>VNJN01004577.1:0-364986 GCA_008042485.1 Drosophila mayri | reverse complement strand
TTTACGATATTCAAATACGATATTGGTACAAGATTTACGATATTCAAATACGATTTACGATATTCAAATACGATTTACGATATTCAAATACGATATTGGTACAAGATTTACGATATTCAAATACGATATTGGTACAAGATTTACGATATTCAAATACGATTTACGATATTCAAATGCGATATTGGTACAAGATTTACGATATTCAAATACGATTTACGATATTTGTACAATATTTACGATATTCAAATACGATTTTGGGATATACCAGGCGAACAGAAGGCAGCAGCAAGTAACTGGAAACTCTTATAAACTGTTATAAAAACGAAGCCAAGTTTCGAACCTTATTGGTTATTGGAAGGTTTGAATCTTGGCTATTTTATAACAGTTTATAAGAGTTTCCAGTTGCTTGCTGCTGCCTTCTGTTCGCCTGGTATCTGAAATCCCAAAATTAACGAATTTGGTTAATTTTAGCTAGATGCATTGTCAAAATTAAGTAAATTTGTTAATTTCGGGATTTCAGATACCAGGCGAACAGAAGGCAGCAGCAAGCAACTGGAAACTCTTATAAACTGTTATAAAAACGTAGCCAAGTTTCGAACCTTATTGGTTATTAGAAGGTTCGAAACATGGCTATTTTATAACAGTTTATAACAGTTTTCAGTCGCTTGCTACTGCCTTCTGTTCGCCTGGTATCCTATTTGAATATCGTAAATCGCATTTGAATATCGTAAATCTTGTACCAATATCGTATTTGAATATCGTAAATCGTATTTGAATATCGTAAATCTTGTACCAATATCGTATTTGAATATCGTAATCCGTTTTGAATATCGTAAATCGTATTTTAACATCGTAAATCGTATTTGAATATCGTATTTGAATATCGTAAATAGTATTTGAATATCGTAAATCGTATTTGAATATCGTAAATCTTGTCCCAATATCGTAAATCTTTGTTTAATATCGTAAATTTTGTACCAATATTGTAAATCTTACTCCAATATCGTGATATTTATACCAATATACGAAATAGAGCAAAGTTTTTATAGCAGATTTGTTAAGCTATTAAAAACTAACATCAAAGTTTTCCGAACTGAATTTAAGGCTTTTTGGCTAAGTTATGGTTTTCGTAAATTTATTAATTTTTTTCACCCATAAAAAAGGTAGCTTGGGCTTCTTTGGGGGCTTGTAGATAGCGAATGGGGCTTTTGCGACCCTATAAATTATATATATTATTGATCAGCATAAACAGGCGAATTTTGTCCTATTTTTGGCAACAACAACTTTTTTCAATTGTTCAATTTAAAAAAAAGGTAAGGGGTTCATCATTAAAATTTTCAAAAAATTAAAAAAAAGAACTTGGCCAAGGCCAAGCTACCTTTTAATTTGAGATTAAAAAAAATATAAAATAGTTTTATTAAATACTCATTGGTTTTGATTTATATTTGCATAATTTTCTACCTTCCCTCCAGTAATTTGTCTAGATCATGGCCTTATTTACAAAATAAATAAAATATAAGAAATTTATCCGTGTTCCAATTTCCCACCGTTCCGTTTCGACGCTAACTCACCGACTCACCGACGCTAATTTGACGCACATCAAAAACCTAAGTATTACGTTACGTTGGCCGGCTTAAGTTTATGAACGCATTTTGTACCATTATTTGCAAAACATAGTAGCTAAACATCCTTGAGGAGCATGTCCTTACCTAATAGGTAATTTGTTTAGCACGCTCAATAATATTGGGTTAACTTATATTTATATAATATTTATATAATGTTTATATAATGTTTATATAATATTTATTTATATTTATATACTACTGTTTTCATTTGAATTTGAAGTTTTTCAGTATATTTTCCCAGAGACCTGCGGTATATTTTTAAGGCCCGGAGATGGTCCACCAGCTGTTATCATCGGCTATCGGTATCGATTCTCTGCTCGCTTTTTGGGGCCCCAAAAAAAATTTCGAGTTTTATTTCGCTTACAGAGCGGCGCCATCGGAATGGTTAGTAGAACAAAATATTGGTAATGATAAACAGCTAGAGACAAGCGCTGCGATAAGAAGTCAAAGCGGAAAGCGAAAGAAAACACAATCAAAATGAGCAAGTGTCTGTAAACAATGTATATACATATGTCTTATCGCCGTTTGTTTGTGAGGGCACACTCTTGCGACTGTATGTGTGTGTCTGGACGTATTTGTGTTGTGGCCAAGCTTTGGCGGTTTTTATGCCGACGTATGAATACAGCTGGCGAGCTTCGAATCGAAAACTAAAAACCAAACAAACCGGCCAAACCTTTTTTTTTTGTCAATTGTTGGCTTATTTAAATGCCATAACCTTTCCAACAAAGTGAAATAACTAGTTTGTAAGCTCAGGAGCTAAATCGTATGAATGCGAGTAGGTTGACGCCCTTAACTGGTTCCTGGCCAAGAGTTTAGTCAGCGCACCTCTCACTTTCACTAAAGCTTAAGTCCGTGTTCAGGGCCGCTTGCTTCTGATTTTCTTTTTGATTTTGATTTTCTATTTTGTACCCTGCAAAGGATATCCAAAATTTGGTAACAGTACAACAGATAAATCGCCCTATAATTGCATCGTCTGAGGCAGATACTTATTAATTAAAGTCTCCTTAATGTATAGGAAGTCAATGTAGTGATTTGGGTTAAATCAAGGTCCCTAACAGTAAGTTTTGCAGGGTATCAGGGACTCAACAACTGGCATGGCCACGTTTACATATGTACATACATATATACATAGGCATGCAGATACTAAAAGGCCTCAAATAAACCAATATAACCAACACACTTGCAACTGCCATTCAACGAGCGACAGTCAGACGGACAGAGCCAGATGGAAGCAAAGACACTGATGGAAGCGGAAGCGGGGTACGTGAAACAGCTCCACTTTTGAGCAAGAAAAACCACTGACGTGATCGCGGGGAGCTCAGTTGCGCTTTGGTTACCATATATAACGGTTGGTTTGCCATAAAAGGCGGACAACCCCAGGTTAAAACACAGTGTTTTTATCGCATTCGCTAAATAAATATCAGTGAGCGGTTAGAGAAAGGTAAATACACACCTGACAGACAGGCGCTGTACAAGTGTTGCTAATTCATCAAGAAATGCCCAGAAAAAATTTGAACATTTTTAATTATATGGATGTTTACACATTTAGAAAATCGTTACAAAACTACCTGGTACTTCCTAAAATGTTTTACATTTCCAGCTGTACTTAAAAACTTTTACAAAACAGCCTTATTTTTTAGTAAAGTCCATGCAATTTGTTGTGTATTTTAAGTGATATCAACCAATATTTCCTTTTCATTCACTCCTTAGCTGGCGGTGCCACAGCAAAGTCACCAAACACAACCGAGTCTACTGCCATAATGACGGACTATCAGACGCTTCACTCTCGTCTCACCCAGGTGGGGCAGGAGCACTTGCTTAAGTTCTGGCCGGAGCTCTCACAACAAGAACGCACCGCGCTAGTTCGGGACATAGATGAGCTGAATCTGGACGAGATCAAGCTATACTTTGACAAGGCTATAGTTTCTATTAACGAAAATGGCATTAAGCTAGACGATCGTCTGCAACCGCTGCCCGAGGACAAGCTGATATCCATAGAAAGGACTCCAGTAGAGAAGCTGGCCGCATACCGAGCTGAGGGTCTCCGACAGATCAGCAACGGTCATGTCGCTGTGCTGCTAATGGCAGGAGGACAAGGTAGGTGCGAACTTAGGGTTGTAAATATCGAGAGAAAAGGTCAGATTTAATATGCATGTCAGAGCTATCAAACTGATTACTTCGACTTATGATTTCTTAAGGGTATGCCTTTGGTATATAAACAATAATTCGATGGTGAATTTAAATTGCGATATTATTTGATAGTTACTCAATCGCTAAAATCATCTGCAATAATCGACATGACTGAAAAACAACTTCATCATTACAAGACCAACAACATTGCATTGTTTGTGTGTGCGCGTGTTCTTTTATAAAAACTTGATGTGTACAACAAGCAGTGCTCCATCGCGCACACTCAACTGAACTCAATTAGCCTTAACTCGTGCAGCAGCTGGACTGTTATTGTAACTCAAACTGTATTTCCGTGTTCAAGGCAAAAAAATAACGAAAGACACGCCCAGCAAAAGAGTTAAATGCATTTACTTTATTAGTTTCAAAAGTAACACATTAAAGAGTACATATGTGTGTATGTATATTCTTGAGCAGAGTAGAAAGATAAATTGGTTTAGCCCTGTCTCCAACCGTGAGATAGAGCAAAATACCATGATTACAATATTTAAAAAGTTTGCACGTATGTAGATCAAGAAAGACACCACCTAAAAGCCTTTGAATGACGGGAATTACATATTTGATAATAAGCTACTATTTGAAGGATAAAAATATGAATAGTGAATGAATAGTGTTGGTTCTGTATAGTAGTTTTGGATCCTTCTTTTACTTATAATGTAAAACAAAGCACATATATTGACATTTATTTAACGGTTTCTCGACTTAACTGCCTTGATGGCAGTCAACTCACGTTTGGGCCTAATAGAAAGAGCAGGGAAATAAAAATTAAATTAGTATTTTAGGCACGTTCAACTGAAAAACAATGTAAGATCAATATTGAAACTATTTTAATCCAAAAGAACATACGAAGAGATGTCACCTAAGTTTACGGGGTCGAGCTATTTGATAAGTGATGTTCCGACCAAACAAGTATTGAAATATTACCAAAAAAACATATATTTTATCTCGGCATTATAAATTTAAACTAAATGTTTATGGTTTCTTTGCAAATATAAAAAAATAATACAAAATATATGTATGTACTTATATATCCTATATTCCTATATGAATATACATTTGTACTTATATATACCAAACTTTAGTATAGGTTCTGACCTTAAGTCAAACCGCTTTTTTATGTTAACATCAACGCAGACAAAAGAGAAGAAGTAAAGAGCGAAACGGTGGCCACAAACTTGTTTTAAAGGTCGACTGGATGAGATATTAATATGCCGTATTTTGTGTTGCTAATTATTGATTATTCAACATGTACGGCAGGGCGGAATCCGTGTCTGTAGGTATTCTCTATAAATCAGGGATCGTAAATAATGATTATCGATCAAATTTTGAAATGAAACCACTTAGAATTGACTTAAAAAATTCCTGTGAATCCTTGTTGTCTAATCTATGCATTTCAGGCATGATTTTTAGATTTCGGGGTTTTATGATATTTATCTTTATTAATGATATAATATTAATCTATATTATTATTATATTAATCTATAATATTTATTATTTTTGATCAAAAACATATAACAAAAAAAAAAAAAAAAATTATTATAAATTAATATAATATTTCTCAATTTTAATCATTAAGAATTATCAAAAACTAGAAATCGATCTGTAATCATTATCAAGTGATTTATAAAATAAAACATATAATGATTATGTTTCCTGCTATAAATAAATATAAATGTTTGCCTGAACTAACATTTCAAATTCTTAACATTTAAACTTGGGTTTTAAACTCTCAATATTTTATAAGTATACAAAAAACTTTAATGGTTCCGGGTTTTTTTTAATAAAATGTAAAAATTCTCAATTTTCTCTTTCTTCTACTCGTTTTTCAGGAACACGACTTGGTTTTGATCATCCAAAGGGAATGTATGACGTGGGATTGCAGTCCCGAAAAACTCTTTTCCGCATTCAGGCTGAGCGCATCCTTAAGCTGGAGGAATTGGCCCAGAAGGCCAATGGCGACCATGGTCACATCATCTGGTACATAATGACGTCGGAGCACACAGTGCAACCCACTTACGACTACTTTGTGGCCAATAAATTTTTCGGCTTGAAGCCGGAGAACGTGCTATTGTTCGAGCAAGGATCGCTGCCGTGCTTTGAATACGATGGACGCATCATTCTGGATAAGAAACATCGGGTGGCACGCGCGCCGGATGGCAATGGAGGCATATATCGGGCAATGAAACGTCAAGGCATACTGGACGATATGCGGAAGCGAGGTGTCCTTTATCTACATGCCCATAGCGTGGATAATATTCTTATCAAGGTGGCGGATCCCGTCTTCATCGGCTACTGTGTACAGGAGAAGGCTGACTGCGCCGCTAAGGTGGTAGAAAAGGCAGCGCCCAACGAAGCTGTCGGAGTGGTGGCCATTGTTGATGGAAAGTATCAGGTGGTGGAGTACAGCGAGATCTCGGCAAAAACCGCCGAAATGCGCAACTCAGACGGTCGGCTGACCTTCAGTGCCGGAAATATCTGTAACCATTTCTTCAGCTCCAGCTTCCTTCAGAAAATCGGCAGCACGTACGAACAGGAGTTGAAGCTCCATGTGGCCAAGAAGAAGATCCCTTTTGTCGACAACGCTGGCAAGCGGCTGACGCCTGACAAGCCCAATGGCATTAAGATTGAAAAGTTTGTTTTTGACGTTTTCGAGTTTGCCCAGAAATTCGTCGCAATGGAAGTGCCGCGTGACGAGGAGTTCAGTGCCTTGAAAAACTCTGATGTAGCGGGAAAGGACTGTCCCAGCACGGCCCGATCGGACCTCCATCGGCTGCATAAGAAGTATGTCGAAAAGGCTGGAGGCATAATCCACGGCGACGTCTGCGAGATCTCGCCATTCCTCACTTACGCTGGGGAGAATCTCGCCTCGCAGGTCGAGGGCAAGTCGTTCACCAGCCCTTTATACCTGCGAGACACACGCGATCCCCTGCCCGGACACCTCTAGTTCGTGGAGGAGACAGCATCGAAGCATAGACTGATGGACGGATAGTAGTTGTTTCGATTATATTTGTACATTTTCCTTTTAGAGTGTTTAGAATGTAATGGTTTCTTTCCAAACTTTAGAATGCCGATATGAAAATTTTAAAAATTTCAGTACTTAAAAGGAACGCCTTGTCTATATTACTGTAACCCTATTATGTCCCTTAATTTTTCGTTTTGGCTATTAATTAATTGTGCAATCGTAATGTGAATATATACAATAACATGCATATATAATATGAATATTTTAATATGTTGTAAAATATAAAAATCATAAGTAAATTCAACATTCAATGTTTTTTTTTATACGAATACCAAACGCTTTTTTCGTAAATAAATGGCTCCATCATTTTCCACATTTTCTCTGGAGCATTGCCGACATATTTTTTTAAATCATTTAAATATGCTTAATAAGGAACGATTCAATTATTAATTTTTGATTTTTCTATGGCAGCTTTATAATAATATCATTTGTTTTTATTAAACCCGTAATTCTAAAATCATAAAATTCCAATTTTTTCTTGAATAAATAAACAGCTTGCTTAGTTTTATATTTATCTCTAAATTTATTGTAATTAATTTTTCCATATAGATTCTGAATGAAATGTGTCCGTATCATACTTCTATATTCTCCAACTTTCATAGGGAGGGAATGGTTATAAATTATAAAAATTTAATTCATAAGCTTATAGAAATATAAAACTGTTTTTTGCCTAATGCCTTTTAAAAGACAAATTTAATAAAATCTTTGTTACGATTCGATTTAAATTTGAGAGTAACTTCAAAACATAATTGTCTGATTGACAAGTACATATTACGAAAATAACAATTTTTTTAATGATTTTCAACAAGAAAGGAAGCTAACTTCGGCTCACCGAAGTTGTAGATCACATATTAAATTAAATAATTAAAAACAAAATTCTGAAATAATACAAAGTGGTAAAATTGCAAAATTTATAAAACATACATAAATTTATAAACATACATATGTTGAAAAACAGCAAAATTATGGTTTTTTCACTTATTTTCCTCATTGAACGCCAAAAGTGTTGCCTACTTAGGGGCGTGCGTGACGAAAATACTAGGCAGCCACGCCAGGGATAAAATTTAGTCGTCCGATTTTCATAAAATTAAAACCGAAATTCAGCTGGCAGCTACATGATATAGTCGTCCGATCCGGCTCGTTCCGAGAGAGAGTATATTGAAGACTAACAACAAAGTTTAAACTTCTGACTGAAATTATAATTTTTCGTACGAGAATTCAAATGCTGGTTAAGTGGAAAGATCGCTTCTTGATTTTCGTGCAATATTCAAAAAACCTTTACAAATGTCTGGTTGTATCGATACTATCGATAACATTGATTCGTTTAGGCAGCGGGCTGTCGGAATTTTGTTAATAAATAATTAGGTAATAAGTAAAATTATGTTTAGGAATCTGTCACTGCGATCACTGCGCCTTACTCGCGCATTTACGCACTGTAATTATGCGACTAATGGCCAGACGTCACAAATTCCTGTAACCACGGCACTGGAGGGATGGGTGGCCAAACTCAAGGCCGCCGGAATTGAAGACACGGACTTCAACATCAAGTGTATCGTGTCGCATGTGCTGAACCGAAAATTCGTAAAGTATCAACGTAAGAGTTGAGTGTGGACAGTTTATCGTACTGACCTGGCCATCTTTTTCCACAGAATACGGTCCCCGATTCCTATGCCCAGCTACACTTTAATCCAACGCAGCTAGCGGATTTCGAGCGTTTTCTGGAGGCGCGATGTGCTCGAATGCCCCTTCAGCACATCATCGGGGAGTGGGACTTTATGGATATTACTTTGAAAACAGCACCCACTGTCTTTATACCGCGCCCTGAAACGGAGGAGTTCGTGCGCCTGGTCATCGAGAACTACAAGGATGCGGAGCACGTCAACTTGTTGGAAGTTGGTTGTGGCTCGGGTGCCATGTCCCTGTCTATGCTGCACGCATTACCAAAGGTGGTTTCCACCGCAATCGAGAGGAGCAAGGCGGCCACAGTACTGGCGGCGGAGAATGCTAAGCTGTTAGGCCTAGAGGCTCGCTTTAATGTGCACAACCACACCATGGAGGAGGAAAAGTACTTACCGGAGGAGCTTAAAGACCAGAAGTATGACTTAATCATTTCCAATCCGCCGTATGTCAAGACTGAGGAGTTTCAGTACCTGCATCCAGAGGTTGTTGTGTGAGTAGTGGTGTGCAGTTGCACTAGATGTCCCAGTTAAAGGTGTCCATTATTGTAGATATGAGAATCTAAATGCCCTAGATGGTGGGTCGGATGGTTTGAGAGTGGCTCGCCTGGTCTTTGAGCTGGCCTGCCGTCACCTGCACCCTGGTGGCCAACTTTGGCTCGAGCTCGGCAACGACCATCCTCCGATGGTGAAGACCATTATGAATCTGAAGTATGAGGGCCGGCTCAAGTTTCTGGCCAGTTACAACGACCAGTACAAGCGCGAGCGATTTGTGCAGATTGAGAAAGTCTAAAAGGGATTCCCTATTCGTATACCGCTGCCTAAATGGAATGCCCATTTTGCTGATACGACTAATACAATGCAATTAGCTATTAGAATTCTAAAGCATTTAGCTGTGATTTGGAATCATGACCACACACCCCTCAAGCTGCCCAGAGGCTAACCCCTTTATTTATGCTATATAAATATAATCTTATTGCTCGGACTTTATATTGTATTCAAATCTTTTAGTGAATAACGCGTAGCAAAGCTTTGGAAAGCTCCGAAAGAGAGACAGCCAACTCTAGCAGACCGACAGACTGGCTGCAACAAGTGGAACAGCCTCCCATATGCTCAGTTGGAAATCGAAGCTCACGCCGCTCGAGTCAGCGGAACCACAAATCCGTCTCCGCGAGTTCAACGCGCGGTTTCGTCGTGGCCGTCGCCGTGGCTATTAATTCAATTGATTTCGATTTCGAGCTCCGGCCGACGATTTTCTCCATGCGGCTGTCTGGTGTGTGTTGTTTCGCTTTCCAGTTTAAGTTGTATTGCTAATAAATTATAATTAACGAACGGGCAAAATTAATAATTAAAGTCTCAATTTTAATGAAAATCACAGCGAAGCTGATAATAAAAGCTAAGAAGATGTAGAGGATACAACAAAAATAAATTCAAAAGGTACAAAAGCAAAACAAAAACACGTTAATCAAGAAATTAGTTAAATAAACGTATATATAAATTAATGTAGATACCTACAGACAACTATATGTACATATATGCGTGAATGAATGTACATATCGGTGCGTCCAAATTAAATACTGCACATATGTATGTACATACATACATATGTTATGTTAACCGAAACTTCGTTTCGAAGGCGGTTCGGGTTTGTAAAGTTTCAGAAACCGATTACCAAGATCGTGACATTATTTAATGCAGTTTGTCTGCTCGATTGAATACAATTCGGATCTGTGTGCGTGTCAGCAAACGAATACTCAATATTAATTGAAAAGCAAAGTCACGTTCATTTTTGGGCGACTGGTTTTCCGCTGAAGCCATCTTTATCGCCTTACTTACTTACGCTTGTAATTTGAGCACACTTTCAATGTTTATTTAGAATGTACTCGCTCTCCACCTTTTATATCTTCGGTAATTGCGAAAAGCATTCTGAATAAACAAAGTTCGGGAAAAGATTTATCCGCTGGTTATTTGCTTAGAGCCGCCAAGTCGAAAGCTCATCCGATCCGGGTTTGTGTGTTGTCATTGCTCTTGCTGCAACATCAACAGAAGGAGCAGCAACACCTGCGAAGCCCATAACCACTGAGCGAAAGTTTTGCCAAGTCGCACGCCGTGCCGGTTATGTTAACAAGTGTGGGTTGTTTTCTTTTGCAACCCTTCTTTTTTCTCATTCCATTTCATCCGCACCGTGGGCCAAGGCAATGGAAATATTTGCATTTCTATTACGAACAATGCTAAAAAAAATCAGTAGATTTTAATGAAAATAGTCTTTAAAAGTCCCTAACAAAATATTTTATTAAAACGATCGGAATAATGCAAATAAATATATAAACGCAGCACTTTTTTGCGATAAATTTATTGGCTTTATAGTGTAGGATATATATATTTTACTACAAAATTATTTATTGTGAACATTTTCCTATAATAAGTCAATCTAAATCTATATTAATATTGGACAAAATAATAGCAAAAATTGTTCTTTTAAATTATGCCAAATAATATTCTCATTTTGACACAATTTCTTCAATAAACATTCCCTTATTCTATAGACAAAAGGGTTTAAATTAACACCTACATGTCATATATTAGGAAAGTTATCAAAAACAGTTCCTCAGTGAGCGGAAAAATGAGAGCACTTCCAGCGGCGGAATGGAAAAGTTTTGGATTATATATAATAGGGACATAAATATGTATACATATATATTAAAAATTAGATATTGAAGTGAACATAATATTTCATACTCTTGTACCTTGAGGTACAGGCTGGAGCGATCGGTATGCCAGCAATAACAACAATCGTAATAACTCATACCAAACTCTTTTTTTATTGCTCTTTGTTCAGTGTCACATTGGGCAACCGAAATTTTTACGACAGCCCATGAATACATGAGGAAATAAATTAATGAAAGTTAGTCCCGAAAAAGAGAGTTTGAGCTGAGGAGCGAGCGAACAGACAGACTTCAAAATCTGCTCGCGTAGACTGAACGGGTGGATACAAAGTCTACGTGTGTCGTCCCAATAGCTACATCGGCAAATTATTCAAATGCTTCGCAGGCGGCAATTCGAGAGGAGGCTTCAATTAACAGAGACACCACTGCAACGCAGCAGAGGAGCAGACGCGAAACAATAGTGGAAAATCACATACTCATATAAGCAACAAAATATAGGCATTTAGCTCCTGCAACAAAATGAAGAAGCGTCAGCTTCGGCCGCGCCGAATATCGCTAAATGAAAACCACAACAAATACTTGGGCAGCAGCCACAGCGATGTACAAATATTTACCAATACAAAAGAACCCAATCAAGTCAATTTAAATTCATCGTCAAAGCTGCTGCTGACAACTACAGTAACGGCGACCTCAACTGAGGCTGAGGCTGCTCTTCCCGCTTCGCTTCCAGCAGCCGCTCAGATAGCACATCCACATCCACAGCCGCAGCCGCAGCAGAAAGATCTGTATGTAAGCATACAGCGGCCACAGCAACAACAGCAGCAAAGACAGCAACAGATTATGCCGCCTACAATAATGGCCGTTGATTATTTTCCACTGCGGTACAAGCTGCGAAAAACCAAATCGACGCCGAGTCTCAATTTCGACGGGACGAGATGCCCCATGGAGGAGGAAGAGCAGTCCGCCTGTCACAGCATTTCCACATTTTCCCCACTGAACCCCGCCGCGGAGGCTACCCAAGGGCAGGATCAACATAAACAATATTCACCCATCACCAGCACCAGTCATAATAATAATAGCAATGCCACGCCACCAACACCGGATTCACTGCGCTTTGGCTGCTCTCACTATAAACGTCGAGCCATGTTTGTGGTAAGTACAATTTTAACCATTTTCAAGCATTGAATACCCTAAGGTAATTATCGTTTAGTGGTAATACAAAATGTTCGCTACCGAACCCATACAGAAAATATATTTTGAATACAATTTGCGAATTTTAGGTTAGTAACAGGATAATAAAGGTCGTAATCTGAATAATTAGTAAATTTCGGATAATAATATGGGAGTTATAAATCGGTAACTGTTGCTTTCCTACTTCCTAGGAAAAGTTGGGTTAGCTGGGTTAGGTTGGTCTCTTTAGATACAGTAGTCGTAAGTCTATAATTTGGGACAGGAACGTAGTACGTTCAACGTACTCTAAAAAACAATATATTAGCTAAAGTAAAACCGCAATGCCACTGGAAAATGCCACGCTACGAAAACTTGATCGTGTCCAGTATCCATCAGGAAAAATGAATAAAATACTTCTGATATTTAATATAATATGCGGGTATACTATTATGTAATTCGAATGCAGATGACCTATTTCCAAATGTTTCCAAATATTTCTTCATTCATTTCATCTCACGGAATGCCACTTAATGTTATTTTTCTTCGGGGTATTCAAGTATGTACATATGCGTATAGCAATTACTGTGCTCTTGGCAGTTAAATAAATATAGAAATAACCCTTCTTAAAAGATTTATAGATCCATCGAATTTGGTGAAATTATAACGGCGCCAAACGGAAGCCATTTGGTATACGTCCAGCTTCTTATTCTTCCTCCACCGAATGGGCATTTAAGCTTTATTTATTTGTTTTTAAACAAATGATCAAATAAAGTGACTGAAGTCTAAACAGATACATTTCACCATCAATGTTTTGGTTTTGTTCTTGATGTAATTATCATTATTGGGACGAAACGATCTTCCAAGGATATTTATACTGGGAACAAGTAGAGATCAAGGTGGGTGGACGGCATAGTTAGAGTCGTATAATTGAAAATCTACTGTGATAGTATGGTAAGCCCCTTGTAAAAAGTATTATGAATAAGATGTTTGTGAAGAAGACGTATGCGACCCCTTAAAGTAGATACATACATAAATGTACATACTTATTTTTTATCTGCTCCGTGTAAAACTAGCCAGTCCGATTCTCGACTTTCTATTAATTCAATGCAGCTTCAAGTACCGAGTATTCACAGTAGTGCTCTCGGCCAGGTGCAAATACGGGCAGGTTTACTTTGCTCCGCTTCTGATTCACAACGCACTCATTTTCGGGTAGCTGCCCCAGAGGCGAGTGGCCATTTAACACTTCCATTTTCCCTTGATGTGAACAAACAATGCGTTTATCTTCATTGGTCGGATTTGAGTAAGAAATTATGAGCATACCTGAAACTGTGCGTTCATATAGAGCAATCGTTCCCAGACTATATACGGCTATTTACTTTGCCAATTAGGAGCGACCGACATAATTATAATTATCGAAAAGTGATATGTACGGGATGTATGTATCTGTAAATTATTTTTAAGGCGAGAAAAAAAACTTTGTGCTTCAGAACTGGTTTATTTATTCATAAAATAATGGATCCTAAATTATAAAAAATAATACAGATAATTATATTCATACTAACAATAAGAAAATCCGATATTAGCTTAATTTCATTACTTTTTTAAATTAAATTTTTACCACTTTTTATGCGTAAAGATCTAAAAATATTTTATTTACATTCGGAAATACCAAGAAAGTAGCACTATAAATTTAAAATATATGAGCATATACTTAATTTAAATTATTTATTCGAAAATGAATCCAAATAAATTTCTGTTATTTTAAAAATCTCAAAAATTGTAGAATTATCTATAACATTATTTTATATTACATGCAGATAGAAGATGGATAGATAGGCAGCCGAATAAAAAAAATATATAACACACATCTTAGTAGTTATGAGTTACATATTTTCCTAACTTAAAGATAAAATTATCATTGCAGTTCCTGTACAAAAGTTTTCTGAAATAGATATTGGTACTACTTACATGTTTGGTTTGTAAGAGAGTATTCATTTTTAACTGCTTTGCTTGAAGGTGGGTGGCATTACTGTTGAATCAGGTGGAGATATCATGAACTTAAATATTTATTTTCGCCGTACAATGCGTAAAATTAATTTATACGTATGTAAATAAGTACCTGTGGACTTAAGCTCAATTTAAAATGCGATGGATGCAATCCAATGTCGCAATGCCCGGCACATTTTTTTATTCTCTCGTTTGCATCGTGTTTTTCAAATATTATTTATTTTATGCTCATCGACGCCCAAATTTGACTTTCATTTAAATTGCTCTGCACAGAACACTGTGCAATGTAATTAATTTTCGAAGTCTGGAGGTAAGAAATTGCCATAACAAAAAAGCGGTATAAAATAATCTTTAATGAAGCAATAAAACGAGGGGAAACACAAAGGAACCGGATTCGAAGATTCTTCTTCTGTTTCTGTTGTTCAAGTGATATCAACACAGTGGAGTTAATAAATACTTATAAAGCTACTACAAGTGTAGTAATATGCACATACATATGTACATATAACACATGTTTTTAAGTTATAAACAATTCAGATTGATAGTAGAGACGGATATAGACGTTGTATATCCAGATGATACATACATAGCTAGGGTGTTGTACCTGGACCGAGTTAGCAGAATGTCCTAAAATTTAAGACACACTTGATCTTCGGGCAACAGATCTGAATATTGTCATCAAATTTGGTAGCTTATGTCTGTAAAATCGGTTTGATTCATACATACATACTTTCGGACTGGCTAAATCGATTACGCTGGTGATGCTGATTAGTTTAGTTTAGTTAGAGATGTCTTCTAATGGCTGTTACATAAATTTACAGTTGGGAATCGGACAGGCGGACATGGCTAGATTAACTCGGCTGTTGATCATGAATATATATACTTTATAGGATCACTGGGTTGCAAACTTCTTCTATACTTCAAGAGTATAATAATGATCGGACAAATTTTCGAAAAAAAATAATAACTATGTCATCTTTCAATATATTTTCACCAATATTGATATCAGGTTTTAATTTCAAAAAAACGGACAACTATAGCTGCCATAGGAACAATCTGGAAAATTATAGATAGTATAATAACTCTGCATTTCTAAACATATTTTCATAAATTTTGGGAATTTGACAACTTATTATTATTTCAGGATTTCGGTTATAATACGATATCCTATAGCTGAAATAGGAATAATCAGGAAAATAATAGAAAAAATCATAACTTTGCTGTTTTGGAAATATTTTCATAAAATATTGTATTATTTCAGAATTTTGTTTTTAAATTTATAGTTTAATCGAATGTTGTATAATTTTCAAGAAAAACTTAATAGTTTTCCTCTTTTGGCCAGCAATCGTATCAAACTAAGTGACTGTGAAGGGCCTTCACCTTCTTTCCCTAGGTCTTATCATATGATGCTACTTAGCGAGTACATTTATAAACAAAAAACATTCTGGTTGTTACGAGTTCCTAGTGGTCTAAAAGCAATTAAACCTTGTCCAAGGAATTTAAGAAAAGGTCCCAACGAAATCTATTATCTCCGTGGAAAAAATTGTATAAAACCCAATCGATTTGATACAGATTCAGTCTGCCTTTATCATTTTGATTATTCGAGATGCCGACGGGTGGAACACTTAACATCAATCTAATGAACCAACCGAGTAGCTTTTGGTATATTTACGAGCGGATTTAGGGCTACCAGCTGATTTAATTAGTATCCGGATTCATAGTTCATATAAATATTTAGTCCATTCAACGTCTGTTGTTTATAATAATGCTAACTTTGGCCCCAAGATCTGACGTAAAGCGAATGAGGCTCTGAGGGACAGTCTCGTCGCTCGTCGTCTACTACCATTTGTCTTGGGCGGTTTCCAAGCAGATTTTGTTAATTAGCAAATCCATTTTGAAAGTAGGGGCCGTGTCATCGTGGCCTGCTAATGAATTATGTTTTCAAGTCAATATTCGGCAGTCCTTGTCGGGGAAACCACACGTATTATGAAAACTTTACCTTAGTTTTCTTTTGTTGATTTTTATAAAAGTTCTTTCCCCAATCCATAGACTCCCTGCTGTAATAAATTCTACAAGTGCCGCTTCTGTCACGATGAGAACGAGACGACGCATCACTTTGATCGCAAAACTCTCACAGAGCTAATCTGCTCCGAGTGCAACACGCGGCAAACAGTTCGGGAAAAGTGCGAGAACTGCGGAGTCCGATTTGGCAAGGTAAAATTTGTTCACTAAAGACAATTACTAACAATAGACTAGTCTTTGTAATCAATAAAGAAACCTCATAATTCGCATTAGTGTTTCTTTTTTCGATTCCAAGAGTGCCAATAAAATAATCTAATGCACCCCCCCATCTTTTACAGTACACCTGTCTGATCTGCAACCTTTTCGATGATGCGGATAAGCAGCAGTACCATTGCCATGGCTGTGGAATATGTCGCATTGGAGGAGCTGAGAACTTCTTCCACTGCGAGGTTTGCAATATGTGTCTGCCTATTCAGCTGAAGATCGATGGCCACAGGGTGAGTGTAAATTGGTATGTGGGGATCGACCTCCACCGCGACTTGAAAGTACTCCAAGAAATAGCAATTTCGCTTGAATATTAATTTAATGTCAATTCATTATCCAAAACCGGTTACCCAAATTTTTTTGTAGCCATTTGCAATCCAGTTGAGTGGCTATGGATGTCAAAATTGTTCGAGGGATAGCTTACCTAATTAAGGGGGAACCTCGTAACTGGCACCAAAATATCAAATGAATTTACATAAATAACTGATTGTGAAAACTCTTATTTGCACGCAGTGTGTGGAGAACATCTCACGTTCCCATTGCCCGGTCTGCCTAGGTGACATTCACACCTCGCGCATTCCCTGCCATATTCCCGATTGCGGGCACCTTCTGCACAAGATGTGCTTCGACCAACTGCTTGCCTCGGGCCATTACACCTGTCCCACCTGCCAAACCTCACTAATCGACATGACTGCGCTGTGGGAGTACCTAGACGACCAGGCTCAAAGAATGCCGGTGCCGCTGAAATATGAGAATCAGCGAGTGCACATTTTCTGCAACGATTGTCACAAGGTAAGATTTATAATTTTTGAATATTTAATAGAAAATGTAATAAGAGGAATTAAGGACATTTTCTAGTTAAAGTAAAATAATCTCATTACCCTTTCTACACCGCAGACCTCCAAAACGAAATTCCATTTCATTGGGCTCAAATGCGTGCATTGCGGAGCCTACAACACAACGCAGGATGTGAAACGTCGCCTCTCGTTGGTCGCCGATGAGCCCTCCTCGGCGTGATATCTACCGATTTACACAACATCAACAGCATTATGAGCCGCATCTGCAACAGGAAATATCTCTTGCCATGCTCAACAAGTTTGAATACAAAAAATTGCTACTACCTAAACACAAAACTGAAGTCGAAACGCATTGAATTTAATTAAATTCGAGCTGGTATCGAATAGAAAAACCCACAAACAAAAACAAAAGGCTTAATAATTAACTCTTGGTTGTACTCAGGGAATCCTTGGAGACTTGAAAATATTTAGCTGAAATATATTGTGATAGGTCATTAAAAAGTTGTATCTTAATTATTTGTTAAGTCTCTGGGGAATTCCTGGACTCTGACCACCTTACTTTGATTTACACTTTTGCACTGAACTTTCTAAAGAAACAAAAAACCAACACTTAACTCGAATTTCAAGTATTCTATCCGCGAAAATAAATTTGGGTAAACTTCGAGTTTTCCCAACCGAAAATACCTGTAAGTAGTCGTAAAGAATGTGTTTTTAATAAAGAGAACTTGAAAAAATAAAATATTCTTAGATTAATTTTTATTTAATTTGAAGATCAAAATAGATTGATTTTAGTGATCCAATTGCAAACTTCTAATGTCTAGGAAGATAATAGATATACAACAGAATTATACTAGCTTTGGAAGAGCTATTTAATCTTGATAGACGGATTTTTGCAGCTCCTGCATTGATTGACCAATAATTTGGAATGATCTGGCTGACTACTGAGCTTTCTCTTTTCCCACCTCAGCATGGCCTCGGTCTCCGCCAGCTCCAGCAGCATTTTCTGCGGCTCGATCCTTTCTACGTTCGGCAGCCTTCTTTTTGCTAGATAAAAATAACCCCAGAGCGATCATTGCAGCCCAACTGATGTACCCAATGTGGTAAACCGAGCTGTAGAATCGCCAAATGTTGCCGAACGAAGAGAGCAGGAATGCTTCTCCCAAGTAGCTGAAGGCGAACCACTTGAAAAACCAGAATAGCACGTCAATCACATTGCGTCTTAGTCCCGTGGTATCCTTCCGCACCAGCTTGTGCCACATGTCCTCTAAGGAAACATAAAACGGAGCCCCCATGATGCAGAAGTAGTGTCCCGGTCTAAAACCGTGCCAATAAGCAGAACACAGTAATGTGGCGCCAGTTCTAGAAAGGAGTAAGTTACAAGATTAATACGTTTTGTATGACAATAAGGGCATAAAAGGGAGTTAGAAACTACGGAATACCTGCCAACCCTACGGATCAGTAGCAAGGAAAGCAAAAGGAACGAAATAAGGTATAATAATAGCAATACTATTAAGATCCCTGAAACAAACCTGTATTTTTTGCTGGGAAATAGCTTATAAACGTTTACAGCCAGCCAGTACTGCACACAGACATTCCAGTGCTTCATTCCCTCGCGGAAAGTCCAACAGCGCTCGACATCCAGAACCCTTGTATTCACAATGGTTGTAAAGTTATATGTGTGCTTCTCTGCATCGCGCTTTAAGTGCTGATAGCGTTTACGCGGTCCCTCTCCATTGTTTGGATCGGATTCGTCGGGATAAGCTCCAAAGCCAGCCATGGTGCAGACGCATTCGCTTAAGGTCAGTCCCGTGTAGATACGTGCACGGAATGTGAAAAATGTTGGCCAAACGTACAGCAAGCGATAGATGAAGGAGCGATCGTTGTAAAACTCATCACTCATTGCGTACTGTGGAATATGAAATTATTCTAATTAAAAGTTTCTGTTATAGATTTAGCACATACATCCAAGGGCCAAAGGTAGTTGGTCGCCAGGTACAGAGCGCAGTAGAAAACGGCATATTTCAGTTTTTCCAAAGTGGCCTCAATGCTAGGGGCATACGTCTTAAAAGGCATCTCAAAGTAATCCCTATATGTGCGGTACCGGTAATAGGGCCCTGTAAATAAAATAGTTCTACCGATTATTCAAAAGTTACTGTTGAGTGCTCAAGTGGACTTTGCACAATAATAGATTAACTAGCCATATCTCACCTGTCAGAACTCCTATGTAATTAAAGCTGTAGTGGACAATTTCAGCGGCAGTCAGTGTCTGCAGATCCTCTTCGTAGTCCGTTATCTCTATGAGGCTCTCCTTGTGCACATCCCGTTGATCATCGTTCTTTTTCTGTTCGTCGCGTGCCTGCAGCCGCTTCCAGGCTGCTGCTTTCTCAAATGCAATGCCGGAGACCTGCACTCAAATTCCTTTTGTATTCAAGTAACTGTCGCAACAGACATGCTGACGTTATGCAACTAACCTTCAGAGTAAGAATCATTTGGATCATGTTGGTGTGGCCGGGTATACCCAAGTAGAAGTCAAACATTCGGAAGAACACCAAGTAACCGAACATTGCAACAAAGGTCACCAGATGGCATTTGCTAAACGGAAATTTACAGTGTTATTACGGCCTGAAATGGGATGGGATGGGATCTATTGCTCCATACTGACCTTGGATGAACTAGGAGCACGCATGCCGTACCCAAGGCCAAGGAAGCAAAGCAATGCAGGCTGTGGAGGCCCGAAACAATGACAACAACAACGACACCCAAAGCGGTGGACACCAATTTCCGGTGCTCCTCATTGGTAATCTTCCTCACATAGCTGCCAGCTCCAATGCAGGCCAGAAGGCATATTACGTAGATTACGTCGTCGATACTCATCTTCCCATTGGATATTGATTTATGTTTTAAAATCTCTTTTTATTTATATTTACTACACAGTGTTGCTAGCTTAGCTAATAGCAAGCTAGATCTAGCATATTTGAAAGTGGAATAGCTTATTAGAGATGGAAAAATATTGAAATTC
This sequence comes from Drosophila mayri, assembly GCA_008042485.1. Lineage (NCBI taxonomy): Eukaryota > Metazoa > Arthropoda > Insecta > Diptera > Drosophilidae > Drosophila > Drosophila mayri. The sequence continues at coordinate 344,531 of VNJN01004577.1, read as the reverse complement.
AAGATACATCGGAGTATCGCCGATGATTACAAAATACTAGTATTATATTCCTGTGGAAATTATTAAAAATTTCTACGTCTCGAATCAAATTAGACAAGAAACGAGGCTAACTTCGGCTCACCGAACTAAAACTGTGAAGAAATAAAAATGGCTAAAAACAGAAAAGGTTATTTATTCTATTATTTTCCTGATTGTTCCTATGGCACAGGTGTTATGTATGTACATACATGTGTAATTATATGATAAAATGATATGTTCATAGTTGGATAATATAAAAATCCCATTGTAAATGTTTGGGCCAATTTAAAGAAAACAAAAAATGACCTGGGAACAGGATTACAGAGATTCTTAAAAAGCGTATATGGAGAAATATATTATTTTAGTGCACAAGCCTCCAGCTTTTTCGGAAAAGATTTTTTGGATCGATAAGAGTTCCTTTCAGTACCATGATTAAAAAAATAAAAATATCAAAATATACAAAAAAAGTGACCCGTATTTCAACAAATGGTGGTGGTGGCATACACAAACTAAAATCCTCGCCACGGGTAGGCCAGCCTGCTATCCCTGCAGTGGTAGAACCCCTTCATCACTGGACCTGGCTCTCTACCATGGAATCCAGGACATCAGACTGACCATCGAGGAGACCTATGACCTCAGTTCGGACCACCTTCCCCTGATCGCACATCTATAGTTCACAGGGATCGTTGTGCTCCTGCCTCCTGGATCTGATATTCGCAGGTTTAAGAGAACTCCCAAGGACCGCCAGCATCGAAAAATGGAGTTTAGCTTGACGGAAGATTGATTACGGACGCAGCAGAAGAATCCCTCCGCGACGCTAAAAATCCTCCTGAAGCCAGGACTCTACGGTGTAGAAAACAGATTTCCCCCCTTTCAGACCTCTTCGGCTGGCAGAGTAGAAAAGGTCATGGCAATACTTGAAGCCCCACCTCAGATGTCTTCGCCGTGAATATGGTGTTATCTTTTCCCCATTTGAAACGGCGCAAATTAAATTTAGTTTCGAGTTTCTAAACACCAGTATTTTTATCCGCAACAACCTACTTTCTGTTTAAAAGTTGGTGGCCCATAGGTGGCGCTGTTGGCGGCAAAATATTTATTACATATGAGTCTTAGCCACTCACCCCTAGGTGGCGCTACGTTTACTTGTTGCCCATAGGTGGTGCTGTTTGATGCTAGCGGCTAGCGTATATCGTAATTTTGTTTATTTAGAAACAAATATTCTCAGGAGGAATGAAACATTTCCCTTTCACTAAGTTCATCCCGGATTTTAAGTTAAAGATCCATCTGCCTCCCTCCATCAATTTCCAAATTTCTCATACACTTCTTGTAATATTGTAGTATTAAGGATTATTTATTACAAATAAATTATGTAAGTATTCCGGGGGAAAAAAAAGATTGTTTTATTTGGTTCATTGGTTTACGTTTTATGAGCGGTCAAACATTAACGTGCATATGCTGAACATGGAATACCTTTGCTCCGCACTGTTTACATTATTTTTTAATTTAAATTCGCATAAATCTTGAACATTTGTTTTCACTAATTGCTGCGGCACCACACTTGAAATGAATGAAATGGCATTGCGATTTTTTAAAAGCTTCGTTTCTACAAAACCATTTAATATTACAGGTTCTATAAAAAAGGACCCCTTAAAATTCGAAGCAACTGGTCTAAGCAATTAGTCTAATAATCAGTTTTGAAACTATTTTAATGAAACTTTGCAGTTTGGCGGCCATTCATTATAAAGTTTGTATTTAGTTTTTATAACCTTGTAGGTATTCTAGTACCTAGAACTGTCGGAAAAATGTTCAGAAAAAAATTAAAGCTGTAATTTTTTAACATGATATCAATATCAAATTTGAGATTTTGCCTGACTTTCGGATTTATTTTCATGAAAATCGACCATAACAATCAGGAAAATGAAAGAAAAAAACCACAACTGTCATTTGTTAGTTATGTATTCTTTTCAAATTTGAGATTTGGGAACTTATTATAATTTCGGAATTTCAGATTTAATTTTTTGATTTAATTCTGAAAGGATGAGCCAAAGTTAGCCTTTTTTTTTGTGTTTACAATACATACATTCTAAATACGATAGTAGTATTAATAATATAGCTATGTTTTTTATTAATATTATAAATGTTTGCAGTTCGCATTTGCCAGACACAATTGCTACGTTGCTGTGCTTTTGCCTTACAATCCTTGGATATATACATATATGTTGTATGTATGTAGTTTCTCAATATAATGAAATCAGGATTTTACATTAATTGAATTTTAAATAAATATAAAATTTGGCAGAAAGATCATTTAATTATTTCTTTAGTTTCAGACCTTAATTCTATTGACTTAAATTCAATGCCCCCAAGAACACAAATAACTTTTGTTAAGTTTGGAATAATAAGAACAGTGTAGTAATACAACGTTTTATTAATAATTATCCAATTTTTTATTTTATTTGTTTCTTGTATTTATTCATTAAACTTCTCTTTAACTTTTAACTTTAACTTTAACTTTGTTAAGTCGCCAGAAAAGTATCACTACATTTTCATTAACGCTTGTTATGTTAATCGATTGACTTTCACAGAGTATAGAAAATTAACAAAATAATAAGAATGGTTCTTAAAATTGTTAATATTTTCGAGTTCGTGTGTGTGCGTATTTATTTTAAGTGCTTACTTTTAAACGTTTCATTTATACAAATAAATTGCCCTTTTCATTAGCAGAGCGGTTAAAAAAATTGAAAATAATTTTTTAATACTATTTCGATATTTAAATACAACATTTAAATACTAATATTATTACTCAATCTTAATAATAATCTTTAAATAAAAAGTATGCATCTATACATACAAATTAAAATTAAAATGGTTATTTTAAAGAATATTAAATTGAATTCCAGGATTGGTTTAAGAGTTGAGCTCTATTTTAATTTGCAATTCCATAGTCTTTCGAATATTCGAAATATTTTTAAATATTTTTTAGTCCGGCGTAGAACGAAGCTGGTTAAAATACAATAATAACTTGACAATCTAGCATTGTTATTAGAGCTACTTCCTAACACGCATCCCAGTGGCATTTTGTAATTATCAATCACAGGTGATATTTCCCACCACAATTGATCTTAATCGAATCGTTGAGGTGGGCCTCACCGCCTCCATAATTGATTGTAAAAACGCCCAGGAAGATTCTGTGACTGCGTTCATTTGATGCTTTGCCCACTTTTTGCGCCTGCACCAACATTTCGCCGAGATTTTCCCCGACGTGCTGCTGTCTGGGCAACTTGATTATTTCTACGTCATCGGATTAATATGTACATAGAACCGGTATTAAGAACATGTTTCCATGGGAATGCCTCATATCAGCTGGGAAGGTTGTTATCAGGGGCTCAGGGTGTACTTATTTACAAGGGTCGTACACAGAGGATCGATTAGAAAAGGAAAGCTTTTTTCTATGGCAATTTATTGAAAATGAAATAGAACAAATTATGTAAATTCTCAAGAACATTAGAACCCTTTGAGAGCCCCGCCCATGCTTGACTCGGAATCGTTTAATCAGCGCACTTTATTCGCGTGCTAAACCAAGTCTAGGAGTGCGTTTGGAGAGAACTATCTGAGCAGAGAATGCACCAGCTAGTCGGAGGCATATAAAAGCAGCTCGTGACAGCGAACTGACCAACAGAGTGCATTGGCCGGTGGAATCGATTACTTCGCCAGCTGCAGCTGATCCAATAAATCGAATTAGAATGAGGAGTTTAGTATTTGCAGTGCTGTTGTTGATGGGAACACAAGGTGAATATTATATATTTCAACTGACTTGAACGATATAATGGCTAATGATTTTGTACGCCTAAAGCAGCTCAAGGAAAGCCCAATGGCAATGGCATAGAGACGGACTATGATGCTGAGATGAGCGACTTTATGGATGGTCTGCCCGATTTAGACGACACTCCTTCTGGCATTGGTTCGCGGTCGGATATCTCGGCAGAACCGGAGGCTGACGATATTCTGGCCCACCTCGATGATGAGTACGAAGGAGCCAAGCACTACGACTGGAACAAATGCGACAAGGATCTGAGTGAGTCGCGGGGCATCGGAAAGTTCCTGGACTTGCCCTTCATCAAGAAGATAGCCAGCAACCTGAATCCGTTCTCCACCAAGAAGCTCCGTATGCAGTTTTATCTGTTCAAAAGGGAGTTCCCCGAGTGCGGCAGGGAACTGGATTTCTCGAACGAGAGAAAAGTCAAGGACTCTGGTTTCAATGCCTCGCTGCCCACCAGGCTGATGATCCACGGGTGGATGAGCCAGTCCCGCGGCTCCTTTAATCGGGATGTGAAGAACGCCTACCTGGCGAAGGGGGAGTACAACGTGATCGTGGCCGATTGGAGTGCGAGTTCCGCCAACATCAACTACTTCTCGGTGGTCAAGCTAATCGAGACATTCGGCGCTCAGCTGGCACAGTTCACCAGGAATTTAAATCGCCAATTTGGAGCGGATTTCGATAGCATCTACTTCATTGGGCACTCCCTGGGGGCCCAGATTGCTGGCTCGGCAGGAAAGCGCCTAAGTCCCAAGATAAATACCATTTTCGCGCTGGATCCTGCTGGACCAAAGTTCCGGCATCGCAGCGCCGAGTTCCGCATCGATCAAACGGACGCCAAGTATGTCGAGTCCATGCACACGAGCGCCAACTTCGGATTCCGACGGCCCACGGGCAGTGCCACCTTCTACCCCAACTACGGGGCCTACCAGCGCAGCTGCTACTACCTGGGATGCTCCCACATCCGATCGTATCAGATGTTCGCCGAGTCCATTAATTCGCCGCTCGGATTCTGGGGAACGCCTTGCGTCCGGGAGAACGGCAAGTGGCAGTGCGATCAGAGCAAGCGACAGTCCATCAGGATGGCCGGCGAGCCCTCGGTCCACAAGGAGGGGATATTCTACGTGAAAACCTCCTCGAGCGATCCATTCGCCCTCGGCAGGCAGTAATTTCAGTACAAAATATCTACAAAGTTTTATTAAGAGAAGGCTCAGAAAATGTGATTTAAATCTACCAAAAATAAATGTAATTTTCTCATATTTCATTAAAACCAAACGATATTGTATAAAATTTTGGTAAATGGAACAGAACTCTATTGAACTCATAGCGATCAATATTTTTACGAATAAACCCCATAATTAATTTTTCTCAGGACTGCATTAGTTTTTGATGTTTACATTATAAACACGTATCGTACCTTGTAAGTTCTTCTGGTATTAGATTAGGAATAAGGATATATATTATATATTTAGATAAATAATTGCAAACCCGGCGCACTCCGTTCCGCCGATTGTATGATGCCAATGATCTTTATTTGCTCAGGTTTTGTCTCAATTGGGAATTTTCTTCAATATTTTGTCTTTTTTTTGCTTAAGTTCTGTGAATACACTTGTATCTGGTTTATCTAAAATGGCGCTGAATGCAAACAAAGATTTTTGCCGCTTTTCTGTTGTAGGTTACCCGAATTTTCATTGCTAAAAACCTCACAAAGCCCGAGACCCTTCCTACGAATCCAAGTCCGTGGAAATCGGTTCGTGCGTTTTCTCGAGTTATAGCATCAGGAAGGAAAACTAGGTTCATTTTTATATATTAGAATTACTAGCTTGCTTTTTACTCCTTCATTTAATCTTAAAAACAACTTAATTTGAACATAATTCTCTTTTTGAGTCGGATTAAACTCTTACGACAATTTAAAATTAAATATAACTGGCTGAAAGTGGCTCTGAATTAGGTTCCTGGCTTCTGCACCACAATTATGATGTAGTTCTCGGAGGGCACAACGATTACCTCATGGTTCAGGGTGCGTAGGCGCAGGTTCATCAGCTCGTTTCCCGAGTCCAAGCTACTGACCATCTTGGCCGCCTTGAAGGTCAGGGTGCTGATCAGGGCTGCATAGTGAACGGTCAGGGTGTAGTCCATAGTCGTCTTGATGGGTATGGCGAACGGGTCCAAAATAATGGTGCCCACAACATTTGGATAGGATTGATAGCGTTTCAACATTTCCTCAATTTCGGCAGACATCTTGGAAAAACACAGGAACTTGTGTAAAAGTTGATTTCAATGGCAAAAATATATGTGAATGCTTTTAGATGTTTTGGATTTGATTATTGAAACCAGGCACACTATTTTAGACGATAATTTTTACATTCAAAAATTCTAGGCAGGCTTATTGTTTCTTTGTTATAATCTCAGATAGTTATCTGATCAAAAAACGGGTTTACTAGATTGCTGAAGTTTTTGAAAAGAGACTGAGCTCAAGCCATCATTGCACTCAAGGAAGCTCTGATGTCTCTTTATCTCTTTTAGTTGCATTCCTCAAGTTGACAGGATGTCGGGTTCCTTTTATTTTTATCTAATACACGGTTGCGAGAGAAAAATATCTTTGGCCCTAACTGTCCCAGAATCGACCTAAGTAACTGAATCAAATCACTTAATTTTAGTACTTTGCCAAATGTAAAGTTATTGTGAGGCATCAGAAAAAATGAAGACTATTTTCGCATCGAACTTGCATTTCCAAAATTAATTTCTTTGCCAGTCTTAATACCATTCGGGGGGTGTCTGGCGCAATGGCGCTTCTTTGGCGATGTGAAATATGCGAACTGGCGCTGGCTTGGCGTTAATTGCTCCCAGATAAATATATGCGGCGTCGCCATAATTACGAAGGACAGATTACGGGGCGCACTTAATTGTCCGCCGTAAAGTGTTTGCCGGTATCTCTAATCCGGCCAGCGAAGAAAACTCTTCCACCGCCTTGGAAAAGCAGTTCCTGCTCGATTTTAATTATTCGGCGACGTTCTCACTCTTAGTCCTTTGCATATTCATTGGTTCCCCGAGGAATGCGGATGCTTGCATTGCTTTGATTTTCATTGCACAGTAGTCGAAGGGCTCATAATTTAAACAGTAAAAGGATCCAATTGCTGGGATATTAGGAAAATTAATTCTGATATTTATTCTGGCTGAAAAATTCCTATTAATAGGTACAAGTGTTTGTGCTAAATCCAGTATTCTATTCTGAGTCTTAAGAATACTCTTCATAAATAGACCAAATTATTTGATCTATTTATAAGAAATATTTAATTTATCCAACACCATTTTTCATTTGCACCACACTGTTTTCTGGCAATTCAACACTGTTTTTGCCCTCTGACTGCGGAAACTTTGGCTGCAATGTGGTTGGTCAGATAAGCTATCCTAATCGGTTATAAAAATGGCCAAGAAGGATGGCAATAGGTTTGAAAAGATTTTAATATTTTAGCGATATTTTCGGAGAAGGTGGAACTGTACTTTCTTTGCTTTTTGGGAAAACAAATAATGAATTAAATACCTTTTTTAAATGCAGAGTGAAGTTTCTGAAATTTTCCAAAGTAATAATCGTGATATAAATTAATCTTATAAAAAACAAAATGTCTAGTAAGTCTGCTTGTAAATTTAAATTAATTTAAAACGGCTGGCAGAAAATTTTGAATCGAGTTATCCATGATGAAAAATGTCAATTGAATTCTCGACCTTTCCAACTTCGTTTAGATTATTTTCATTAGTATTTCAGGTTTCGGACTGTAAAGATCTCGAAAAACAGAAAAAAAATTTAAAATTCTATTTTCCAAATTTCTAAATTTCGGAACAAAAAAAAAAATAGGAAAATTATGGAGTACGGTAACGGAATGGACTATGGAAATGGCATGCAATACGATGGTTATGGCCAAGGCGGTGAAGTAGGTTTTCGAGTTTTCATAAGCCTTCATACCCATGTCCTACTGTTAATACTTTCCCAGGGTTATGAAATGAACTATGGCCAGATGGGCCGTGCCCAAGGCCAGGGATATAGCCAGCAGCAGGGCGGCTATGGGCAGGAGTCCAGCAACCAAAGCGGTGCCGCTGCTTACGGTGGTCCTGGGTACCGCAGTCCCTTGCGATATGGCAAATTGCTTCGCGAGATGAATTCCCGCAACGGACTTTAGTGAGTCGATCCAACAGGTGTTCCTCATCTCACATAGCTAATGAGTATACTCGCCACAGTTCTCCCATGGACCAGCAGCGAGGAGGCGGCCAGGGAGATTACTACAACACCCTGCCGGGCCTTGGTGGTGCCGAGGGTCAAATGTACCAGCCGCGTGGAAATGGAAACTCGTATTACTGAAGCGTTGATGTGTCCAATTTGTTGAAATTAGTTGCATTTATAAAGGGTCGCACTCCAATAAAGTCATGGAAATGTCTACAAAGTAAAGCCATTTAGATTTGTTTTTTTTAATTGGTGCTTGAAGGAACCAACTAGCTGCGGGAATGTTTTTTCGATCGTATGAACCTGTTAGAGATTTAAAAGTTATTGGCTTAGTAATTCCAGTTAATAATACCTGAACCAGATTCTAGATTTGTTTAAAATATAATACAGAAGTGTATTAATATGAATATTCTTTATGCTGCAAGTCTGAAGACTTCGTAATAAGTGCCTCGAAAAGAAGTGTTTCGGATGAATACATTGATTTTGATTAAATGGTGATACCAAATGGTTGGAACTTGGGTCGTTTTTTGTTGCTAATCCTGAAGATTAATAAAAAGGGAAATGAATTTTTACAATCTAGTTTGTTTTGGTTTTCTAGGATACCAAATTGCACTGACACAGAGCTCGAAGTCATTTTATGTTTAGCTCTCATAAAGTAAAAACCAGAAAAAATTTGTATGTCTTTTCAAAATTATTTTCGTGAATTTTCAATTAAAGGAAAAAAAGAAAAACATTTTATATAAAATGGACTATTCTACATATGCACAGCTTTCTGGCTTTCCTTACATGCCCTCTCCGGAGTCATACTACCCGGAGGTAAGATATCCCCAAGAGATCCTCGCTCTGGATAATGCTGAAATCCGATCTGCAGATGAGGGGCGGTGTGCAGCAACAGGAGCCGCCCAAACAGTGCGACGGTTATCAGCAGGGATCCAACTATCCGGCCTCGGCAGTTCCCGAATATTATCAATATCAGCGCCAAGGGCGGGGTATGGATAACCAGTCGGAGGAGGGTTTCCGAACCAATCCCTACAGTGCGGGTCGTCAATGTACTAGTTCTGAATACCGCTGCATGGCACGGGAACAAAAACGGGCCAAGGAAATGAAGTCGCGCAATGGGTTATAGTAGGTCCACCTCTCTCGAGCTCTTAAAATAGATCCGATTATAGCTTTTCCTTTGTGTAGTTCACCTCGGGAAGCCGCTGCTCGCTATAGTGGCGGCGATGCCAGTTACTACACCGATTATGCAGGTGGGCAAACTCAAACTACATTTAGGGAAACCATAATCTTTCCCCGAATTCTGTTTTACAGATGGCGACAGGCGAATGGAACCCCAGAGTAGAAGTCCATATTGGTGATGTTAAAAGCCTACTAAATTAATATTATTTTTTTACGTTTCTTTAGGCATAGTTCGAAATATATATACTATAAAATTGATCAGTTAATGTAACGCTTCTTATCATAATTAAATATACTATTTTGACTCTTAACAAAAAAGGGTAGGAGGAGTTTTCCTCTTCTCAGAATTATAAATATAAGTTAAAGCATCCAAGACTCGCCCTAAGATGGTCGTCAGTCCTTACAAAGCTAAGTCTTTGGCCAAAAGTCAGACCAAGCTGGACAACAGCTTTATGCGGCTCTGAGATCCAGTGGAAACACCAGCCAAAGACGATCCGTGAACTGCAGACACGCAGCTACAATGGCCTGGATATCCCATTTAAGGATAGCCCATTCGCTCATATTTAGCTTGTCGCCTCGTATAGAAAGCGGTGGTGTCATAAATTAAAACTTAAACTTTTGGAAATGTCAAGTATAAAACGGTAAATCTCTGCACACACACTCGTCCTTCTGCTGGAAATGAATGGCACCAGAAAGAGAAAGAGTTGGCCCGGGTGGCGGGCGGCGGCTTCGCCCATTGAATGCGCATGTTTTAGTTGCGGGCAGCGTTTTTCACTTGCTGGCAAAGATATACGGAGAGGTGCAATACAACAATATATAGGGAAAACTCCACCCACTTGGCCATAAATTTGGGCACAAGGCAAACTTACAGATTATCCGCATTTAGTTGTAAAGGTTTCCCCACAAAATGTATTTATTTCATTTTTGGCCCCACCGAAGACGAAAGTTTGTCTGGCTCTTCCTTGGCCTGTCGATGATTTACATTTAAGTTACTTTCCCCGGGGCACTGGACCCCCGAAGATTCCGCACTCCCCATGGCGGTGCCGCTCATTTACAATAAATTGTCATCGCTGGCGCTAAATATCTAATTTCTAATCATCATAAAATCTGATTATCATTTTCATAACTCTGCCAGAGATTGCCGGCAAAAAACTTGACACATTAAGCGACCATAAGAACAAATTTACAACGGCCAGGGAGCACAATTTTTAAGTAAAATTTATGAAAATTAAAAACTTAGAACAACTTTCCCCCGGTCATTTGAATAATTTAATTGATCGCATAAATTTCTAGGTGGGAAACAACAACTTAAGCCTTCAGAGGGAGGGTGCCCAGGAAGAAGGGATGGTGGTTGCACGGCATTGGGACGAATGAAGTGTAACCGCAAATATAATCAAATTTGCTTCGGCCACAGGGAGAGAATATAGGATTCCTCCTTGATTCCCGCCCACCAAACATCTAATCATAATTTGTTTTGGTTTTTCTTCCACAAGTTTTGTGCCATCTTAATTTTAAAATTAGCTTTATTGCTTATTGGTTACTTTTTCGCGGTAAGACTAGAAGTGCAGATAATACATATTATTATTATTATTTGTAACGCATAATTTATGCCTTTATAAATAAAAGTCAAGTGTTTAAATTTGAGAGCATAAAATGCAACTTTTAATTCTAAAATTAACGAATTAAAATGATGATTATTGGTTGAATTCTTTTTTAGACTTTTCAGTGGTCCCAGTCTTAATTCCAATCCCGTCCTTCTCCATTTGCTAATGACATAACCAAAGGTTTTCTTCTCAAAATCCAGACTTTATGTAAAGGCTAAACCCCCGAGCTTGGTCACAAAACCCACCGCTTTTCCAGCAGTCAAAGGCAAAGATGATGAATTTTGACGTTTTGCGTGCATGGAAAAGTCCCTTGCTTAAAAGTTATTGCAGATTAAAGGGCAGAGGCAAATGTGCAGGCGGAATTTGCTTCATTAGACTAGGAGAGCACGCGTGGCCGAGGATTCGGACCAAGATTCATGTGTGGCGAGACTGGAGGAATCCGGGCATCGACGTGCGTGCGAAAGAGTGCGATGTTTACTTACCTGTGGTGAAAGTTTCTGAAAATCCTAAAAGGAAATCACTTTAGACGCGTCCAAAGAGATGCAGTAAAGTTTCGTTAAACCATCTGGCCTCCAGCCCCATGCCCCATGCCCCATGCCCCTGGCTGCCACTGCCACTGCCACTCCATGAGCCACAAAAACCAAAGTTGCCAGTGGAGGAAGTGTGAACGATTATGAGGAGCTGATAGAAGAAATTCGAAAGGAGTCGGGCTCTTGGAGTCTATCCTTGGATGATGTTTTAATGTTGCCCGCTGGAACTTTTGAGACATCTTAATTCCTTTCGAGATAAATCAGAAATTTTAAGAGGGCTTGGGCGCCAGTTAAAAATTTGTATTTTTATTTATATAATTTTTGGAACTTGTGCATTTTTATTCGTCCTCTGTCCCCGTCTCAAAAGTCCCCAGTTGTATGTGTTTGAGCTTGGTTTATCCTTTCATAAATGGGACCAACGGCCAACTGATTTATGCCACCGCAAGCTGGAGCTGTTGTTCTTGGTCCTGCAGCTCCTGCAACTGTTCCACACCGGAGCATCCTTATGTCGACGGCGGTGGGCAAAAAATAACAAAGCAACAAAACAGAATACCAGAAAACAACATAAAGCCGATTGATTTATTTTGACAATGCTACCAAGCAGTGTCGACCCCTCGGGAGCCCCCTGAGTCCCACCATTGATGCCGCGATCCCCCCAACAGGAGCAAGTCCTGGTTCCAGTCTAGTCTGCAGGTTGTGGTTTGTCGTAGCCTCCTCCTCGACTCGTTTCTGGCAGCATTTCCTTACCTATTCCACTCCCACCCCACATCGACATGTTTCGTCCGCATTTTGGACGCACACCCTCTATTTCCAACTGCCCCAATCCATGACAAAAAGTTGTCTCCGTCTGCCTTGGCTTGTAAAATATATATACTTGTATATTTTAACATTTCTCTTATTATAATCCTTCATTGCATACCGTTTGGGTTGGTTGAATAGGGCCAATAGCATACCTCCCTTTCGTTGGAATTGCAGAGAATCCTCTAAGAGATGCGGTGGGTGAAGCGGGTTGATGGTTGCGTGTGGCTATTACGGTGGCTTAAAAAGAAAATAAAAAACGATTTTAATTACCCTCTAGCACAGTTAAGTGCTTAGGTTATTTATTTCCAAAACAATTGTGATCTCTTCAAAATTACATAAAAAAGTGGCTTCCGAGTTGTGAAGCTTTCTTTAAAATAAATAAGACAACTCGGAGCATACACAGATGATATAGAATCAGAGATTTACATGTATCGAAAGGATTGATATATAATCATGAGGGTAGAATCCCTACCTTACTAATTTTTGTCAACAGAAGATAACTACTTTATTTACCCTTGAAGAAAACTTGAATAAAATGATTAGAAAACTCTCAAATTCTTCTTAATCCGAAATCCTTGATTTAAATAAGTCGGTACTGGGCCTGAAATCAATATTTGCGTGATATAAATAAGAATTTTGTCGCAATATTTTATACTCTGAGTTAGTTTTCGCTTGTCAGTAAGCTATAATATTATTTTACCATCTTGGTGTCGGATATGTGTATGTAGATCAATGAATATTATGTGAACTCTTAAAAAGTATAAGCCTAATTGTAGCTAGTTTTAAACTTTGCATAATAGTTAATTACGGGAATAATTTTATGCTCACATATACCGATTTCCTTATTGGTTCATTAGAAAGTTCGTTTCTAGTTTTCTTATAGCTTTAAGATCTGGAAACACTAAAAATATAAACGTTTAATGAAGACATTAAGTCGCAGCAGATCGGATCTTAACAAAAGAATCTCATTTTTATTTTTGAGCTCGAAATTAACCAATAAATACACTCGACATAGCTTCACCTTGGAACACAAGGTGCACAATCCTCACCTCGATCCCCGCCTTCGCTGTCCGCTAAAAAACGGTTAATAAGTACAGCCACGGGTTCTTGGTTCAAATTAAAAGTTATTGAAGGAGAAGGAGGAGGAGATGATAAAGGCCACTGGGGCCAACCACACGGTCGTGTTTACCAGGACAGAACTTGGCCTATGAGCCTGCTGGCGGAAATTGTTACACGATGCTGGGAAGCGAGAATGGCAACCACAGCAGCAGTTATTGCCGCCGCGATGTCCTTATTTTGCTTCATTTTTTTTTAAGAAAATAAGATTCGAAAAGTTTATGCAGTTGGTTGTCACGAGGTGGTGGAAAATGAAGCCAAAGGAAGAGTGCCCCGAACGACCTGTGCGTGATTCGTTGAAAGTGTCTCCACTGCAAATATCCAACAATAATCGCCGGAAACCGGAAACCCAAACGAACGCAAGTGTTGCTTAATTTATTTCCTGCCTTGCGAAGGCCCGATTCTGAAATTCTTTGAATATACTCATGAAATATGCCTTTAAATATAATTAATATCCTTAATTTGTAGTGTCTCGGTGAGGAGAAATTTGCAATCGAGGCACTTTACCACCAGACTCTAGCTTAAAAATGTATTTCAGATAAGAAGAATACTCAGCACATATTGAAGCTCTGAACCTATGCTTTATTTTTAATCTTTTTTATACCGCAAACTATTTTATTTGTTTTGCAAATATTTCAAAAGAATGAGCATTACGAGCGGATGTGAAAGGAGTCCTTAAAAAAAGACGAACGCCAAGTGCAAAACAGCGGCAAGCACGAACTGAAGATGAAGTTTATTTTACGACCCTGGCACTCGAGCCAAGAAGGATCTAGAGTCTGCCGCCAGATAATGTATCAGCCAAGTGAGCATGAGAGAGGCATGGGCCCGGCTCCATTCCACACGTGTGTGTAATCAAATAATTTTCCAGAAATCGAGAAATTATTACGAGTAAATTTTTACAAATTCATTTTGCACTTTTGCCAGACCCACAACACCCCTCTCCCAGTAAGCAGCTGAAAAACATAGGAAAAGTTACTCGCACTGCATGCAAAGTGGCCCAATCCTTCACCCCCCCGATCCCCTCCAGCCAGCAGGATGTGTGGATTTTCCGGCATTTTGGCGGCATGGCCCTTTTGTTTATTTCTTTGAGATGCGGCAACGAACAAATGACCTGCCCCCCTGTGCCGCCAGACTCCCCAGTTTTGATTGTGCAAACTTCTCGACTTCATTCTGCAGTTGCATTCCAAGGCAAATCGAGGGATCGAGGGGAGTGGGTGGAGGGTGGAGGGAGGGCCGAATGGGGCTCCACGAACACGTGTGGGAACGTGGATCGTATCAATTGTGTGTGATGGTCAAAAGTCATTTCAACAGCACTAAATTATTATTATCTTTAAGAAGTTTCACATGCTCGACAATCATCCAAAATGGTCGGTCAGCATTGGGGCTGGGGCTCCTGAGCCCGGGCCACTGCAGCCCAGAGTGCTATCATAAAGGATTCTTTGGATTTGTGTAATGGCATGGAATGTTTTGATGTTTGCCTAAAACTTTTCACTGTTGCCCCCATAGTGACTTTTTGTGGAAGTATTTAATAATTTAAAATGGAAAACGAAGGACTAAGATATTCCGGTAAAATAATAAAAGTAAAATATATAAAATAATATAATATAAAATAATATAATATAATGTATAGTATATATAGGTATATAAAGGTATAGTTTTGTAGTTTTGAATTGAAAGCAGGGATTTAATTTCAAAAACCGAGTTATTGAGCTCTTATTATCCTAGTAAAATAGAATTATTTACTTATAAAAGCGAATAGTTATAAAAAATGCAGTTTTCCTTTAAAAAAGTGAAGATAGGCAAACAATTTTATATTTATCTTTAAATAATTTTATATTTAATTTATTTAATTTTATATCTTTAACTGGCTGCATTGGTATTTTTTAAGGATCTAGATATTTTTCAACTATGCGTCTATCATTTTAAAAGCCTTTTCTATCAGCTTCAAGTACTAAATGTTGGCGTCTAAACACATTTGAATCTAATTACGCAACTCGAAAAATATAAACAAGTTGAAATTGGGAAAGAGGGTAAGCGAGGGAATTCTCTTTCGTGTAATAGCAGCCGACTCTAAGTCGGGCCAATTAAAACTCTAAACGAAATTTCAATTAGCGGCACTTAGCGTCAGCTGCCATAACCCAGCCAAAAAAGGGAATCCCCAAAAATAACATCCAATAAGAACTAAATGACATTAGCGATTAAATTAGCTTGAGCATCGTGAAAAAGTCAAGGAATACAAAAGCAAAAACCGCAACCCAAGAAGGAACCTTTTCGGCAAAAACCATTTTCATTTGCAAATTGCGTGTGTTGTTTGTTTCGTGCAGCACTTTCCATTAGATTTTTACATTTCCGCAGTTCCAATAGTTTCATGACGCAATTTGGCTTAGTGATTTCCTTGCATTTAGTAATTACGTTAATTACGCGTTTCTTTTGCATTTAATTGAAACTGGAAATATGCAATTAAAATGGCTTAAAGTACCGACAAAGTCGTTTTGCGGCCAGCAACTCTGGGAAATGTCTTTCTAATAATATTTAACTTATGTTGTTAGACAATTGTCCAATCTAAGGAGTGGATTAGCATTCAATTGAAATGGAATTCTGTAAAACCAATTATGAGTTAATAAACGGAAATGTTACCCAATTTGGAATTCTAAATAAAATAAATAAGTAACTAAGTCATCCGGTGGTGCAACAATAATAACCATTTTTCTGTTTATTATTTAGTACTTAAAACTTTTACATATATATTTTGTTTCTATCAATTTCCCTAGAAGCGTATAAACAAAGATTTCGGAACATTTTAGCAGATGCATTGTCCTGCGCTCCGTCTTAACCCACCCGTAACAAATGTACTCCACTAATAAATTAATGGGGACACCGCACGAATGTTACCCACTAGGTTAACTAAGATCCAACCGGGCCACCCTCACCTCACCCACCTCACCCACCGAATCCACCGAATCCACCGGCCGCAGCAATTTCCTTTGTCAATATTCATTATAAGAGCACATACTTTCGGGCGCTTGACAAGCGTGGCCCGAGTCATAAAGTTGTCGAGAGAATGTCTCATAAAACGTGACGATAATCATAATTGATTCCGAGTTTAGTCCAAAACCGAGAATTGGGGTTTGTTGGTCCAACCAAATTGTAATTTAGTTTGTTAACTCATCCCACTCGCTAGCCCTGCTTGTTTACTCTGCTTGATTTTGGCCAAATTAAGGGTAAAATTGTTAATTAAAATTTGTGTGTGAGAGATGCCGGGACGAGAGGCCTCACCTCATGAAGGCAGTGCGGAAGTTTGCCAAAGAGTGTATCTATTATCGGGCTTTGTGTGTAGCAGCTGCAACAGATTTCCATTTTGGCTGCCAATAATAAATCAATGCAACATACGGCCATGTTGCAACCACCTTTGCCACGAGTGCTGTAAATTTTAAATCAATGCTGCAGACGGGGGAGGGGAAAGGCCAGCTTTTTTCAATTTACCTTCTAGCCAGATTATCCTTGCGGCTTCTTCTGGAGCGTAAGCCGACGTCTTCGGCTCCCAAGGGGTGGCCGAGACTCCGCACGCAATCCATTATTGTATTAATTAACAGGAACAGGATCACCAATCAGGCGCTTGATTAATGATGTCACTCGACATCGTAAATCTCGATTTGAACATGTGCAAATTTTACGATGCAAATAAATGGGGCGATGGTGGAACGCCTCGTTGACCAATCCCAGGATCTCCCCCATCCTCCGGCTGCAGTGGTCCTTGTCGCCTTGGCGTATGCCTTGTGTTTTGAACATAATCATACATTAGGCCCAAAGCAGTGGGGGGCATTGGGGCTGCAATACATCCGGGTAGTCGGCCATCCTTCCTCTGGGGCCACATTTCGGGGCAGAGCGGGGATCGGGGACGTGACTAACTCTGCATCGGCGGATGCACTAGGATGTGATTGTGTTGCCTTTCCCAACCGCCTGTTGATTCATAAGTCGGCAATTTAAATGGAATTAATGTTTCGCTTGAGCAATTGCCATAAATTGCGTACCTCGGATTAAGTGTAATGTTCCTAGTAGCTTCCCCGTGTCGTGTCCGGATAAATATAACTTATTCAGTGAATCTGCACATATCATTTTATTATATATTGAATATCACCTAAGAAATGATTCGGCGCCTGTATTATTCAATTATTAAACACATCAAATGCTAAACATGTTTGGTTTGATTTGGATTTAGGATTATGTTTCTTGTATTGTATTCATAGGACTGGTTTCTATCCTCCCTTGCACTAGTAGATAAAGTCCGGGTAGGAAAATTTATGAAACATTTATGTTAAATCTTTATTTATTTTATTATTATTAAAATCTTTCTCAGCATTTCACTCGCTTTCTTATTCTGTAAAATAATATAAAGATTAAGGGGTTTATCGGTTTCCTTCGATTGTCTGAGGAGCTGAACAAAAAACTTCCCTATGCGAATCAATCATTCCACAAGGATCACCTGCTATAAGTTTGGTTTTTTTGCTATACTAAAAGGCATTGTCAGTATTGTTTATATCTACAGGAAATGTTATAAACGGCCAAGTTATCTTATCATACATAAGACAATATAAATATAAAATAGAATATAAAAACAATACGGTGGGTCTTAAATTTCATTAATATAATTGACTTCAAGTGCAATTTTAAATTTTCAAAACAAAATAATAATATCCTTATGCTTTATTTTTTATATTTATTTCCCTATCACTCGTCAATCTATTTTGCATATAGGGCTGCCATGTCACACAGCTTCGATCTGTTTGGCAGAGCAATCGACCGAGTGACCACGCGCAATTTGTGTTTTCCAAATGTTAATGGCATACAGAAGCATTTGCGGAAAATTGTAGAATTTTGATTTCGCAAAACGGTTGGCGCGCCGTTTGATCAATAAAGCAAAGTGGCTGCAGTCCAAAATGGTCGCTCGGGAGGGCGGCGTGGAGTGGGCAGGCACCGCAGGTACATCTAATCTCATGTAGCCGCGATTATAAATTGTTGCGTACTTCATTTCGGCCAGAATAATAACATGAGTAATTAATTTAATGTGCCAGCCGTAAAACCACAACAACGTGGGGGTCCTGGGGGGGTTGGGGGGGGGGGGGGGGGGGGGGAAAGGGGTCATGAAGTGGGGCTAATAGGATGCAGGAATTTCGCAGTGGCTACTTGGGTGCAGCACATTGCGTAACAAATGAACTAATGTTTATTGGAATTGTCGCGTAAATTACAATGCATTGCCAATGCCGAAATCTAGGCAGGGCCAGCTGCATTTAAAATCTGACAAATGGTTGAAATTATTTTGGTCGCGGTCGCTCCATGAGCCACACCCAGTCCTGGTGGATGGGGTACCTGGACTGTACTACATATTCGAAACGGAATGGAATGTATGTATGTATTTTTAATTCGCCAAAGCTTGGGGTACCTGTATGAACAGAAGCCTCCGTCTCGCTTCGGAGTAAAAGTCGATCCCACTTGTTGGCCACCGCTGCGTTTTGTGCCCCCATTAATTTAATTATTTTTACTATTGTTCGTTCGAATGTTCCTTGAAATAAATTCGTCCCTAGTTTATGGTGCGTGTTTAAATGGATGAGTGCGGCAGAACATTAATTTCATTATTTGAATGTCGCATCCGGCAAGGGAAAATGTATGGTTGGGGTATGGCTTCTCGCAGCGAGGCTAATAAATACTGGTGCTATGGATCCAGTAAACTCTTTTTTACGTATTTTATACACAATTTACTAATTCAATTGGTATGTATTGCGGGAATAGTTTTGTACTTACCTCACAGAAACAACACTATGGATTTTATTATAAAAATTGAATGATTTTTGATTGAATAAATTCAACTAAAATCGCAGAAGAATACCGATAAATCAAATGGGATAAGGGATTTAGTGGTATGGAGCTTCTGAAGATCAGAAGCTTGATTCAATCTTTAGCTGTCGTCAAGGACAAGGACTTTAAACTGAATATAATATAGGCATTGCCTTAATTCAAACAGCATTTCTTTAGCTAACTAGAAAAATTTAATTTATTTCTGGGTATTGTAAGAATCACTGCAATTTTGTGGAAAAAAATCTAGTACTAGTTTGTTGCCATTTTGATAAATTTAAACAACCATTATTTGATTACAAATATTACAGAGCTAACCAGTAAGAATATAAATACGATTTTCTTATTTATTGCCTATGCTTATCTCATATTATTATATTTTTTTCACAATTCTGTTAAGCAATTTCTTTTGTTTTCCTGTACAGAAACTCCATAAATTTCCATATTATTTTCCTGTTTATTTAATGGAAAATAAAGAATATTTTGCTTATATGCCAGATGAAAACCGCTGGACTCGTCTGCCGATCGAGCGTACTTTTTAGGGTTAAAACATTGGCAAATGACATAATGATATCATGGCGATTTAATTTAAGACTCTTGATGACTTTATGGCTTGTACCAACTACAACGATAAATATTTTCCATAAAATAGGGAAATAAAAGTAGGATTTATTCAATAAAAAATATTTGTTTATATTTACTTGACCTCTATTTTCGGCACAAATATATACATTTTATTTTATCCCTCACATAAGGTTTCTAGAGTTCACCTTGTGACCCGATACTTCCCGTTTGTGCTTTATGATCGCTTCACCGCCCTTTCCCTGGGCGTTCCGAACCTTTCTCACGGCTTAAATAAGTTGCAAACACCACATACCGCGTGTATTCAATAAAATGATTTGTGTGATACATAAAAAAATACGCATACCGAAATGGCGTTCGGTATTTATGCACCAGCACATTGCAGCTGGTCTGCTCAAGGACCACTCTCCAATCCGGTCCGGTCCTCCTGCGACCCTCTGGGAGCGCCGGAATATACATACATACATATATAAGGTGGCATAGGATAGGGGTCGCAGTCGCAGCGACATTTTCCAACACTTTAGCGCAAACAATTTATGACTGCTTTTTTCAGCTGCAGGTATGCGCTTTTCCGGCCAAGCACTTAATTGATGTTGTGTCGCGTAAATTATAAACAAAACAAAAATTAAAGTGGACTCCGTGGTGCTTCTTGGCGTTGGCTTTGCCGTTGCCCCTTCGGAAGATGCGGTGCCGGATGCGGAAATGCTTTCATTGCAAGTGGTGGTGAAGGGTCTCCCATAAAAAGCCAACGCACCAGCTTCGGACAGTGCAGGAGGGACACACACACGCTGCCCGCTGCCCCACTGCCCCGCCCTCGCCCACGCCAGCGGACGTCCTGCGCCATCGCCTCGCATCCCTTCCTGAACAAGAGGCTAAGCAGGCCGCCGTGAGTGAGGTCAAGCACGAAAGTGGTGCTACCTCCAACCGGATGTCCATCTGACTTCTACAGGCCCCCTCACGCTCCCCCTCTCCTTGCCTAACAGCTCCCACCATATTTTTTCCGCATAAATTTTCAACACTTTGCATCACGAGGAGTCTATAGGGTGGTAGTTGGAGCTGCTTTGTGATCTAACCATGTCCTCCTGACCGTTAGTCCCTCGGTTTAGAGCTATCTAAATGAAACCTAGCTGATAGTTTTCTTGATATTGCGGTGGTATAAAACGAAAGGGATTAAATCTATTAGACTTCCTATACTTTATTTACAAAACTTTAATTTTTATTTTAATAACTCTTTTTCTATGACAACTGCTAGTGGGATGATCAGTAGCAAGTTTTGTCGGTTTGTTTCATTAAAAAATAATAACAAGAACTCAAGATTTGATTTTCAAGAATATTTCTGTACTCAGTTACAAAAAACAATATTTTAAGTTTTAATATTTTATGCAGTTATATTTTCCTTAAAAACTGTAGGTTATATTTGTCGGATTCTGATAATATTAAATATTTACGTTAAATAATAACTTTTAAAAACTAATCATATTCATATTTAAAACAGCATTATTATTTAAGTAAGGTTTATACTTTTCCTAGCAAAATAAAATCTCAAGACTCGGAGGATTGTTCTTTAATTCATACACCTCACCAACTACATTGTTTGCAAACTGCCATCTTGGCCGGTAGAGTTTACAAATTAATAAATTGATATTACCCACAAGTGCAGCTTTCGATTCGTTTAACTTCCAACCCGCTCTGATGTACCACACACCTTCCTAGATCTGAAAAAACGATTAAATTTAACTGGGCGATGAGTTAAACTCGGAAATCAGAAATTATATGCAGTGCAGAGGACGACTGCCAGTGGAGGAGAGACATAAAACAATGGCAAAGAAGCAGGGAGATCGAGGCAGAAGGTGCCCAGGAGGAGGTGGTGGGTGATGGGGAGCTGGATCCGTGTAAGGACATTTAACTGCTGGCTGCGACTACTCAAAATCTGTGCGTCTGCACGCATTACATACGAAATACGAGACTCGTTGGGCAATTGCAGTTCATTGTTATTTAATATGTCGCCCAGGCAGTGGCTGGACGGGCGGAGGTAGTGTCGGGGGACGGAACGACAACGAGAACACGGGTGGGAAATTATACTTTATGTGGCCAGGACACTGAATTGCAGGATACGGAGCCAAACAGAAGCAGACGGCATGACACTGATTGCGATATAAACGATTGTCAACGTATCCAAGTGGATTATTACCTCATGCCAATTATCATATCAACGATACACAGGCGCAGGACTCGGAAAATGGCCATATACCCACACTGGCGCACACTCGAAATCGCAGGACAAGCCAGGACATGCCAGGACATGCCACATTGGCTGACGAGTGGCGGGCGGAAGGGGGTCAAGGTAATGAACCAAGCCCAGCACCCAACACCCAACACCCAACACACCCAGCGCCCACACACTTGACGAGGCGTTGATGGTGTCGGCATCTGGTAGTTCGTCTCCCCGCCACCTCCACTGCTCTGGCTCAGCCTCCCTGCGGTCCTTGCCAAATTGCATGTACAATTTTAAATGGATTTTGATTGTTTATGACAATTCGACGAGCTGACTGGCCAGTCCGCTGCTGGCCACTGATAATACGGCATTTAAATGATGAAGAGCAGCTCCCACCTGGCCACTCCCCAAGCCACAGCTTGGAGCCAAACCAATGCAATTTGCGAAATTAAGCCCAGGCATTTTCACAGAGGATTTAAGGATGTTTTGTTTATAAATAAGCTTGAATATTACGACCCTATAAACTTGCGAATAATATATTTAATAATTGGCTTTCGAAATTAAACTTTTATTTCAGATGTGGTGAACCTTGGAGTATTTTCTAAAAACTTTCTCATTCGAAATTTCTTAATAGTTTGAAATGCAAATTTTGGTCCTTTTATCATCATGCACATATAAATATTCAGTTCAAGACTAGAACTTCTTCGGCTCTCTAAATGTATTTGAATGTTAAATATTAAATTCAAAAAAAGACATCTATTGCTTTGTTTTTGTACTCAAATTCAATAGTTTTTATTAAGTAATAATAAAAAAAATATCTGTAAGCTAATAGGAACTATTCCATTGAAGGTTAGCATGCTCAATTATGGCACATGGATGCGCAGAGTCTATATGCGGATGGGAAAATGCGGGAAGGAGCAGTATGTCCTGAGCCCGCAGACAATCTGCACAAGGAAATTTGAGCAAAGAATGCTAAAGTCTACCGAAAGCCCACGATCCAACATACTTCTGAGATCCAAGAGATTCTACGGATACACCTTTGTGGCCGGCAGTCTTTTCGGTGCCGGCATCTGGGCTGTGTACGAGCTGGGAAAGCCCGTGGTGGACCACCGTGGTCCCGTCGATGATGAGTACAGTGAGCTGCACTGGTTCCGTCAGTACCTGATGAGGATGTGGCACTCGGTGCAGTATTACAAGAAGATGCTGCAAGCACCCGTGACAACGAAGCTGCTGCCGGACATCTTACCTGCTCCCTATATACAGCCGGCGTATACGTTGGTGCTGGAGATAACGGATGTGCTGGTTCACCCGGACTGGACATACAAGACTGGTTGGCGGTTTAAGAAGCGACCGGGCGTTGACTACTTCCTGCAGCAGTGCAGCAAGAACTTTGAGATTGTGATTTACACTTCAGAGCAGGGCATGACCGCCTTTCCCCTCATAGATGCCTTGGATCCCTATGGGTACACCACCTACCGCTTGGTGCGAGGGGCCACTAAATTTGTGGAGCGGCAACACTTTAAGGACCTAGACTATCTCAATCGGGATCTGAGTCATGTTATTGTGGTGGACTGCGATCGAAAGGCGACTCCGCTGCATCCAGATAAT
The DNA here is from genome assembly GCA_008042485.1 of Drosophila mayri. Taxonomy (NCBI): domain Eukaryota; kingdom Metazoa; phylum Arthropoda; class Insecta; order Diptera; family Drosophilidae; genus Drosophila; species Drosophila mayri. The sequence goes on along the minus strand of VNJN01004577.1, from coordinate 320,992 downwards.
GTTTTTCTGATGTCCAGATGGCTGGGCAACGATGACGATGTGCAGCTCTTCGACCTGACTGCTTTCCTCCAACTGGTGGCGGAGCACCAAGTGCCCGACGTGCGTGAAGTTCTGCATTATTACAACCAGTTTGAGGATCCCCTTGAGCAGTTCAAGGAGAATCAGCGGAGGCTGCAGGAAGAAAACCAGGAGAATATTACAAGGACATCTAGCAGTCAAGGAAAGCTTTCATTCGCGCTGATGGGACGGTCTTGGCGAGGGTCTTAGAAATATAAACTATGTATCTTCCGGCGAAATTTTCTTAGCATCAAAGTAGAACGAAATATGGGATTATAACTAAAGCTTTCATTTACAATTTTAAATAAAATGTCTGATGAGTTATTATTTCAAAATGATTTTATTTTGCACAAGCTTATGGTAGACCTATGCATTGCTAGGGCCATATGATAACCCGATCTTGAGTCCGATAGAACTTATCTTTATAGATATGCTTATGCCAACAGGCGGTTAAATCATATATTAGGTGTTCAGATAATTCGATTTACAGTCTATAATTGGTATTTTCAAGATTATAGTCTGCTTAAAATGATATCAAAACAATCGTCTTGTTCTTGATTGAACAGGCGTCTAGATTCCGAATTTTTCTCAATTTCCTACGAAAATAAAAAATTGGAAATAATCAACCGCTTTGAAACAATATTTACCTCCTCCCACACCGCAGTTCCTGTCATCGTATTAACAGATTTTCGCAAGTGGTTTTCCCCCGATTCAATTGTACACAATCCAGCAGGAGCCGAACTCCAGGCAGGTGGGAAAAACCACTTTCTTTTCGGGGTCTCTGGGGCGTCGCATGCAAATCTACTTTATGCCTTGGGGCTGGGGAGAGGTAGAAAGTTATGCCAGCCCAGCAGTCGGGATAGCGTGTGCCCGGCGCTTAAATCGCCGCTGAAAACCGCATACGTTACGGGAATGGTTGGGGAAGCTGGCCGAAGATTTCCGGGGAGGAGCACATGCGAATTAAATTTTTAACAAGCAAGGGTCTCAGCGCCTTCTTTACATTCAGTCTTGACATTTTGCGACGGGCGGACCTGATGGAATCGCGCGGGTCGACCTCCGGCTTACCTCGGTTGTTGAAAAACTAATTTTGATTTTAATTAAATATTTATGACGCCAGGAGAGGGCCGAAGCAGCAGCATTTTATAGGGAAGCGAGGAAATTCTCTAATAAAATAAGCAAATATCTGGCAAATAACTTCTGCTTATCAGTCAGATGGGCCAGGCGGCGGTGAGAAAATTAGAGAATTATCCCCAGAGACTCGCAGACTCAGGTTGCGTGCCTAATTCGAGAACGGAACGAACCCATTCCTGCAGCCCCTTCCCCCGGGTTAACTATGACCTTACCTATGGCCCAAACAGACGGGGGGGTTGGGAGTTCTTCTGGCCACTGGCTCGTTTATTCGATCAAAAGTTACGAGCTCATCTTAGATTGGACATTAAATGAACACTAAAATATTTTCCATCTGCACGCAGGGCCCGAAAAGGCCGAAAGCAGGGTTGGAACAAGCGAAATAAATGTCATGAAAGAACTCATTGACAGGCACATAAGGACACTGGTTTTATGGTCCACAGATATGACCAAAATATATGATTACCATGTGTCCGGCAGCATGCAAGCTCGTAAATAGGCATTTTCCCTGCTTTAGTTTTCATGGACACATCATGGACACCCATCTCCCTACCCACCAACCCGGCCCAGGACATCTCCGGTGGCGATTTTTTTCTCTTCCAACCGAGCTCTTTTATTTGTGCACCCCATCCATGTTTTTTTAACCTTCTTCTTTCGCTGGTTATTTAGCAAGTGATCCAGGTGGGACTGCCAAAGACAGTCACATGGCTGAGTCGTAAAAATCAAAATAAAATTAAACTTATGCGTGATGTTTGGGTCGCCGTTCTCATTGGATTTCACCGGGCCATCCTGTATGGTATTCTCGGGGTCACTTGTACACAACACCAATGATAAGTTTTGCATTTAAATAGAATTCACTGAAAGGCAGAATGTTGTCTGCAATTGGTATGGGTTTATATCCTCGTTTAGAATATTATATATTCAATAAAAAAAATTATCAACGTAGTGACTACATACATATATTCGAAAACAATCGGAATCTGAAGCATATTTTTTTTATCACATTTTATCTCATTTTATTCCATTGGGAATTTTATAAAATACAAGAAAGGAAGCTAACTTCGGTTCGCCGAAGTTTATATACTCTTGCAGATTGCAAATTCAAATGAATATCTATTTTCTCGCTCTATTAGATTTCGTTTATTGCTTACAGAATGCATACCTATAATTTGAAATATTTTTAAATATCGATGTAATGATTATTGAATGTGATACAGCACTTCTATCATAAAGGCTTCAATCGAAAGGTCACGGGTTCGAACCCACGCACAGCCGATTTTCATATATCGTTTTTTCATTATTTTTTTTTATGAATTTAACTTAAAAAACTTTTTTAAATTACTTTATTTAATTATGGCTTTAAGTTGTTAAAATTAATAATAATTTAAAATATTTTAAAATATCTAAAATATCTAAAAATTAAAATAAATGTTAATATAAAGGCTTCGAACGAGAGGTTGTGGACGGGTCTACAAAATAAATACTATTAAAAAGGGTTCCCTGGCCTAATCGCTTCTTTGACAACTCAAGACTTGTAACAATAATAATATAATTAATAGAATACTTTGGCTTTTCCCCTTTAATGAACATACTGCAAAGGATCTGGTATCCTCGTGTACTCTAAGAATACAGGGTAATAAATGTGCTCTATTTTTCGATTTATGGAAACCAGATTGAGTCTGACATTTGCTTGCAAATTAGGCAATGAAATCGTTACAATGCCGGACAACGGTTACTCTATCGCGTGTCAAGGATCTACTAAATAGCTCCGATGGCTTCAACTTCACCAGGACATGGCCAGTGGGAGCTGTGAATTATGCCCCCAGCTGGTCCCGAGCCTCTTCATTTTGGTATAAATTCAACATTTATGTAGTAGCAGGGCCCTGAGTGTATGCTGATTTCATCTCATCTCGTTCAGGCGTTACGTGAGCTGATTACGTTAGTCACGCGCGATTGCAAAGGGGCGGAATGTTTCGGTGGGAGAGTGTTTTGGCCGTAATGAACGGTGCTGCCAGCCAGAAGATGCCAAACAAAATGGCTTTTTGTTTTCTTTGTAGCTAGAAAAAGAAGTAAGCTTTCTATAGTTTATTTTTTTATTGAAAAAATAAATACATTTTATACGAAAATATTGGACAATAAATCGTATAACGTAAATTAAGCATAATACATATTTTAAGGATCACCTTTTTGGCATATTTATGGATTTTTACATACAATATCTGCCACGAAGACTTAGTTTTGTTTCAAGATTAAAAATTAAAAATTATTAAATTATTGGAAGTGCTGTGCAAAAGCAAAAAATAAATTAGATTAAATTAATGTAGTAAACTGCTAAAAAATTTTAAGTAAAATTAACACAATTTGTAAAAAATAAAACTTATAATTGTTTTATTTTTTACAAATTGTGTTAATTTTACTTAAAATTTTTAGATAAAACTAGAAAATTATTTTGTGGTCTCTTATACAGGTTTTAGTTTAATTTGTAGAAAAAGATTGTAGAGCAGTCCAGAAAAATTGTGTTTTTACGATAATATATTTTAATAGACTTTAATTTAGATTTAAATTTTATTTAGATTTGAAGTACATTTATTAAGGAATATGTGCACGCGAAAGTAAACCAAATGGATTTTTTTTAAATTGATTTTTCCCGCCAAAAACGGTGTTTGATTTCGAAATCCCCGCATCACTGGTCACAATGGCGGTGGCTCCTTCATCGACTATTGACTCCGGCTCATTTCGGTCCGGATTCAGTTGCTTAGCAGCCAAGTGAAACTGTGGCAAGTGGCGACTTCTTGCCGGATTTTATGACTCTGGCGAGGATGACGGGCAGTGGATGGCAGTCGTGTTGGGTCTATGAGTTCCACTATATGATTTTGCATTATTTGTCCATTCCCAGCCTTTGTGGTTCCCCGCTCCATTTTCGTCCTTTGGCTGCCATAAAAAGTCAATGCATGCGAAATTTTTCGTGACACGCTAAACTAGTCCCCGAGAATCCAGGATTCGCTCTCTCGACCATTTCCAGTTGGTTATTTGTTTATTCATCGAATGGGGCGAATCGTAAAAATTATGTTGATGACTCATCAGTAAAGGACATTTATTTTATTGCCGGTCGTCCTTTGTCACCTTTGTGGCTGTGAGCACATCTTCAATTATGACCCCAGTTGATTCCAATTTCACTTGATGCCAGGACTTTGAATGAGTTTCGATTTGTATTATTAATGATTTCGTAGACTTTTCAAAGGATGCAGCTAGTATTATTCCCTTGACCTCCCAGTGCTCTAAGTAAAGTGTGAGTTAAGGGATCAAGGCTGCAGGTAGGGGTAAAAGTAAATGTCAGAAATAAAGGAAAAATAAAATTTATAAATACATATACTTATTTTTAATCTGTAAATAAAAACAAAGTGAATTGACCGATGAAATGCATTATATTCTTAAATTATCTGTTTCTAAGTACACTATACCAAAGAGTAATTCCGATTTCCAATTTATTATTCAGTAATTTTACAAGTTTTAACTTATATTATCTCCTTAGTCACTGAAACTTACCACTAGAACAGGTTTTAGTAGTTAATTTAAGTTATCGTCTGAATTAATTATTTATTATCGAACTCTGATAATTTTGGGAAAGGTAAAACAGCACTGTATACACTATTAAAAAGCTATTATACATAAAATGTTTGCTAAATGAAATTTTTTGGATAAATAAAAGTGTATTGGAAACCCTCCATAAATCCCAAATATTTACTATTGAATTGAGCAAATAATAGTAAAGTTGTTATGGTTTTTATTTCTGAATAACTCATTTATAACTTTAAGTAGTTCTATAATCACTTTCAATTAGTTTTGTAATCATTTTATAATAATGTTATTAGCCATCTAAAGGCTGACAAACTTGACATCCTTAAAGATCAAATTCAAGGGAGCTGTAGAGAAAATGAAATGAAATCAAAAATAATATTTAATTAGATTTAAGAGTACACACCCAGGGCTTTGGTGTCTATTACCACTTTAAAATTGTGCAACTCGTATAGATCAAGTTCTGGGACTTCCTCCACCTCCCTGACGAGGTCAGTACAAGGGCCTTCGCCCGGCGGGGCAACCTCTTCCCAATCTTCCGCCTCTACTCGAGAGCGACTCACCACCGCACTCTTCTTGTATTTCCGTCGCATATACTGTTCCAGTTCGAACTCCTCCGAATTGGGTGGCCGATCCGTGAATGGCCGCTTGGCAAAAGACGTCGACATGGGCTCATGGGCTCGGTGTATGGCTGGAGCAGGGGCACAGGGTGAACTGATTGCCTGAGTCTGCTGCTCTTGAGAATTTTCACCACGAGCCCTGGGTTTCTCGTCGATCTCCTGAATCTGCTTCTCCAGAACTTTGATTTGTTCCATGTCGTTCAATTCAATTGCCCTGTCGCGCTCCATGAACAGACGGATCTTCCTATAGGCGGCTCTCACTAGCATTTGCCCCGCCTGCACCTTGGTTTGTATAAGCTGTTCCACCTCACCTTCGGTGAAGGAGCACTCGGATGCCCTTGCCACGTCCGACTGCTTCCTGGCAATGTCGACGAGAAGGGGCAAGGACTGCATGTCGCGCTGACACACAGCTACCCACAGTGCGAACTCGTGATTGGTGACGCTCTGATTGGAGACCACGTCCATTAGGGAGTACTGCTCCTGGGCGCCGAATCTCAAGCGCAGGACTAGTTTAGTCCGCTTTCTGCCCAGTGGGTATTCTTCTTTAGCCTCACGCAGACCCAGAATCTGGTAAATGCGATTGGAGCGGTCCGCCTGGAGACTCACATTGATGCGCACAAAGCAACCAACAACCGTCTGCTCAAAGTTGGGCCTATCCAGAAAGCTCTCCAGCTGGCTCCGCGTTAAAACGGCTCGATTAAGCTCCGCCAGGGTGGTCAACTGGGTTTGATCCTTGGGTGATGGCTGAATCGGAGTGATTTCCTCACTGCTACTGCTGCTGCTGCTGCAGCTTGATGACGAATCGTCCGAGTATATGTCCGCGGCTTTCAATTTTACCTTTTTCTTATTCTGGACGCTGCTCCCAGACGAGTCCTCTCTGCCCCCCGGATTCCCTGTTCCCTCCTCCGAGCCCTGGTGCTTGCTCTGCTTGTTGCTCCGCTGTGCCACCAATCGTTCGAATGCACTCGTTCTCTTGTTGCCGGCTCGCTGATGATTCAAGTTCTGCCGCCTCGTCTGGGATCGCTCCTTGATTTCCGAATTCTCCTCTGGCACCTCGGATACGCGGTCTTTTTTAAGCTGCCCCTGGATGTCAAACTTACGTTGGAGATCCTCCCGCCGCAAGGATCGCTGGTACAACTCCTGCTCGCGCTCCCGCTCGTTCAGGTGCAGCAAGCGCGCCCGATCGGCTTCGTCGCCCATAAGCTCCTCATCGTAGCCATCATTAAACTCTTTTACGAGGGACTCGGTCCCAGTTCGCTCCATGATTTCGCCATCTTCCAAATCCTTAGTCACATGACGTTTTCGGATTGTCTTCGGGCAGGTACTCATTTTCTATAATTGGGAAATATTACAAAACATTAAGTTAAGAGTTAAGAGAGTTATTGTTAGGCTGAAGGATACAGTAGAGAGACTTCAAAAATTGTGTTTTGCTAAATTAATTTTTATTCGTAAATGTTTGCCGATACCAATAATTTGCTATAAAAATATAAAGGTTGTCTATAATATACAGTTTCTTACTGGGATAGGGATAGTAAACCTATAAACTTATTAAACAAGTGCTACTTACACTAAATAGAAGTTTACATGCTAAATATACTTTTATTATTTATTTATTAATAGGTTTAACACAAAAGTTTCGGTCAAACTGTAAGGGTATTCAAACTTTGGTTATCAAATTTAGCACAAAGTGGTTTTTTCTTTAACGGAAATCCGATGTTTTGGCTTTGTGCGTATATTTTACAAAAACCAACAGATTTTGGAAATACAATTTTTACGCACTTCTATCGACAAAAATGAAATAATTACAAAATAAAAACTTTTTAGTTGTATTTACCTGGAGCTGTGCTCAGTAGCTCTTCTAGAATATGAATAAATATCAGGGTGAGTCCATGTTGAACAGGTTCAGTGAAATTTCCAATATTTTTTTTCCAAAGTAACACTAAAGGCAGGGCATACTTGTTTAAGACTTGAAAGCCTTAGTTTACAAATTTAAATAACTAATTCTATAGATTCAATCTAGAAGTTGGAATGAACTTAAGTTGTAATCAATTAATGACATTTGAGTCCGTATCATTTTCTTGTAAATTATAAAAAAATAAATACATTGAGTATTATTAAACATAAATATCTTGTAGATGGCAATACATAGATGCCAATTATGATTCTGTTATGTGGAAACTGTACCAAAGTTGGTCTTCCATGCCATAATTCATTTGTTGCTTAAGCTCGACTGGGTGTTCCTTTGCTTCAATTTCAGTGCCATCAAAATCAGAGCCATAAGCCCACAGCCAGCACAAAATGAAAGCAGCAACAGTAGATGGAGGTGTGCTCCCCGAGCAGGAGGACAGCAGTGGAAACTGTGGCTGACCACAATTTCACGTTTGCCTAGCCGTGAACACGTTCAACATGAACGGCGATTAGTTGCATTTGTTTATGAGTATGGATTTCGGATTTGTCTCCGGCTGTGCCAGGTCGCTCCACCGACCACCATTTGCCACTACGTCGTAATAGTCGAGCCAGCGGTAACTTATTGCATCGTGGCGTGCGAGTGCCACCGAGTGCTCCGAATGGGGTGGCTGCCCTTCTGCACATCAGACAATTGGATGGTTCCAGTTCGAGAAGGAAATGACCATGGTGGACATCGCCAAAAAATAAAATATCGGAATAAAATATCAGAGGAAATCACTGGCTTTGAATTACTTACATACAAAATATTCTTATGACCATTTTTAATAAGTTTAAACTTAACGTAGTGGGCTGATAATCAGATTGTTTATGCGAAAAAAATAATTAATTTAAAATATAAATATTTTAGGGGTTGCTCCTAAAACCACATGGAAAGTACAAACCAGCGCTTTCAAAAACTTTCGAATCCCGTGCCCGATTTAGAGAGTCCTTCGGCCAGTTTGGTGCCATCTCTAGTTTCAGGTGTGGGGCTTTCTCGTTCTCGATATGGATGTGATTTCTTTTTGCTTTGCCAGTATATCCGCATTGTAAAGTAGACATTATGTTGATGTCCGGCTGAGATCCTGGTCAGCTCAGGTCCTGGTCCTTTGGGCTCAGCTCATATCCCACTTGGGACATCTGCCGACGGTGACGATAATATCCCTGAAATTATTTTCAGTCGGTCTTACATTGGTTGACCGTCCTGGACTTGGACTTTGTTTTATTGTTATTGTTTCGCTGCCTTTTCCATTGTTGGTGGCAACTTCGTGACTCTCCCAGTCCCCCGTGCCACGGCCGCATCCAATCCCAGCCAGGACACATTAGTGGAAGATGGACATTTTGTAGCTGTGGGTCACTGGCTAAAGTTATTACATGTTATATCTCGCTTTTTCCAAAAGCTGTGCCACTTGCAATTATACACTTACTCTGCAGCATTGTTTTCGGTGGGTCCTTGGTGGGTTCGGTGGGGTTGAACCGGCCTGTCTGTGTGTGTGTGTGATTTTCGCATATTGGTGCTGCAAACTAATGGCTTCACTAACGATTGTAACCGTTGTCCTTAATGGCATCCTTTTGGGCATCACGCGCATCCCGTTTAGTCGATTTGTTTTGCCTGCTCCACATCCCCCATCTGCGGTCCATTGGTCCTGGGTTTAGTATCTATGATGGAATGAAGAGATAACTTTGCCGCCGTCACTCCCTTCGTCTTTTCTTGGGTCAGTGCAGTTGGGTAATTAGAGGGGCTGGAAAATGGGTTTACTACTTAGCAGAATAAATATTTCACACGGGGAATAGAATCAAAAACAATGTACCTCAAATTAAAGTTTAAATTTGAGCATTACTTAGTTTTGCTTGGCACTGAATTTTAAATTGAAGAAATTTTTCGATACTGCAAATCCTGTTTCTAAAGAAAGTGTTAAGTGTGGCTACTTAATTAAAGTTGTTATACATAAGATAAGTGTATAGTTATGTGCTATAACCAACTTTTATGCGGTAAAAAGTGCGCAAAGTTTTTTATCAACCCTTTTTTTCCTACCGGCTTGTCCACACATCTTGACCAAGCTCGTTGCGGCTAAAATAAAAATCGTACAAATTTACTGTTAATAGAAAAAGGGATCGAGCAGATGAAGCACGCACATTAGCCCCTTCTCCACCCCGGCCCAGTGACGATTCCAGGGATTTGGGTGGCGGGGCTGTTGACGATGCCTATCTGGTCAGCAGTGCAGGAGCCCTGTGGGCAGTCGTAAACATCTCGAGTCATGCGATATCGAAAAATAATCTCACAACGGAAATGGCATATTTAAAAGGCCAAAGGATTGTTGAGATTTAACTTATAAAACCGTCGGGGCGAATCCAATGCCCAGGAGGAGTTCCAGCATGTGATAGTGGCGAAATCTCATCTCCTGTCTCCCCTTCACTGCTTCCCCCGCAGCGCTGGCGACTGTAGCGTCTTCGAGCACTTTTCGGGGATTTTTAGTGTTTATTGCCTTAGATTAGTTTGTTTATTGTAATCCTCGTTATAAATTAAGCAAAACTTGCGCTTAAAAACTCATTGTTAGCATGGGCCAGAAAGGGGTGTGCCCGCCCCCCATGCCGGGCAACATGGATAGCATCTTGGGCCAAATTAATTTCCAGCATATTTTCCCGGAGGCGTCGGGTGAACTTAGTGCAGATAAATGCTGCAAATGGTTTACGACCACAGCCGATAAATGCTGCAGTTGGACCCGTACACTCGGAACGATGTTAACTGGTAAAAGTTCCTGCAAGTAGACACAATTTGTATTTACAGTTGAAAAATCTATTTTTGTCGTTTTTAATGAGCTGCGAAACGAAATTATATTTATTTTTCATGCATTTGATTCGACTTTTTAAACATAATACATGAAAAAAAAACGAAACTGTATTTTCTCATAGAAATTAATGTATTTTATATTTATATTAAAAAAAAACAACAATAAATTATTGTAATAATTAAATTTTAAATGATTAGGATTTTTAACGTAATACATTTAGAAGAAAAACGAAACTGTATTCTCTCATAGAAATTAATGTATTTTATATTTATATTTAAAAAAAAAAACAACAATAAATTATTATAATGATTCAAAACATTTAAAAGTGTTCACAAATGTTTATATTTTTAATAATTATTTTAATAATTAAATTTTAACTGATTAGTACAATCGAAAACCTTCAAAAAAAAAACGTTTACAATCTTATAACGTGGTTTTAACTAATGTTGCATTTCCATGATGTTTGTATTTATTATTGAAATTAAATAGTTTGGGTTGTTGAGATACAAATTCTTAACTCTGATATAAATATGGAGTACTTCATAGGATTTTCACTGATGTGACGTGTATTAAAACGATTGGAATGTATCAAATGATAAGAAAGTTTGCTAATATTTATGTAAATGATAATGGGACTTGAAAACACGCTCAGTTTCATTCAGTAAAATGGCTGTGAAATTCTCAAAATTTGTTTCAATTCGCTCTAATGATCGTTTTTTACACATAGTGACAAAATGCCCGATCTGTCCTAAAATTAAGTTGTCTTATAGCAAATCGATTGCTTAACTTCCTAAAATGTATCTGCCAAGGAGTCTAAGTGCCTGTCAATTCAGACATCCTAATGTTCCCAGCTGGGCAGTAAGGATCGTTCGTAAAATAAATTAAACATATAACATCTACCTATGTATATGCAGTAGAATAAATAAAATCTTTAATAAATAGTACACTCTTATGCATTAACATAAAAAACTACTGAAACAGGCCAACAGACTTTGCGAAATCCAAACCAAATAGTATGCAAATCGCAGAAAAAATCGGCCCCATCAAGTCTCACATGGCAACACACAAAATGAGGGGAGTTTAGGCCAATATATAAAAGTTTCTTTAAATATACAAATTTCCGGATCCGCCACCAACTCATATTTTGTAATATGCCGGAATCTATGTATATGAATCGACGCAGCTGCTGTGCTGTCCTCATTCAATTCGCTCCGCCTGGCAGAGATGAGTTTCCATATTGTTTTCAGCTGCGGCGGTAGTTCAATAAGGAAAAGGGAAACCTAATAATCCGAAACCCAACACAGGTGACAGGGTCTGGGGCTGGAAAATGTATCCCGGCATAAGCAATTTCAGGTGATGTTTGCATAGCGCTAGCCGCCTTTCCGTGAAATGACAAAACTCCATTAAGAATTACGTTACGATTACGTTTCGTTTTCCGCTTTTATTACAATTCCAATTCCTTTTTCGCTTTGTTTGGTATTCTGGTGGGGTGCTCCATTCGGGGAATGAGAGTTAGCGTGCTTCTAATTGCATTTTAAAATTGCGACACCATAAAATGTGCTTACCGTATAAATAATTATAACGGCATTTGTCGCAACAAACACCGGGGCCCAACTGAAACTACTCCTCCATGGTCCGTCCGTCCCCCCAAACCGCATAAGGGTAAAGAGCCAAAGCCAGAGTTGCAATGATTTCCAGTGTCAGGGCGAGAGATGCGAACCGAGGATGAGGATGATATTGTTCCGAGGACACAGCCACGCCGTCAGTTGTTGTCGCATCTCCTGGATATTGCATAGCCACCGCGCGCCACTCCCATCCGAATTTTCATTTGCCAGTCAGCTCCATTTCCATGCGGCACAATAACAACTACGACCACGACGACGTCATGCGATTAACGTGAGCTGCATATTTTCAGCTAATTTTCTAATTAAAATGGTATTTATGCATTTTTCAGCTTCTGAAATTAAACATTCACCGCTAAGGAGATAGAAACCAGAGAATAACACAGCTTTGCAGACCTAAAATCGGGAGGTGAGCAGCGATTGGAGGTTTTTCTTAGGTTCATTTCTAAAATATAAACTCGTCAAGTTACTCTCTTTTCTGGGTTTTTCTATTCGTTAAAAATATATTTTATAGGTAAAACTATTTGATACATAAGGGTAATTCTCTGGAAAGTGCAATCGCACTACAATATTTCAAATTAAATGATTTTATCAACATTGTTCCAGTAAGAATTAGACCAATTTGTCGAATTTGAAAGCCTAACTAAACTACATATATTTGTAAATGAAACATCGAAATTTCTGTCATATTTTATAATTTCTTCTCTGTCAGTTCATTTCTAAATTTTCCGTTGCCTGAATACGTATTCGACGCCAATCAAAATGACATCCTTGGCCCCGATCCTTTTGGCATGCTTCGTACACTTGGCCCTGCACACAACGCTCTTCATTCAGCTGGACCCAGAAATCTTTTCGAATACTCCTATTTTAGGCAGCCAGTTGTTCTATCTCTCGGTGTTGGATTTGCTATGCCACTGCCAGGTGGTACCAGGACACTGGCTCTTTTTGCCTCCGTGGGCCAGGACCGTTTTGGAGACGATCGCTGTTTTCCTCATCAGCGAAATGACCATGGCCGTGGTATGGGTCACAATGGAGACTTATCTCCTTGAGCTGTTTGCTGGGATTGCTACTGCGTCTGGGCTTATTTCACCAAAATACTGCTCTCAAAGATTTATCCTGGAAATTATCACTGTGGTGCTCAGTATTCTGTTTACTGTGGTAGTGGCAGCGTATACAAATCAACCGTCCAACGTGGGAAAAATTGGTCGCAAGATCAGCAGACTGCCAAGTGCCTTTGTTCGCCAAAAAAGGATTTGTATATAAATGTTCTGGATGAATAAGTCGGAGCGCTACAACTTCTTATATATTAAAAATATTTACTTGTATACAGGCATTAATATATCGATCTTGTTTAGCAGTTTCAGAGTTTTCATTACGTTTCCTGCTTATTTCATTCTCACTCATTTTACGAAATTTGAAGCACATTTACATACATTGTATATTGTTACAACTATTTTTTTATTTTGTACACGGACATCACTCAAATTGTTTTAAATTTTCTTTTGGTCACCAAACTGTTTTATTTACATCAACAGAATGCTGAATTCCCTACGGTGAATAATCGACGTTGCCATTGATCTAACCAAGAGAGCTCCCAGCGCTTCCGTCTTTCTTCTTTTTTCTGGATGGTTATTAATTGGAGTTGATCTGAAGGTTTTTATCATCAGGTGTATTTCTTTTTTTTGTGTTAATTGCTTCTGAAAATTCTAGGTATGTTATTGGTGTTTCGCTTTCTATATCTCTTTACATTTTATTTCTAGATGCATTCCTATTTACCTATGAATTACAATATTTGTGGCGGAGCACGTGAGCACGGGAATGATTTTAACCATCGTATTCACCTACGTATTTTGTAGTAAATTCATATTATGGCGGGGGGTTTTTTTTTTAATTAATTTAATGACATATTTTCTTAAAATTAGTAATAAGTAAAATCTCCACGATTATTAATAACTCCATATATCCTGCTGGGTAAAGAAACATATAAATTATTAAGGTTGTCCAGGAAAATGGTTAACCAGGCCCTTTGAATGCCATCAATGAGAACGGATTTATTTTAATATTGTTTGCCGGACTTATATATGTAAATACCTTCCTTGTTAGCCATCCCCAAACATTGTTGGTGGTGTCGAATGTAATGTTGACAGGTTTTCCTTATTAAGCGAAGATTTTGCGATACTTGCACTGTGAATTGGGGCAGTGTCATGTTAAAGCTTCCATTCTTGGACTTCAAACTAGGTTTTCGCTTCGGGAGGGACTTTCTCTTAAAAACCTTTATATATGCTGTTGTATTCATTATTGATGTTAGAAATTTAATTTGGAGTGTTTGGAGTGTTTGGACCCAAATGGCATCGCATCGAACGGAGAACGAAGATAGTTTCAACCTTAGACTTCAACCATACTTTTTAAACCAATCGAATGCACCTAGACCTTAAATTTTAAAAGCACATAGAAAAGCCGATCGTCGAAAATGCTAAATGCTAAATTTCAGGGAAATAGATACATTTAGTTAGCTATTTGTATCCTGATCCTGACGGCACCAACTTAACGTTGTTTTCGGTGTTTAGGCAATTGTTGGGACACCCTCACCTTTAATCCTGTTTAAACTTTTTTTTAAAATTTATTTCCATTCCAAAAGGTACTGTCAAATCTAGTCAAGTTATCTGGCACATGTTAGCTGAACCAAGATCGTTGAACAAATATCCAACGCTTCGGACTGCGTATATAAACCCCACCTAAATGCTTTGCAGAGCCAACGAGAAATTCGACAACGCGGCATGTGTCCTGTGCACAGATTTTTCTAATGTCTCCATCGAAGCCTTTGGCCAAAGGCAATTAAATGTGACACGGAATGTGAAAGGACTTGGGGGACACGTAATTGTTTTTTGCGTGCGTGAATGGAAATGAAGCGAGTGCTGGATGCGGCTGAAGTGTCATAAATTCTATCGGAGAAACACGATTCCAGATGAATTATATTTATTGTTATAGAACAAAAGTACATCCCTAATCTCTTACAAAAACACGCATTCTTAGGAGGCGAATCATCCGATGCAGCTGGGCGTTGAGAGATGTAATTATTAACATTTGTGCTGGGAAAAACAATTAAAAGGGAAAGCAGCTCGAATCAAAGAACAAAAAGGACTCTGACACACATAGAGGAGAAGGGTCTTGGGCTGGCGGTGGGCGGTGGGCGGTGGGCTGTGGGCGGTATGAGGTGCAAAATTGTCAGTGTGAAGAACACATGTGCAATTGCCGCTTGCCTTAATGGGCCATAAATAACGGGAACAACAATGAGGCGGCTGTATTGCATCCACCTCAGGACACTCCTTCTGTTGCCTCACCCACTCCGCTTTCTTTTTCTTTTTTACTTTTCATACCCGGGAGTCGTCCAAAGTCCAAAGGGTATATTTTTATCGGTAATATAATATCATAACAATTAAAAATTAAATTCTAAAAGAATGCGGCCGAAAGCCTTTATAATGAATAGTATTTTTTAACCATCTAAAAATATCAATATAGTCGAGTGGCGTTTGTATATAATATAATATCATAACAATAAAAAATTCAATTCAAAAAGAATGCGGTCGAAAGCCTTTATTATGAATTGTATTTTTTAACCAACTAAAAATATTAATATAGTCGAGTGGCGTTTGTTTAAAACCCATAGCAAATATTTAAAGATACCACATGGAATAACATTTTTTATTTATCAGAAACCACAAAAATGGTTACTTTAAGAAATTTAAAAAAAAACAATAGAAAAGAAGACAAGTTGGGAAGAAAACTGCGTAATAACGCATTCGTTCAAATGGAAATAAAAATGTTAAGGATAGCGCATTCATTTATTTAAAAACAAGAAAATATGTTTTAAATTTTACTACTAATCCGTTGACAGCTAAGTAAAAAAGTATATTATGTAGAAATCCAATATTTGTTAATATTTTACAAATTAATTGAAAATCGGCAAATAAAAATAAATAAATAAAAACTTTGAATTTTCGATAGTTAAACTATATATTTTACAATTTCCTATACATTTATCTGACTTTAAACAAATGAAATTAAATAAAAATATTATTCAAAAATAGGAAATTCGAAAGTACTTATGGTTGCTATTGATATAGTCAGATTTTCTTTCCGATAAATCAAAAACTAAGAGGTATGCATTAAGTATAAAGAAATATTTATACAGACAAATAAACTGATCAAAAATGACTTCTCAAAGGTTCTTTCAAAATTACAAGGGTATAATAGTACACTTATTTCTATAATTTGATCAACTGTTTTTTTATAGTTCAGGATTTTGAGAATTCTTAATTGTATTTCCATCGAACTTCCCTTTCTCTTTCACAATATTTGATGGATTTACGAGGTACTTAAAGTTGACTCCTTCCTGTACTCATTTCAGCTGGGCTCCAAGACACATGATATTATTGCACGTCGACGTGCAGCCAATCGGTGTGCGTGTCCTTGCTGCAATACACGCAGCCACAGATCCACGCACACATCCTCATGCACACGCGTACACACATGTCCTTCGTCATTCATCACCGCTGCATGCGGTCTCGGTTTAGGGGTGGCGCACGCTGCCCTCGTTCTCGCCGGTCGTCTCCTTGAATTAACTGCTGCCTTGCCCGAAGAAGAGCTCGAACTGTGCAAAATGTTGAAATGCGTCGACCACTGATTTGATTTATCGTCAATTCGGATGAAGCATAAAAACGCTGCTGCCAATAAAAATGTTGGGAGCTACGGCACCGTCGTACACAAAAAAGATAATGCGCAGGGTCTGCTTTAATTAAATATAAATCTTGTCCATTTACATCGCGGCCAGACACATCCTGATCCTGCAATTTCTGTTTGCTTTTATGTTTGATTTTCATTTCTTCTACCAAATTGTAAATTACATCCGCCTACCCTTTTGTTAAATGTCCTCTTCTGCGTGTATTAGTGTGCTTGCCAGGACCAAAGGTGTTGCGTGCCTGCTACATCGCCGGGCCTTTTTTTTGTGACACTAGAAAATATTATTCCAAGTCCGGCGACGAACATCCGCCACCTTTGTGGCTTGGGTCCCTTGGGAGTTTTGTCCTTTTTGCAAAACCGAAAAAATCTACATATAAATAAATACTAAAATACTTTGGCGGGAGAATAAAAATCAGAACTTATACAATCTTTGTTGGTTTTCACGAAGATTGTTTACCTTATCTTAACAGGGCATGCTTGGACTTTTACTTTATTAATTTTTGAGATGTGTAAATTCTCATTTTACTTAGTCGTTCTTTTAACAACAAAATAGAGTTGTGGCGAACCAATTGTTTCTACATGTATTGGGAAAACCAAAGTAAACATAAATATTAATTAAATAGTTACATAATTATTGAATTTAATAAAGTATCTAAAATTCGTTGAAGTTAGTCTTCTATGTTAGCCTCGAGAAGAAACGGAAGCTGGGCTGAATTTGTATTTCCATTATTTGTCATTCTCCCTAAAAAAATGTTACAGAATGTCCTTTTGTACGCACAGTCGCTCTGCACTTCTCCACTTCTATTTCGAATGCAGTGCATTCGTTAGAGTGGATATCACAATTTACATTTCTTTATACTTCCACTGCGAACTCATAAATTTCTTGCTGGACAATCTTCGGACCCATTAAACTGCTCGAATAGCTAACATTAAAATGTCGTTCCTCTTGTGTTCCGTTTCCCACATCGCCACAAATCAAGGCTAAAAATCATTTAAACGATTTTACCAACCCGCCAGAAAATTGTCAATTTTTGATTTTCTTGCTTTGGATATGGGGCGAACTTTGAGTTTTTTTTTTTTTTGTTTTCCAAATGATTTGCAGGATTCTTGCGAGAACCCCATTTGGCGCCGCTTGCATTTCCTTTTGGCATTCGGATTTCGCCAGAATGATTTCATGTGAAGCGGTGATTATTTTCACCTAAACTGCGTTGCCTTCGCTCCCCCAGTTGCAGTTGCAGTTGCAGCCCCTCCACAAACACACTCGGCTAACTGGCTGGATATTTATGGGCTTTGAGCGTGTTCCGCCTTGGCCGTGGGCGGTGGTGCACTTTCAATGTTTTTGCCACTGTCTTTGGCCAGTCGATTCGATGGCCCGCCCTCTTCCCTTCCGACCTTAAAGCCCGCAGTGCCACTTGTATTTATGTCTTCGTCTATAAATCCATGTCTTGGCAGCACTCACACACACATGCGCGTCTTCACGTCAAATCTTAGATTTATAATTTTCGGCTGCGTCGCCACTGAAAGTTGCCTGCAGCACATAAAAAATCGAACGAAAGCAAAGAGGGAACTTCTAAAATGAAATGTATGTTCGACCTACGGATACCTTTTACAAACTGAAGGGATTAATAAAGGTATTTTCAAAAATTAACCAAAGATATCTGTAGATGTTTGTACTTGTGTATGATCGGAAATCTAAAGAGACATTGCAGGAGTAGGCTTCCTTATTAAGCATTCCCTCTCAGCATTATAAAAAATTACAAATTTATTTAAAAATATATTCTTTGATTTAAAAAAAATCATAACTTGTGTCAACCCGCTCATTGTTTGGAGAGTACTTCAAGATAAATTAAAGCACAACTAAACAATAAATTGAAGTAAACGTGAAGAGAAAGAAGTAAGATCAAGGTTCATTTAAGTATGGTTTGATTTCCCAAAATTTAATTGGTACAGGTTTCGGTAAACATTAAATAATTTAACATTAAACATTATTTTGTATAAAACATCTATTCATATGTATAAATAAAAAAAGACAGAGTTCAGATTTTTTCAAGTTTTATATAAATTTAAGAAGTGTTTTTGTTAATTTAAATTAATTTTAATAATAATATTTATCATATTTAAATAAATTTGATCCCATTGCTTTGATATTTTTCAAAGCATTTAAGTTATATAAAATACTCTTCCGTTCAATGCGTATGTACTTAAATACGGCTTTTAATAGAAAGACGATTTTTTGGTTTCATGCAGAAAGTGTTACAACTGAGAGCCAAGAAACACGAGTACAGAATATATTAATTTAACTATTTATGTATCCATTAATTAAAAAAATTTAATATGTAAGGTCAAGAATAAGTTGTATACCCTCTAAAATCAAATGTACCGCGTATAATAAGGAAACATCCGCACACACGTAGCTCGAAAGGACTCCTGTACCCAGACCAAAACTGCAACCAAAACTTAGGGTTGGAGTCGGCTAGGTTCGGGGCTGTCGAATTCCATGAATTATGATTTTTGATTGAAGCTGAGTTATTGCAATTCAATTTATTATAAATGCGGTTGCCACGAACCTTGCATCCTTTCCCTCTGGTGGTTTCCTGGGGGAAGGCATGGCCTGCTCGGGACATTGAACTATGAGGTCTTGGCGGGCCCGAATTTCTGCCATGTTTGACTCTCCTCTTCCTCATCCCTTCCGCTTGGTGTGTGCCGTTTTCGACACTTTTGCTAAATTTATTGCCGATTATTTTTACATTTCCCTTTCAATTTTTTTTCTCTTTCTGATACCACCCCTGCAGCAGTGGTCTTCGAGGGAAGGAAGCGTTCCTGGTGACGCGGCAATTATTTTCAACATTTTTGTTGATTTTTCGTGGTATGTGTACTCTGGGTTTCCTTTGTCGAGGAACACATCTTTGAATTTTATTTGGAAAAGTTACATTAGGAAGGTATATATGTATATGCTCTTGACTTTTTCTGCATAGAATTATTGTCCTTAATCTGAAGAATATGTTATTATCTTTACTTTAAATCTTTTATACAATATTATGATTAATATTATGTTAATATTACTTGTATTTCCATAGTCAGGAAACTGGGCTTGTTAACAATTAATGTTAAATCTTGGTATTTATATATTCTTTTAACATTATTATTTTTTCTTATAAAGGAAAATTTAGTTTTAAACCATTTCCAGAGCTTTCAACTACATTTGGCCATTCATTTGGGCCGAGAATCCATTACCGCCCTGCATATGCGGCGCATCAGCGATATTAGCTATCGGTTCGCTGCTATTTATATGGCGCATAAATCAGAAATGGGGCCAAATGGCCCGGACACTTTGCGAGCGCGCTAACCATGAGTTACTCGCAATTAAGAGAAATATATTAGTCTAGCAGCTGATTTAATTATTTAACGATAAAGTCCAAGTCGCGGACTGCGAAAATGGCCCTTTTCATGGACGGGGCGGGCCCACCAGCGGGACGTAAACAAGCTGAACAGCAGCCGGATCGTCCTCTCCTAAGCGCCGAGACAACCGCATCACAGTCAGACAAAGGCATCACAGTCCGGCCGGGAATTGTGTAAGGTAGTCGTGATCCACGGTCCCAGCTCAGGCCTGGAGCCGGCGGAGGCGGGGAGGACTCTGTAATTGCACCAACGCGCATAATTCATATCAAATGACCATTTTAAAATCCTTTTATTTCGGTGCGTCGCTCTGTCTCTGTGTGCCCTTGTTACACTTGGAAAAATTTGAGGGGCGTTTTATGATTATCTACTTTCGAGTATCTATAAAAGATAGGAACTTAAATTCTTGGGCAAGCAATTTCTAGTGATTAATGAATTATTTCTAATGTAAAATATTCCTCTTAAATCAAATTGGTTTAACTTAAATGAATGTATTTATTTGTTATTAGCTAAACTATTTTTAAACGTGACTTTTTTAGAAATTGTATAAAATGTATAAAACAAAAAATTATATGCAGAAATATATTGCTAGCTTTTGGTAATAACAAAAATTATAAAATTATAATGCGCGATTAGGATTCTTTGATATATAAAATATGTTCTATGCGTAACTCTTAACTCTAAATAAAATATAAGTAACGTTATGTACTATTATAAATTATTTATTTTCTTAATTATTTATACACTACTTATGCCCCCACATCTATGATATTAACATTATTACAACGCTTATAGCGCCTAGTTTGTGCTGGGGCTTTATATTTAAATATAAAACCTGTCTTGATTACATCAGATTTAAAAAATAAATAAAGTCAAGTTCAGTTTTCAATAGCCACGTTTCCGAAGAATGCTTTTAGACTCTGAGGAAAATACTTTAGGAAAATAGGTCCTTAAAGAGGACCACAAATTAGCGTCGACTTAATTAACATTAGTTAACCTGTTTGACTAGTTAACTAGGAATATTATTTATTATTACAGAAAAACAATATTATAATGTGAATGTAAAGATCAAGCCTTTATTTTATTTATTTATCTATTAATTTATCAATATCCTCATTTTAAACTTATTTTATAAAACAATGGAAAATGCTATGTTTTCTAGCTAAACGTAAAATAAATGGACTTCGGAATATATATTTTTTAAGTGCACTCCAGCCCCTCAAAATATTTGAAATAATAATTCTTCGAGATAAATTACCCAAAAACATGTGTGTTAGTGTGAGTGTGCTCTCCTCTAAATTGCCCTGATACTGGTCCGGCTCCTGATGCGCCTCCTCCGCTCCTGTGCAACATTCCACCTCACCGCTGTCTCAGCGCGAGACAATGAGCCAGAGCCACCACTACAGCAATGCCAGGCCTTCCTCTACCTTGCCGTACCCGTGTCCCTGCCCCATTTGGGGTGCCACTGCTCCGTATAAAATCCAAAGCCCAATCCCATTTTGCAGCTCGTGCGCTGGCACTCGGTCAGTCGATGGCGGATGGGCTCAAGTGCTCGGCTGGCCGGCTCTGGCTCTGGCTCTGGCTCTGGCTCCGACTCCGACTCGTCCCGGTCGTCCTAGTCGTCCTGCGTTTGGCATTTAGCATCAGGAAATTATGCTGACGCTGCCAACTGGTCACGGGATGGGCATGGGCCCGGCACTGCCACTGAGATTGAACCCGGGCAATCAGCGACGTCTGCAGATGTGCATGCCCATGCCCATATCCACGTACACGTCCTCGTCCCTCCTATCTGTCCCATCTACAGCCGCTGTCCTCTCGCATCCACGAGCAGCGCCTGCGCCATCTCTGCGCTCCAGTTGTGTCCTCATTAAGCTCACACACACACAGGACCCACTCTAATGAGTTCCAGTCCCCGCACGGGGCATATGTTGTCGTCCATTTCGGTGGCAGGGCACATCCTAGCCGCGTTCCAGTTGATAGCCGGCAACAGCCACCAGTAACCGGCACCCAGCATCAGGACCCCTACTCGTCGCACTGGCAATGCTGTGTCACACATCTGGGTGCAAATTATGGCACATTTCAAATAGCACCAAAGAACACTAGGGAATTTTGGGGGATAGATGATCGAGTAATTCAAATATATGAATAAATGTTTTAGGTATAATTAAATCAAGTGATCAGTTAAATAAATATGTTTAATAGTTGATATTTTTGGTAGTTCGTGTGTGACGATCTCCAATGAAGTCTGTATAGTAATCTAACTTTTCTCCAAGTACACTTTTCACATAGCTGCTAGAAAGAGAGGGACATAATCGCATAAAAGTTTACATTTATGATGCTTCACTAGCCCGAGAGCAGTTCCAGGTCCGGATAGGTGCTCCCTGGCTACCAACCCACCGCTTATATATGGCATACTGATGCAGCTGGCGGGGGGACTCAGTCAGAAACACCTCGGCCGTAAAATATTCGGCTGCCGGCAGCGCACAAACACTGACGCAGGCCAATGGACGGACGGGCGGACAGGAGACCGGACAGCTGTTTGGGAGGACCGTGCAACCCGTGTGGCTCGGATTGGGTCGGGTCTCTGGAGGGGGTAAATGCCACTGCGACTGCACTGACGCCCAGCCCAGTTCAGCCCACTGAGCAACCCGGAACAGCGAGAACAAAAAGGCGCGAAATCCATTCGCACATAAAATGCGCCACAGTGTGCATTATTTTAATGTCACTGATAAATCATTTTTATGTCGGTGCTAAATCAAAAGATGGACGAGCAAATGCCGTATTTCAAGACAGGGACGGGGGGTTGGGACACTCCCGGGTGTCACACATGCACCCGGGGAAAGGTGTGCTGCGGCTCTGGGCCCAGATCCTGCCATTGCTCTTGCTGCTGCTGCTGCTGCTGCTCCGGGGTTATGGGTTTGGGTTCACTCTCCGCCGCTGCATTCGTCCATTAAAATGCGCTCCGGTGTGTCCAAAACACAAGCAGGGCTCCGCTACGGACTCCGGCTGCAAGGCCCGTCCGTTTATTTATTATTAACACAAAAAAGACCCCGAGGACGAATTGCACTGCCCCGGCTCCTGGCTCCGCACCGAGACTTGGAATGCGCAAACTGCCCTGAGTGGTTGCCGCCTGCTCATAACTCGTTGTCCTCATCGGCGAGTGGAGCCAGGGACTGCAGAAATTCATCTGTTTGCGGTTCAAACACGTGCCGTGGCCAGAAATAATGTGTGTCGGAATCTGCCTGGACTAATGGCCGCACAACACGGTATTTGACTTAAGCCCAGTCCAGCGGCTTTGTCCGGGCTAATTCCAGCCCACGGAAGAATGCTAACTGAACTGGGATTTCGGCAATGAGCGGACATTGAAATCTTTTTTGAACTGTTATCGTAGAGCTTCACTTAGCATTACTTCCCATTTATAGATCAGGTTTCTGTCAAAGTTCAACAACAAATAACCATGCTTATTTTTATGGGGCTTTCATGAATTTAACATAATAGGGTTTGCAGTTGATCTTCTGATATTGTTTAATTAAAAAAAAGTAGGCTAATGCACTCAACGTTGTCTCTAAACATTATGCAGTATCTTTTCTTGTCGAAATATCCGTGTTACTCCTCCTTGAGACTCCTTGAGTCTTTAGGCTTTTGGCAAGTATTGATAGATTTCTGTAGTTTCCAATTCTAGCTCAGGCTCGTCCTCCTACTCCACATAAATCTCAAACTAATTCCGATTAGATACTGATTTCTAAGGATAATTTTTTCCAATATATGTTTATTTTCAGCAATAATATCGAAAATATTATGATCCATTTCAACACCTGATAATTTTTCACATCAACATTAATTTGTGACATCCTTATTCATCTTTATTACACCTATAGTTACATAATAAACTTATGGGATATTGGGTTATATAAAACATAAATAAATTTATAAATATTTTTCTGGTTATTTAGCTATAACGATCGTGTTTGTTTAATATTTACATTGTTTTATCAAATATTCTGAATTTTATTTTAAAGTTATCACACAGAATTATCAAGCGGAACGGGTGTTGGGTCCCGTTTCTGGTTCGACTGAGTACAATTAGTATACAGCCCTTGGTTTTTCAGTCAATGTTTTTCAGTCTCGGCAAACGGACAACCAAAACATTCTCAAATCATTTGAGGCACGTTTGGATCAGCAGCTTCAATAGCATTCCCGCAATTTCCAAATTACTATACGACGTAAGTGCAGGTTAAACGTTTAACCAATTCTCAAAGTCTGTACAGTTGCAGTCACCATGTTTCGCACACTGTCCCTCATGACCGCCAAGAAAGAGGAGAGCGCCGAGGAAGTCCGCGCCAATCTGCTGGTTTTTGTCGTCAGCTGTGCTCTGATCCGATTTATACCGATCATCGTAAGGAAGATAGCTTCCTAGAGATGTCGCATTCAGCGCCGTCCTCTTTTTTAATGTATGGTAAATACCGGAAACGCTGAACCGAATACTTCGTTAGACTTTGTGGAATGTAAATTAATGGGAATCGAAAACTGTTCTACATCGCCTTTTTCTAAAAATAAATATATTCAAACCCTTAAACCATTCCCTTGATCTTAATCCAAACTAATAAAATAGTTTCCTGGGAGTATGTAAAGATCCAGTCCTAAACACATTCCATTACTGCGATTTACCCACTCATCAACTGCAGCTAATCAGCATTTACAGCGTCAGGAAAGAATAGTCGTTTACCGCCTCATTAGAATCAGGACATCTAGCCATCTAGCAAACCGGCGCCAAAGGATCCATCTCTGGGACGAAACTACACAACAACAGACGCCGGAACAGAGAGGATATATTGCCGTAAAATCCCAGCAGAGCCTTGCAGTGGCGGCAATGAATATTAATGAGATGTCATCAATCTTTCGTCAAATTAAAACGCACAGCTCCAACGGCCCAGAACGGTGAGCTTGTGTATCCGATGAGATTGAGTCTGAGTCCTGACAGGAGCAGACACATCTCCTTGGGTGTTGTGTGCGCACATCCTGCGGTAACTTTTCTAATTGTTGCCAGCACAACGCGAATAAATCAGCAGCCGGGAAAAGGGCCACTGCCGCACCACAACTAGTTGGAAGGCCTTGAGGAATTTCGGCAATTTGTTTTCCGCTAGTTGAGTACTACCAGCAGCTGGGGGAGAGCGGCTGGCTGGATAGGTGAGTCAGTCCTTAACCCTTTCGGGCCATCCGTCGCCGGCAGTCAGCACCATCGTCGTCACACGTCAGCGCACTATCATCACGCTTGTTTACACGCATAATTATGTGTGCCGGATTCCGGGAAACGCTTAGCATCGCCCTCAGGAAACCCACCTCCGCCTCCTCGTTTTGGTCCCGTCATCGTCCTCGCTCTGTTATCCTTGCGGCTTTTGGGGGCTGCCACGGAAGACGATTTAATGCCTCGTGACAGATTTCTCACTTGAACTTAAGATGACGGGCGGCGTCACAATTTGATGCTGATAATATGCTAATGAGGTTTGTTTATTTGATTTATATTCCCCTTGTCATGGCTCCAAAGGGAAGGTGTCGATGCCGCCGGGCCAACGGTGCAGCAGGTCGTCGAGCTCCGCTCAAATCAAAGTTAAGTGGAAGTTAATCGCCTGTCGGTGAACGATTTCCCCACCTCAATTGCAGAAATTTCGTAAACAAATATATGAAAGGTAATTTGCTTAACCGAATTGAAGAAAGTCAATATGATTGGTACGCGAAAACTGGTTAAATAAAATGGTTTATATTCTAAAGGTTAATGAAGTGACAATCCTCATTGGCAATAATCTTGTTGGGTATGGTTAAACCTAGAAAGTTTATAATATGGGATTTCATATCATATCAGAAGACAGCAACAGGTCGTGGAACTCATTGCTTCGCAGCGTCTATACAGTCGGGATATTCAAGGAACCCCGAAGGCCTCGACAAACCTAAAACCTGAACACGATACTGAGTACAGAAGACGATATTGATATGGCGGATTCATTTCTGCTGCTCCGTGTCCGAAATAAAGGCATCCTGATGACACAGAAAGTAGCAGGACTTCATTCTATTAATTCCATTACTAACCTTTACTTACATAAGTAAGTTCTTGCCCCATAGAGTATCCAATAAATGCCACCTCCTCTGAGTAGCAAGCATTTCACGATATTCGTTGATCCCTGTGTGTGCCACGTATATTTAACATATTTAAATTGCAAGCCTTGTTATCCACATTCCTTCAGCGGTTTATGGTCCAGCCCTACACGATAATAAGTATTTTAAATTAATGGCGACACTTCAAAATAATTATGAAGCACATGGCACTCTGGGAAGAAGGTGAAGCTCCCTCTCCGCAAAGGGTAGCTGGAGGGTTTTGTTTCGGTGTCTGTGTTTGTGTGCTCACCTCTGGCACTTTTAAGATGTTGCCGTAACATATTTATGAAGTTCAATTATCATAAAATGCAAATGAAATCGTCATGGCCCAGAAAACGTCAACCTGGGCGGCCTTCGGGGAGTCCTTCTACCCACGCACCCTCCGCGTGCCCACCAAATGTTTTCACCCCCAATAAAACAAACCAAAGAGACACCTAACCCCGGACGTCGAGACATGGCCAAAATTAAGCAATTTACTTGCGATATCCGCCAGCGAAAGGGACGCCGACGCCGACCCCCTTTGGCCCCAGATGGAGTCGGGAGCCGGAAAGAGGGAACTGGGCGCGAGAAAAGAACAATGTCTGCTTTGGGGAGGGACATCTTCCTGGGGCTCGGGGTTCTACTTCAGCAGAATTTTATCTGTCGGCTGGAGCTATTAAAAGAAATTAAGCTCAAAACTAAATTGCGTACCGGGGACCAAAGGAAAGGTGAGCAAAGTTAACCAGGAGGCACTGTGAAAAAATTCAAAATCAAAATCTGACCACTATATCTTAATTATGATTGTTACGAAATATAGAATAAATATAAAATATATATAAAATATATATATAAAATATATAAATAAAGGTTGATAAAGATCAACCTTTTATTATATATTTTTTATTATTACATATTTTTGCTTATTTTAACATTCGATGTCTTATTTACAAGGAATATACGCAAGACACCAATAAATTCATCAAGTTTTTTTTTCGTATCATGAAGAATTTTATAACTAAGCCAAAACAATAAATGAAAATAACCTCAAATAGACGGGTGGGTATATTCATGCATTTACGAGAACACTCCTTACTAATTCCTTCGTTTTTATTTCTAACAGTGTACCTTGATACAGGGACACTGCCACTACCAGCATTGAAATGAGAAACGATTATGTTTGGGCCCGCGACCCGGGTATAAAGAAATGCCAGAGAACAAGAGAAAAACTTTTTAACTTGTTTGCCATGTTGCTATTTACAAGTCCTATGGGACACCCCGCCCTGTGACTTTCCATCCACCTGACGGCCGTCAGGTAACTTCGCTGCCGCATTGCGCTGATGTTTGCGTATTTCGCGCCGTATTCCGCTTCTTTGTCCGCGGCATCGGCATTTGTCTCTCGACCTCGTCTCTCACTTGTCGCCATTAAGTTTGGTTTCTAGAGTTGCCGTAATATTTACATATACACTAACAAAGAGCATTGCTATTTTGAGCAGAAGTCTGCAAGGCAGTGTCACGTATCAAAATTCAATATCCCTAATTTGTGAGTAAGTACTTAGCTAAGTTTGAAATAATTAAATTAATTAAATCAAATCTTCATTCTATCAAAGTAAGAAACTAGAGATCCAAATTTAAAAAAAAATCTATCTTTTTAGACGCATAGAAACGTGTATCTTATTACAAGGGAAAACTAACTTCGGATTGGCTTATTTACTTTTTGTTCTGTTAGTTTTGGGGGGTCGGGCTATCGAGCTGGAATGGGGGTGTTCTTGGTGTGGCAGTGGCGGTTTACCAACCGTTATGGTAATTTAGTGGTGCAATTTTCTGGAAATTGATGCTGTTGCTTCCAGCATTTGACCAGGGGCGAAAGCAGTGTTCCCGCTTTTGCCATTTTTTAGACATAACTCTGTATTCTTCTACATATTATGTACTCACTTTTTATACCCTAGCAGGGTATTATAATTTCAGTCAGAAGTTGGTCGATGGTTGAACCCTTTAAATGTTCGAGTAATCTAGATGTTTCAGAGAAATCTCCTATGTACATTATAATAAATTACAAAGTAATAAGGCTTTACGCAATTGTTTGTACTACTAATTCAAATAAAAATAATATTGAAAATTGTTTACGATACATGGATTCATTCAAAAGAAATCGATAGTATCGATTGTGAAATCAGTTTTTTCCCAACTCTAAGTTCTGCTTTCCATTTTGTGTCAAAATAATTATTGCCTTCAAATTAATTTGATAAATTTCGTATTATAATAAGGGAGCAGACCTGAAAAGCTTCTAAGGCAGTCGAATTAATAAAGCATACAAGTTGGAAAGTACATACATGTACATACTCTTATTTGGCGCAATGTAATAGAAATTTCACAATGTAGGTCATTACAGACATATTTGTATGCAGTCCCAAAAACTAAAAACAATGTCTGGGCCTGAGGATAACAACAACTTGACATCGAAGGCGGAATCTGGAACCCTCCGCCTTGACTTGGAAAACTCTCAGGTTGATGTGGCAAATAACCTAAAAGCATGCGATCATATTCTCATAGGATTGTCGGGTAAGATTTTACTGAAGTCGAAAAATATACATACATAGTTATAAGAGATAACACTAGATTTAATGCTAAAAAACGTTCGAAATAACCAAATTAAATTGTTATTTTACAACCGATTAAGAACATTAATTATTGATTTAGGAACTTTCTTAGTCCAGGCCCATTTCCCATATGTAACATACCATGTTTATACATACATACGTCCGGTTATGTTCAGATCGCAGATTCCGGCAAAAATAAACAACTTATGTATGTACATAATTTTCTTTTGAATAAAAGGAACTTTATTTAATTATTAATGTTCTTAATCGGTTGTGAAATAACGTTATGAATCATCAAGAAGTTAGCTTCCTCTCTTATTTTTTAAAATTTTTGATTACAATAAGGAATACATATATCCTTATATCCTTATATATATGTATGTATATATTTATTGCCATTTAATATTGTTAACAAGGCATATTTTTATGAGCTGGTTTCTTATTAAGTTAATAAAATACATTTTTTAAACCCTTTCATTTTCAGATGAAAATGTTGCCATTTCGGCGATCAGCACAGATCCCTTTATAAATCATAAATTGCAAAAAAATTATATATCCGTAACTGAAAAAGAATCTCTTGAGGACCATTCAAGTTCCATAACCGAGAATGCCGGCAAGGACGCGTTTTCAGCTAATCGATCCGAACCACGAGATCAGAATTCTTTACAGAAGTTTGTAGCCCCAGAAACAATTTATAATAAAAAAACGGAGAGTGCCAAAGGCATCAAGGAATCAGTTGGTAGCTC
This sequence comes from Drosophila mayri, assembly GCA_008042485.1. NCBI lineage: Eukaryota > Metazoa > Arthropoda > Insecta > Diptera > Drosophilidae > Drosophila > Drosophila mayri. The sequence continues at coordinate 291,645 of VNJN01004577.1, read as the reverse complement.
TGAATCTGTTGATGAAGAGGGAATGTTATTGGAATCTGCTGACACTCAAGACGTTGATGTAAAGCAGGATCGGGTTCAAGCTTCAGAAGAGTCCCAGGATCTGGAAGACGGTGAAGTTTCCGACGATGATGAGGACAGTCCACTCAAAATGCCAGTCTGTCGATTTTACATTCGGAATGGTTGCAACTGGGGCAACAACTGCCGCTTCCGTCATCCTGGGACGAGTAGAAAGGGAAACTATGTGATGTTCGAAAATAAAGTGCTTCCCGTTGTGAGCAATCCATTTCCCCCTAGTGAGTCCTTCTACGTAGTATCGTAGAAATTACAAAAATATTTGTCCTCCATTTACTAAATATTTTATAAATTTCTTAATAGCTTGGACACCATCTATGCCACTGGCATACCAATTCAACTCAAACAACAACATAATCACAGATCGCTACTACTCCCAGGATCAGCCGGAGATAGCAAAACGTGCCCCATTGTTGCCGACGCCGTCATTTAACGAGATTTTGTTGACTCAGAAGAGCTATCCCAAATTAGGGGATTTACAACAATCTGTTCCCAATTTGGACAATTCTAATCCGGTTGTTTGGCAAAGTCGACTGACCATTACTACTCCCGGCTCCACTACCTTGCTGTGCACACCACCAAGAATCAGATCGCCTAGTGTCCCACCACCAAGACATTCTGCCAATCATGTTCGACTAGAAGTCAGGTCAACAGACTCAGCAACTCTCACCTGTAAACCCTCCGCCAAGCGGCACCACTGGCCAAGTCCTTCAAAGTCTTCCGCGACCACTTGTCACGGACCTCGTACACCCCCGTGCAGTCCTTCAAAAGGTCCGAGTTCTACGATTCAAACTGCACCAAAAAGACAACGTCTCTACACATATTTATCAAGTTCCACAGCCTCGTCAGAATCATCTAGCTACACGTCCACCACCGAAAGCTCGGAGGAGAGCTCATATTCAGATTCCGATCAGCAGTATAGAAGTAAGAGCTCCCGACGAATTGATCAGAAATATCCTTCAAGAGCACCGAAAAAGTCAAGCTCGAGATCATCAACCAAATGCTCATCGCGCCGACAGGAAGTATCTGTAACAAGGCGAACCTCAAGGCACACTTCGAAATCAAAGTCCCGGAAACATTCGTCAAAAACTAAAAAAAAGTTATCGAAGAAAACATCAGAAAAGGATACTCCAAGGGTCCAGACAAGAGCATCAAGGGAGCCGTTTTTCGAAGGGCGTTCCTATCCAGGTAGGAGGGAGTACTTACTAATGAAGTTATTGCAAGTGGAGGAGCAAATCGCCAAAAAGAAGAAAAAGATGAACATGATGTAATAAAAGTAACTAAGAAATATAATGCAATATAATAATGTGCAGGAAAAAAATTAATTAATATTTTTATCTAACTAAACAAATATATACGAACATAGTTAGATGGAGGTCGTTTAAACTTCGATGAGGATCAAAAAGTTTAAATCACTTTGCTGCTCTATAAACTCAAACACTTTTGGACCAATTTTTTTATCTTACACTTTTTCAATTAATTATATTTGTATAATAATTTGTATTTAACAAATTAACCTCTTTAACCTATTCCACCTTTTTCTCCGTTTTTTTTAATAAAATAAATAAAAAACATTTTCTTTCCGTATACCGATATATACATATACCGGTGTATATCCATATACCAAGTATAATTCTGAGAGTATTCACATATTTCAAACAATATCTTATTTGTTAAGATCATAATACTTCTAGAAGGACCATAACTAAAGAGAATATAATGTTTATCTCACTTTGTATCTAAGAAACTTTGGATTCCTAAAGCCCATCGCCCAAAAGAGATTGATTCAATGCGGCCGTGTAAACACTCACGTAGCTATGCAAATCCCGAGCAGGCTAACGGCCAGGTGGCAGAGGCGTCATGGCCATAAACCACGACGACCACGCCTAACAAAATGCAGTCGAAGTCCGGGGCTCAACGGCAACAACAAACTTCGGCTGGGTGCAGTTAGTGAGCGCATCTGTATCTATTCTGCCCGCAGTGGGTGAGTGTGTGTCTGTATGTAGTCCCTGCTAATATCCTTGTTAATATTATTAAACATAATTTATGGATTTGTTTAATTTGTATTTAGTAACGCTTCGCCAGGCAACTCCGGCTACGTGACTCCCAACTCCAGGCTCTGGGGGAAAACTTAAGATCTGCGGTCGTCTGGTTTGTTTTTCCGCCCGCTCCGCCAGCTGAGCCAGATGCCCGCCACATCCTCATGCGCCTCTCCCCGTTCGCCGCCCCTCGTCGTCGCCCTGGTGGAACAATTACATGGGTGTGACTAATGAATTTATCTGCTCATCAGCATCTCCACAGACTTGCATGCATGGCCATGGCCTGTGTACCGGGTGTTGCCATCTCAGTAAATATTATGTAGATTTCCTAACACAAATTATGTTCAGTTTGTCGGCATTCTGCGTGGTGTTATCCGGTAGTTGCAAGGCTAGAAGTTTATGAGAGGAAGATGGTTCCTTAAGTTACAAAAAAAAATACGGACTTTTTTTTAGAGTTCACTTAGAGCAGTAGCTTTGATTAATTTTATTTTCAACATTATTGTTTGACTAAACTTAACTACTTCATGATTAGTTTATTACTCCCAATATTCTCTAAAGTGTTTATATATTATGCATTTCCAAATGTTTGTAGCATCTCTAATGCACACAGTTTAATTTGATTGGGGAATCATTTTATTAGCAACATAATAATGATTTGTTGTTCCGTTCTGTTTTGTTCCCGCAAACAAATAAATTTATGAATTAAGTTTGCATAATATGGTAATAAAATGGAGTTGTTAACAAAGACAGAGGACAAACTAAGAACGAAGAAGTAATAACTATATCGAGTTTATTCGTCGCTTTTGGCGCTTAACTCTTCTTTTAACAACAAAATCTCGTCATTTAGATAATGAAAGGCAACAAGCACAGCAACTACTAGCAGTTGAATAAATATAATCTGAAATATAAATTATTAAATACATTTTTTATAAATTTTTAGAATTTGAAAACATACCGAACTCAAATAGCCGACATTGAACCGCCAAAGAGAGAGATATTTGGAATTGAAATCCGTTTGTAGAACTTGTTTTATATCTTTGCCCAGAGACCGTATTCTCTTGGGTAAAGCATTGCGCTGGGCCAGAAAAGAATCCACGGTCTTCACAAAGCGAGAGCACTTAAGAAAATATTCAATTAAAGTAGTTGGTTTTAGGAGATTAATATTAAAATGTTACTTGTTTTTCCATTAAACCCTGTACAACCATCAGGCAGATGTAGTCGCTGGCAATGCAGGCATATATGGATGCATTTGCCGCATAAAAGATTCTCTGTTTCCGATCCTCGAAGAGGACGTGCCATGTGTGTCGGTAGTAAACATAGGAGTATATACCTCCCAGAAGACAGTTTCCATTTAACGCAAACAGCAACATCATCGACGAGTGCAATGACTTGAAAAGGCAACGAAATCTAGTTCCGATGGCCTCTAGGTGCCTCTTTTGGCACTCCATAGAGTCCAGCCTAGTGTTTACTGTTGCAATGGTAAAGGAAGTGGAAGCCTCAGTTGCCTGACCTTTGATCAAACTGGCACTTAGCTCATCTAGAACGCTTTTCTTGAGTTGTTGCAATTCGCTGCGAGTCAGCCAAGCCAAAATATTGAATAGTCTTGCTGATCCAGACAGAATCAAGTGGGGGAGAAAGAGGGCAGTTCCAACCATGACATCCTGGCGTGGAGGCAGCGCGAATTTCATTTCGTACGATATGTAGAGCACAAAACAAAACAGAACTCCAAAGGTGGATCCCAAAAGAGCATATGCTGCGACTTCATCCTTCCTCAATCGTCCATTTCGAATTGAAAGTGATTCCACTAGGGAATTAACCTTTTCCATGGCTCTTACTGAGGAGTAAATGGCATAGGCAATTGCTTTCACGCCCAATAAAAGCTGCATTCTTGTTAATCCATAAAGAAATGGCGACACATCCTCAAGAACCTTCAGCAACGATGATGTGGGATCAAAGTGCTGGGTGAAACAGGCGGCATAAATGCATCCCAGTACAAACGTATGGACAACCCCGGGCAAGGACACTCTGAACCGCTGCGACTTCTTCTCAAACCAATACATTTGGTAGCCAGTGAGTAAAAGCACCACATTTGTGGCACGCAAAACCCGAGAATGAACCATTTTTTATATATTTTAAGTTTCTGCTTCGAGCACCGAACTGACACTGATGGTTCAAATTTCGAGCAACGGAATTAGGCTTCAGATCGATTGAGTGATCTTATCTAACCATCGAATTGAAACGAACCGTGTGAAGAAGCGTGAAGCATTTCAAAATAATAATAAAACAACAAAATGTTGCTGGAATTATAACGATTTTTGGTTTTTGCAGTGATTTATAACGTTTAAATATTAATGGGTTGAACTTGAATGCATCCTTGAACTGATTTTCACAGTTATATAGAAATAATATATAAATATTAGTGAAGCAGGTTTTAAAATGCAGGTTCTAAATTTGGATTTCTTATAAAATATTTAAAAAAAAAACACAATTACCTAGAACACAAAACTGCCAAATAAATAAATACTTTGTTAACGAAAATAGTAGCAATTTTTATATCCTTTACAAGAGTAGTTTATCAGCATCCTCAGACGACATTATAGTTATAATTCCCTATTCATCGTTATATAGATAGATAGTATTTTATGAATAGACCTAAACTTAAATTAAACATAAATGCAATTTAAGATCCCTGTTGTAATGCCCCTTTCTTGGTGTATTTAAAGATTAAATACATCTTCGGCATATCAAAGAAGAATTAAATTACCAACGATCATAAAGGTTCCATAAAGATCAACAGTATTTTATACTGAAATCTTAAGGTAAACCCTGGTTATTGTCTAAAACCAACACAAGAAAAGTAAGGAGTTAGCACTATTTCACGTGACAAATTAACAAGACACAAGAGTTCCAACAAACCGACATCGTAACCTGGCGGCGTCTCCAAAGAAAATTAGTTTGCTTGCACTTCGTTGGTTAATTAAAATGTGGAGTACCCCCAGACATTTGAGGCGTTAACAGCACCTAAAACCAACAATGAAAAATAGTTTCGGTTAAGTGGAGCGCATCTTCCATGCGTGGCTGTGAGTCAACAGGAGATAGCGTTGGATGTCGGCAACTTAGAAGCAGCTTCCTAGGACAGATGTCTTGTGTGCGGCCCTCAGCCAGCACCGCCCGTGTCAACATTAGAAATTAGAAAGAATTAAACAGCCAGCGCCGCCATTGCACGAACCAAATATTTGCCAATTGTGTGAAATCTGAGGAAGCCAGCTGGTGTTCTTTCATCCACCACGCAGTGTTTATTTTGTCAGAACATAAAGGTAAACACTACGAGAACTATATTGAGATCCACTGAGGGGGAGATCGTCAAAAGGTATCTAAGAGGGGGGACATCTTACCAGCACTTGTGAATAGCCCAATTACCAAATAGAAGGAAGTATGAACAAAGTCATTAAGTAATATAATTATGATAATATGGAATGGAAATATGAAATGAAAAACATTTAATATAATGTTTTGATATTAGTAAATTTTACTTAAATTCCTCATGAATGTTTTCAGTGTTTAAAGAACTGATGTAAGTTTCATTTCAAATAATTTGTTCTTTGCTTGCGAACAACTCAGAAGTCGCAGTCAAACTTTATTAACCATTTTTTTTTTTTTAAATAGAGTTTAACCAATGCAATTGCCAAAACTTTTTTGGCTGAAATATTTAATAAACAAATTAAAAAATAACTCAGAAAAAAGCATAAAATACATTATGTTGAATCGCTACGTTTACTAACTTGATTCTATTACTACCTCTGTGTTTTTTATAAAGATTACCAAAGATTTGTATTAAATTTCGATTAAATATTAAATCCGGAATGCTGAAGCCCCCAAAACCATACAAATTCCGAACACTGTGAAATCAATGTTTTCTTTACAAGTTTTTTACATTTTTTCGTCTGCTCAAGAGTCATAATTCAATAAATAAATGCAAGGATGACGTTTGGACAGGTCGCCAACATATCGCATCGAGTACACTTAAAAATCTGTCCAGAAAGCTGTGTGTTCCATTTTGCTTTTCTTTTTTGTATGGGTTAGGTGTGGAGTGTCCGCATGAATGGAGTGAAATTTACGGCCACTTTTTGGCCAGGTAAAAGAACAACAACTCGGTCTTGTGATTATGCTATCGACGGGGACCGATCGAGAGAGCAGCAAAGGGGTTGAAGGTTTCAAATCTATTAACGCATAGCTATGGACGTTACGGGTGAGTTGTCCTTGGCAGGCTGCACCGCCGTAATCCCAGTCCCCAGTCCACAACAGGACACTCGGTCCGCATTGATGCCCTGCAGTGGGGCCAACGACAAGGCTTATAAAGCTGCTGGGGCGAGTTGCGTGTAATTGATGCCCATCAGGGTTACTCGGCTTGTAAAAATTGAAATAATCAGTTCACAAAGCATTTTCTATATTATAGAATTTATATATTTTATGTGTTTGGAGTCAACTTGTTGGTATCTGATTTTATAGCTTCAATTCAATCACTTTTAATTGATGATTGAGTGCCCCTAGTGCTGTTTTTTCAACAATCATTTGGCGACTTTCTTTCTATTTGTCGCTTTTCTGCTGCCCGGCTGTTACACAATGATGATGCTGGCGATCCAGTTCCAGTTGCGCGACTCTCCAGGAAATTATGATGCATTTTTATGGATATTCAGTGTTTTTGCTTGGGTGCAGTTTTTCGACACGGATTACGTTTCGTCAATGGGGGCTGCCCGAAAAACAGATCTGCCAGGGATGAGGCTTCATTTTTTTATTTTTTCATAAGCTTCCGGGGCTACGCGTGCTGAAAAATATTTTCTCTTTTTCCCCGATTCTTTCGGCTGCTGCCTCCAAACTGATTTATGCCCCTTGATGGACGACAGGATTGGGCAATGGACAAGAATGCAACGAGTGCAACCAAACAGGCACCACCCAGAATGGAAAAAAACCCCACTGAAATTGAGGGCGAGTAAAAATTTATGCATTTTCATTGATATGCAAAGCGCCGCTGCAGGCCGAAGATGAAGAAGAGAGAAGAGAAGAACTTGTGTGCGCGTTTCCGTTTCCGCTGCATGGCCTGCAAGGGCTGAGGTGGCTGGGGCGGTGGTGCTGGTGGTGGATCCGCGTCGGATTTTAAGGGCGGTGGCGACTGTGCGTAGGTCGACATGTTTGGCGTATTGTCGAATTGCATAATATGCACTTTTTCATCGGCCATCCGCCAAAAATTTACAGCCCTACACACATCGATTTATTGCCTGACAATTGTCCCGAATCTTCCAGCGCCAACAACAATGGGAATGCCAGCGCCGATGCCCATCGTCCAATGGATTTGTGTCCACGTCCACGTCCGTGTCCGTGTCCGTGTCTCTGGCTTGGTTATGTCCTGGCGCGGCGCCTCGTTGAGTTATGAGTGGCGAATGCTGCTGGCGACCGATTGAATGCAATTTTCCACTGCAATTCGAATGTTTTTCCCGTATTTTCAGTGGTCTTTTTTGGGCTGGATTCCATCAGTGAATTTCAATAAAATTTCGGAGACACATCCTTCGTCGGTCCGACGGGCATCGCGATATGTGCGTGTCCATCCACCATTGACGCCAATTCGTGTGAAAGATAATGTTTTTTAATATTGGCAAACATGAAAAATGTGAAAACAATAATCGTAAATTTTTATTAACAGTAACAACGGCAAGTGTAAAAACAATAGTACCGGCAGCAGGAACCACACAGCCTTTGCTAAAAAATGTCAAAGAGTTTCGTGCGAACCCGAGACCCTGTCGTGTGGATTTGACAAATAAGACCTAAAATGCAACTTATATTTAAAGTGGAATGTTTGGTTCGTTTTATGCCAAATGTAACTTAACCCTTTTAAGCAATCGGGGATTTTAGCCTCAGAGCCAGACAATTTCTTCATTATATATGTATGATCTCAGCATTACTTCGAATTTCATCAGAATTTATTGCTCCCTCAGAGATAACAAGTTCACAAAAATAGTTATTATAATTTTAATGATCATGGTCTAAAGCAGGGCTAATTCATTTTGCAAAGAAAATTATGCAACCTAATTTGTTTCAAAATTAAAAAGAAAAATAATAAGTAAAAAGTCAAGTTTATATTTTCGTATATGCAAAAACCATATTATTTTTTTAAATTTGTTTATAGTTCTGAAATTGTTTATTATAATATTAAAATTATCTAAGCTAACCGTTTGAGTATCGTATTTACTTGACATTATTTCAAATCCTTCTGGAGTGCTTTAAACATTTAAAAGTATTTTAACATTTTTGTTGGTAATAAATATCATATATTATTCGTGGAAATTAATTTAAATTAAAACGGGTTAATAAAGCAGTTTTTTAAAAGAGTTTTTGAAATTAACATATTTTACAGATCTGTCTAATGCTCAAAAATTATCATTTAAAATGTATACAATGATTTTTATTCGAATGTATATAGAGACAGAATTAGACAAAGAGATTTGTCTAAAATTACCTTCCTGACAGCGCTTGGAAAACAACTAATTTTGGAAACATGTCTTTATATGGCTTTCAATATTGAGGCGGAAGCATCGAGTCATGAATATATTGGCAGTTCAGGTAGCTTAAAAGGATCTGGTAGTACTATTGGGAAGCTAGCATCCATCAGATCTGTTCATCTGTCTATCCATTTAAAACAAACAATTCCTGAGGCTGTTCTGAACTGGAGCTGAGCGAACCAAAAATACCAAATACCAACATTATTTTATATTATATACGAAGTTTGTTGCAAATCTTATTAAACTTTAAACTTACAATAGTCTTAAATTCAATTATTAATTATTAGCTGGTACTCATGGAAGATATTAGCCAATTATTATTATCCTAATTAGTTTTCCCATTTATTTCCTTTGGCTTGCTGTTTACAGTTATGCCGACATAATATTTTATGTTAAACCGATTCATATTATTAAAAATATAATACCTGCCTGCATAAGTCTACGCATTCTTAAATACCCTACACTTTTAAGAGTTTCCGAAAAAATACGCCTCTATCTTCAGCGAGCTTCAGCGAGTCGTATTCGAAATCCAAACAAACGAAGGCATTCCTGAGGTTCAGCTGCCGGAATTTGCGCCAAAATATGTATAGTTGCCGCAGGACGGGAGGCTATGAGGGATGCTCCCGGGGCAGGACATCTTGCAGCTTTTCTGGTTTGCTGTACGTTGTGTTATGTAGTGTAAACTCCTTCGGTGGAGATGCGCGCGCGTTCCAGGACACATCATCATCGTAAATCATGGTGGAGCTTTCGGACTTCTCTGGTCGTCTCGCTGGGCGATGGCTCGGACGTTTTCGGTTTTCTAGGACGTTGGTCGAGTCTAAACATAAACATAAATAAAACGCCAGGCTGACAGCGGCTTCGCGCAGGACCTCGCACTTGGACATGGACTCCATTTCGAGTCGTCCTTTTTCCCCGTACAATATTTGAGTGCCGCACAAAAAAATTCGCCTCGAACTGGCCGAGAATTTCTGTTGCAGTCGCGAGTGGTTGCTGTAAGTTCAGCAAGGATGTGCTGGGAAGGCGCAGCCAAAGGATTTCATAAAAATTGCGCAATTTAAAATGTCACAACATAAATTCTGTTTGCGTTTCTTTATGCAGGCAGGCAACTAAGCGAACGCCAAGCGAGGCGCAATAAGTATTAAATTTTGTTAGAAGGACCTTTCGCACACAGTGTCTGCGAATTGTCCTTCGACGCAGGCAAAACAAAAACAGTGCCGAGAAGGCTTGGCGCTGACGCCGCTGACTGGCTGTCGAGCGAGTGAGCGAAATGGCAGTCGGGGAAACAAAAGAAATCCCAACTGCACACACACTTAACGACACACAGACAGGACGGGACGTCCAAGCAGAACACAGGACACTCACTCGCAAGCGAATGGCTCTGCTTCCCTCGGCGAAAGAAGGGGAGATCCTCTTCTGAAGAGATACATAGCTGCCCTTAGGTGGCCAGCCTCCGGCTGCTCTTCTCGCTCGTCAGCGTCGTCACAGTTGGTCCTGCTCCTCGTCCTTGCTAAACTTGCTGCATTTGGTGACGTTGCTTGTTCAGTAGCTCCAGTTGACCAGGCGGCGAGTTGAACTCTCGTTTCACATTTTTATTTTTAATAAATTAACAAAAAAAAATAATATAAGAAAATAAAAAATATTTATCTTATTTTGTAATCATCTTTATCTTATTTTAAAATCAAAATCGAATATAATGGCAGGATATCAATTTAGAAAAATCTTAAACTATTACCTTTTAATCTTATTATGATAATTCCTGTTTATAATTAATAAAAAAACATTAATGTAAAATAAAAAAGGTTATTAAACAAAAAATATCAACATTAAAACAGTCTTTTTTCCATTCTTATTTACCAATCATCATCTGTAATTATGAATTATATTTTGGTTTCATGGAATTCATTAGAACCGGTCATAAGAGGTATAGAAAATCATAAAAATTAACTATTAAACTGACATTAAATACATTGTAGTGTAAAAAATTTTAATTATCTATGAGTTAATTCTGACTGACTCTGGTAATGAACCCGTATTTTAATATAAAGAACAAAGTACTGACATTCTTCTGAAACTCAATTATTTTCAAGCTGAACATAAAGATTTAACTAATTCCTTTTGTTCCGGACTTTTTCTCACAGTGCACCATTGTCGCAGTGTTCGTCAGTGACATAAATCAGTGGCAGTGTTGGCAAACGAGACTTCATTTTACAAGGGAAATTTTCGGAAAATTTCAGCTGCCGTCTGGATGTGTGCAGCAGACTTGAAGCAACGCCCATCGTGCAACACTTTCTTTTTTTTGTGCAAGCTTCTGGGGTCTTTCTCCTTTTTTTACCAACCTACCATTTGTCGGTTTCGTCGGGTTTTGTTTGTTTTTAATTTTTTGTCTTTTTTTTTGGGACAGTAGAGCTCCCTCTACAGTCCGGGCATCCGTGGGGCACTGGGAGTGCGAATATCCTTCTTTTCTGGCGTCAACTTCACATTCGGAGCCGGAGTTGTCCTTCTGCTAACCGTAACTATTTTTGCTCCTGGTTGGACATAATCGCGTCTGCATTATTGGTTGATGTTTGTTGCCTGCTTTTTGCATACTGCCAGGCGAAAAACCCTCCAGTCCAGAATCCCTGAACACCCCGGCCCCCTCCTTCCCCACCGTATCTTTCGGGGTAGCTCCATGTTTATCGCCCGGCAGCGTGTAGCAAGGTAGGTGGATTGGAGACATAAATATTTTGTTTGTTCATCCTTCCCTAGTTCTCTGGCGCTTTTCTTTTTCCCACTCAGCCCCTCTCGGTTGTTTTCCTTTTTGCAGATTATGTGTGTTTTGTTGCCTGACAGGGATCAGCATAAAATGTTGCAAGCTGAGCTTTTTTTTAGCATTCCGGGGTAATTGTAGGGTGTAAATGGTATACAGGATTATGGATTTAAAAAAATATATATTTCTGAATGTGAAATTGTCTTTTGAAAAACACATATTCATATGTGATTTTTTATAGGTTTTGACAGCATAAATGCTACATTTAATTAAAGGAATTTGGTGAAAGTTTTAATTTTTAATTAATTCACTGGGAGCAAAGGTTGTGTAATGTCTTAAATAACAAAGTTACTGAAGAAAAGGATTCTATTTGTAAGTTCTATTCTTCTTTAGATTATCGTGCGCGAGTAAACAGGGTTTATTTTTTAACTTTTTCGTAATTTTCCCTTCTAACTAATTAACTAATATAACAAAATATTCAACTAAATATAATTAAAAAAAAACTAGCTTTTCAGTAGGTAATACCTTAGTCGAGTCATTGCTCATTTTTCAGCAAATTTTTCTCTCCCTCCTTTGTTTGTTCTTGTCGGAAAGGTGTGTGTTAGTATGGAAATTATCCTCGATGCTTGGTTTAGGTAGTAAGTGTGTGTCTGGCAAAAACGGGTTAAATGTTGTGGCGAATTTGTAATTAGAAATTGTCGCTTGGCGCATTTCATTCTGTTTGTTTGTCTCCCAGCTAGTTTCTTTCCCGGTTTATTTTCGCTTACGCCGGGCAATAAATAATTAATTCAAGTTGATTGCTCTTTTGTTGTTATTACAAGAGCGACAAAATTCGGTAGTTCCTCAACCTAAATTTAAATTTCAGAATTATGTTATTAGACCCTTGTCTATCTGTATAATAAAAATCATCCTCGATAAGAATTTTTTGCAAAAGTATCTAATAAAAACTCTTTTAATTATTTTCTGTCAATTACCAAATGATTTATGTGTGGCTTAATATTCATGAACATAAAATTATTTTGTATACTATAATACAGTACAATGGAAAAAACTCTTTCTGAATACGTATCGAGTCTGCGAGGAACATTTTTGCGTTCTGCTACTGTTAAGGATGTGACAGGGGGCCCTCGACTTGAATGCACATTTTTGAGTAGATAAATTTATTACTGGTAGGCATTAAAATTGTATTTTATTTCGGGTTTTTCAACTTTACGATCATAAATGTCGCAAAAGGGTTTGATTTATAACCAACAACTTTTGCGCTACTTTAACAAATTCTTGGCCATATTGAGGTAACTCCGGATTAATGCGAGTTGAGGGTTGAAATTTAGAAAATGCTAGCAGAGTGAACACGGAATTAATTTGCATGTACATAAATGTTTATGAGAAATGAGATTTTTCTTTCCAAATTTTGTTTTATATTATATAGAAACTTGTTAGACTTTAAAACAAATAAATTCTTGGTTTTTAAGTTTCAATGCTATTACATTTTTGAGGGTAATTGTAATGACATATATAGGACTTAAATAATATATATGTAAGTTAGCTGGTTCATAATATATATATCAATTATATGTAGGATATGAAATAAAAATATAGACCTTATGCAACCGATTATTATTGTTTTTTTTTCAAATTGTTGGAAATAATAACAAATCTTTTGTAAAGTGTTTATATTCCTTTATGTATTAAAATCTTGAAGATCATGAGAACGTTTTAAATAACTAACACATAGCTTCTTTGTTTATTATTTCCTTTTAAGTTTATAATATCTTTATAATCTTTTAAATTTATAAAGCTGAACAAATCTTGTAACTCTTCTTAAATTCAAAATTAAACTATAAAAACCAAACTATGAACTTATCAGCTGAAAATAAATAAAATCTAGCCAATTTGTGGTTTACCTTTGTCATTTTAAGTTACACTTAAGTCCAAGGTAAACATGAAAAGGTTTTTTTCCTAAATGCAATTGAAGTGAACGTCTTGGCCACCGTCAAGTGGCCTTCTAGCAGGGACAGGCTCTGTTGTTTATGGGTGCAGCAGGACCGCTTCAAGAGGAATGTCACAACATTACAGGTGTAATATATAGCCAACCACCCGTGCCTTGTCTGCATCCCTTTTTCTGGGTGGGTGTGAGTGTATCTCGAGGTGCTCCCTGCGAGGACGTCGTCATCATCCCCGTCATCATTGCCATCATCTTGGTGCAGCCAACCCGGAGAAGGCTCTGATCTATATACTCTGGCAGTGACAACGCTTCCCTGCTCCACTTGCTGCCCCACTGTCGTCCTTCTCCGCTGCCTTTGCTTCTGCCTCTGTCTCTTCTCCCGCTGAATCTGGTAGAGAATCCCTACAGCTTGGAATTTATGTGCCTCCCACATGGAGCCTGCAAGCCGGTCTTTTGGGGCTGTTTCTGGGATTTTTTCTATTTCGCTTTTCCCGTTGCCAGCCAAGCTTTTTGCTTTGTTTTTGTTTTTATGGATTTTCATTGGTGCAGCAGCTAGCTGGTGGAATTGGTAACGGGTGCGGGAACGGGATCGACGTGTCAAAACGCAAATGATTTATTGAACTGACAGCCAGCAGTGAATTTTGTCGAGTCAAGTCGCAGGACAACGAAGCAGCATCGTCGTTTTCTGAATGCGACACCGTTGAGTAAAAGGCATTCTTTAAGCACTCGCCCGCGCCTGGGCCTGGGCCACCCATGCCCTCCGATTTCATTACACTACAAAAAATCGAAAAGAGATTAACTAATAAATAATTATTAAACCATAAGCATAATATTGTTCCTCCAGATAAAATTGAAATTTGCATACTTCACGTCTTATATCGTTCTTTAAATTATTAAAGATAATAAGATTATTAATGGCCAATTATATAGAATATTTTGACTATTTAGGGTTACGATATCAGACTATCTTCATTATCTATTTATTTTGGGCTAAAAGCCAACTAAAAGATTGTGAATTTGTATTTTCCTTGATGTTACAAATGTATATATTTTAAATATAATATTTTAAATAGTTGGATTTCGGATTTTTAAGCGTTTCAGACAGCTTAGGCTTTATTTTTAAATTTAAAGAGCTTTTTTGGCTTAAAAAATTCTATCAGCCGTATAGAACAGTCTTGGCTATTTAGATTTTTAATTAGCTTAGTTACCGTGCTAAGATATACACATTTTTGAGTTCTACTATACTTAATATATTTAATACTACTATAAACCTTTAATACATTTTTTTTAGATCATTCCAAATGTAGAGGAGATGTGTTTAATTTTAAATATTTCCAAGGAGCATTTACTTAAATCTGCCTATCTAAATAGTTTATTGATAAATATATTAAAATCGTATGTTATTTACACAGTAAAAATTATACAAACTATTGTTAAATATTTCATATATTATATAAACTTAAAATTATTTTTATGAAAATAAACCCTTTACATGAAAATTGAAAAGTTTATGGTTTTATTATTTCTTCGTTAGGTAAATTGAAAATCCACATTTAAATTCAAGGCCTATGCAGCTTTTTTCCAGTGTATCCTGCCGCTCTCCGTTGCTTGGCTACACTTTCTAGTTTTGCCGCCATTTCTTGTTTCGATGTTGTGCAGTTTTCCTCGTCTCGCTTTTTGTTGCATCGGGGAGGAGTTTTCGCTCAACTCGACTGAAAACTGAACCGAACTCGACTGAGGCCCTGGCGCAAGAAATGGCACCGATGTGAAATGAAGTTTTGATTTAGTTCAAAATTTTTATCAAAAGAAACGCGTTACTGCTGCTATGGCTCTGGCTGCTGCTTCTGTATTCCTTTGGCCCCCTCTTTCGGGGTTTTCCCTTGCAGTTTTTCTAATAAATCACAGCATGGGTTGTCTCCTGATATGGGCGGACCTTTCGGGCGTAATGGTATTTTGATTTATGTCTCCACCAAGCATAATGCAAAAGTTCTCAAATACATACAGCCGCACATCTACGAAGACACACTTGTAAAATATACTACACTAAATGTTTTGTAAATGCTTAAAATATATGTATTTCCATTACAACAAAGTGGCCCAACTATGCGTATACGTAATATTGGCTTATTGGCAAAACAAAACTCTAATAACAACCGTAGGTCACCCAACAAATATGCTAATTACATAATATTATCCTTAGAAAAGGTTTACAATAGGTAATCTATAATTTAACCCTTTTGTTATTATTTTAAAACAATCTTAACTAAGCCAAAGATTACAAAATTTCTAAATTAAACTGTGTATTTATTTTAAAATAATATCCCAATTTTTTATCAACGAGTCTTTTATATAGTTATAAATTCCTTTGAATTGATAAATTTAATATAAAATATTTAATTAAGAATTCCTTGAAATATATAAGAATATTAACGATTTCAAACCGAGATCATTTCTAAAAATTCCAGCACTTCCTTAAGCCTTATGCAGGATATCATGAACCCCTCTCTGAGGATAAATAATTATAAAATGGCAATTAACTTGCGAATCTCCCATCCATAAGTAACGCCCATCCACCACTGGAAACCCACTCGGATCCGCACGAAGAACGCGATGATGTGGTGATGAGAAAGCCGAGAGCAGAGCAGAAGCCAGAAGCCCGGGCCAGGACTAATGAGACTGCCACAGGACGCAGGACAAACGCCTGCAGTGCCAAAGTTTTGCAAAAGTGTCAGAAAATGTGAATGCGATTGTGTGGGTGGCGTGATGGGAGTGGTTATGTGCGGAGGTAAGCGCCGGCAAACGAGATGAATGATATTCAGGACTAGTGATGCATGGGTCTCTTTGGGGGCGGGTGGCTTCGGGCGGGCGGAGAATTGCGGCGCTTCATTCGCCAGGATATATAAACGCTCCCACAAAGGGGCGGCGGTCGGTGGGCGGAAGAAGCTCGCTTGCAAGCGAGACGCAGGCGTGGAAGCAGCAGCGAATGAGCTGGCACACACATACACACTTACACTTAAGCGCACATGGGAGCAGGGAAAACACATCCAACTCGAATCTTGTCTACAATAAATCAAATTTTATTACACTTTTCTTTATGCGTGCCACAGGATATATATGGCGAGCGTATGGCTCACTGATGAGCACACAAACACCCAGAAGTTTTCCGCACACACACACACACACACACAGACTGGGGCATATCTGGAAATGCTAACCGAGATTTTTGCAAACTCATTTAGTGGGGGAATTATCACACGGATTGACATCGTTCCCACACGTAGCAGGGGGAGCTTACAAGGACTCATTTGGGAGAAAACATATTTGAATTTACGTATTTTAAACCATTTTATAAAGTATTTTATAAATATATAATGCCTTGTGTTATTTTTAGTCCCGTAATAATTGATCTCAAAATATAACATTTTTTAAACATGTAGAAAATTTAAAAAATTTTTTAAAAGAACTGTTTTTATTTAAATTAATTAAACATGTACGTTGATCTTTAACGAATGAATGAATGAATGAACTTCATTATTAAATGAACATGAAAATTATATAATTATACATTTTTTGTATATATAATCAATGTTTTTATCTTTCTGTAGTGAAAATGCAGTACTCGTTATGTGAACAGTGGATAATTTAGTAACTGAGCAAATGAACTATGAACAAAAAAAGAAGAAGTAGGCAGTGTATGTATTTCCTTGTTAAAATAGGTAAAAAGTGAACAAGTGAGTAACTGAGAAACTGAGCAATCAGCAGTAAAGAAGTACAAAATAAGACTAAGCAATGTGAGCAGAAACCAAGTGAGTAGACTTAATAAATAAAAAAATCTTGAACTTATTCATTAAAGTTAACAGTATTTACACTTACTCAGCACTGCATCAGATTATACAATGATCCTAAACAATAATATTTAAATCGAAAGGAGTTGATAAACTATTCTCACTAAAGCAAATAATTATCGTATTTCTATGAGGAGATAAAAATTAATACTGAATTTATTTATTTAACCTAACCTGTTGGTTCTTAACAACTGTAAATAATTAATTAATGTAAATCTACTGCTCAAGTGGCCAAGAGTGTAAATAAGGTAAATTATTAATCACAATTCGCAATTTTTAAAAATTTACTGACTTTATTTTATCCTGTGATCCAAACATTTGCCGATGTAATTTTGATTTCCTTTCTCGTCTATATGGCCCTGGGCTCAGATCCTGGTCCTGGTCCTTCCTTTAGCCACACTCATACCCGAACTCACCCACATAGACATAAAGACAGGGTCGGTGTCGGCAGTTTCGTTGGCTTATCAAAGAGCAAAAAAGTAAACCGTTATGTGCGATGCATGACACTTTTCAGAATTTATGTGTTTGTATCTCATTAAGCGGCGCAGCAGCGGGCTTTGGGGGCGGGGGCGGGGGCGGTGTTCGCCCAAAGGTGTCCCGTGCGCAACTTTCGGAGGCAAGAAAGACGCGCCCTGCCCCGACGAAACTCACTCCCGAAAAAAGCCAACCATCAATGAAGCCAAACTGAAAACTGAGGCGGGCCACAAAAGTTGTTTGAAACATTTTCCGAAAATTATCTCTTAACACAAATGTGACACCCACCACATGTCCTGCCCCACCCCACGTTATGCCACTCTACTCCCCCGAGGCATATCATATATGAGGTTTTTATACACTTTTATGCAGACTTTTAACTGGTTTAAATAATTATTATATTTTAAATTTATTAATTATGTATAATTTTTTATCTATTTGAATTCAGAGTAATATTAATTTGTATTTAATATATTAGCGCAAAATAATTTATTAAATATATTTATTCATCTTTTATTTTTATTTTCAGTGTATCTACCAGCAGCCTCTGCGCCCCCCTTGCTCTGCCTACAACGGGCACACATCATAAATTTTAAGTGAAAATGAATCCTTTGGCAATTGAAGTTTTCGAGGAGATTTTGGTTGGCGTAGGATCGTCATCAACGTCGGATGAACGAAAGGGAGAGCGGTGCGCGGGAAGGGAGGGGCGTATATGTGTGCCTGAAGTCCCTATCGGTATCTGGATGTCGTTGTCTTTATCCTTTGTTGGCCATAAATCAGCGAATCGCGTTCGCATTTCGCGCATGTTCCTGTTCCTGCATCGCCCTTTTACCCGTCCCCCTCCACCACCCCAGCCCCATTTCCAGCCATTACATAACATAACCAACCATGTGGCCCATAATTCAGGTTTAATTAACTCGGCGTGTTTATTAGCAAATATTAGTTTACAATTTGATATAGCATGTTTTCGGGCCCCAATCGTTCCACAATTAACTGAGATTTCAGTTGGATTTGGCACAAATTGGGCAGCGATAAAAAAGCCCCACCAAGTGAAGTTATCTGTCTGAGAGCAGCTTAGATGATCACACTGCTTATTAAAAAAAAAAATTCTAGCTTATGAGCAAGCAATGTTATTAAATATATTGTTTTGTTAAATGAAGGATATGGAGAATCCCACCAATTCAACAAACAAAATAATGTGTACAAAAAATAAGAAAGAAAAAAATATAAAAAATAATAGGTTAACTAAATTTTTAAAGACTCGATTCTATTTTTTAAGATATATATTG
The DNA here is from genome assembly GCA_008042485.1 of Drosophila mayri. Taxonomy (NCBI): domain Eukaryota; kingdom Metazoa; phylum Arthropoda; class Insecta; order Diptera; family Drosophilidae; genus Drosophila; species Drosophila mayri. Next base: position 272,681 of record VNJN01004577.1, on the reverse strand, counting down.
ATTTTTACATATATTATTTCTAGCTCAAAACACTTATTTGAAATAATATATACATATGTATATAATAATTAATTTGATACAAAGTAATGACATAATGGATATACAAATTTGTCGAATATTAAACAAATATATATTATGTTTCAGTAGTAGAAAATGAATAATTATTTTATGTGAACTAAATAATGATTTTAAAAAGCATTTATAGAATTGCATTGTGCACTTTGTTAACTTCAAAAATATTTCCTAAGATAATTGTAAAATACAAGTAAAAACGTAAATTGAGTAAAATGTAAAATAGCGAAATATAAAACTAATAAAGTAATATTGTAGTTCTTTGAAGGCACATACTGATGGTTTTCAAACTATAATTATTTGGGTAATATTTTTTTACTTCCTAACCAAAGAACTGGAAGCTTTATTTATTCCCCGATCCCTATTTTGAGCATTTCAGTGATAATAAACTTGTTTAAAAACACGAGAAAAAGATAAAAATATTTAATCATAAAGGAAGATAATTTTATAACTATAGTAATTAATAATTAAAATAGGTATATAAAGAAATGGTCCCTATTACGAAACAGCCGTTTCCAAAATCTTCATGTGTTGAATTAAAAAGGCGACACTTTTTTAACTACGAATTGAGCCGAAATCCTTACACCCTCTAAATACAAACCCCAAACCCCTTCATGAGAACAATTACAAATTCTCAAGGCCTTAGTAATAATATTTAAAAGAAATGCCAAACCTTTTTTCAATAGTTACAACGTTTTTATTGAACACTTCTTTAGCTTTCTAATAGTTTCACTTGGAATTTGGAATCAATATATTCAATTAGTCAAAGCCCGCGTATATATGCATGTCTGTATTATCTGTTTTTTTTTTCTTTTTTTTTTTTTTGGTTTCGTAGAGAAGAAAATCACGTATGTAGATTGTATTTCGAATGCTGAGCCTTTATTGCATTAAATAACTTACTCTTACGATCTAGGGGAACCGGGGTGGGAGGTGTGATACAGGGCACTGCTTCGAAGGACATTTACTGGAGAAGTGGGGATGTGGTGAAAAGGAAGCGAACGGTTTCGATTTATAAATAATATCACAAAACTCAAATAGAAGTCGTATACATAGTGATAGTAATATCATATATCTAGTTACTTCCGTCGATGATACATACTTTTTGTTATTGTTAATATTAAAATGTTATACATTCTGCAAAGTGTTTCTTTTATCTTAGGTTTAAATCTTAGGTTAAATATTTAGGATTCTCGGTTGTTATTGTTGAGAGTTGGTATACATGGGCGTGTAAATAGTTTTTAAGTTTATGTATCATTTTTAAAACTTTCTCGTATACTTGCGTTGCTGCGGCTACATTTTGATTTTAGAGTTTCAAATATATATATATTTTCGTAAGTGTATTGATATTCTTTGTAGACATATGGAAGGAAAATGCTATTGGCTAGATATTTACACTTTAATGCGTTCAGTTAAATATTTCGTCGGGAGTTGAGGTTAACATTTTTCTTCAAGTGTAGGTTCGTTACGTATACTGCGTTGCTTTGTTTGTAGTGGTATTTGCTTAGGTTTAGTGATTTAATTGCTTAGAACTACATGTAGTCTGTTAAATTTAAATTTAAGAATCTTTTTTGGCACGCTTCGTACGACGTTTCACTCACTCGTTGCACTCAAAAACCCGTTCCACTCAATGTAAGCCGTTCCCTCGCTCTCGTGCGCTCGCCACCCACCCACTCGAGCGTTTTTGTTTTTGTTGCCCTTTCCGCCTTATCCAATCCAACTTTGACGAGCTCGTGTCGTCGCCTCCGCCTCCTGCCTGTTAGTATTGCCATCTCTGTCCGACGCGCCTTGATGGACAGCAGTTCGTCAAAGTGGTGGTAATTGAATTTACTCGCCAAGTATGTTGGCCTCTCTCGCTCGCACGAGCGACTGCGACGGCAAGATGTCCGATTGGGAAACAATAAAAAGCCAGCATCAAAGTGACGTCACTGGAAGGGGAAAATTGGTGAGCGCGAGAGAGAGAGCGGGGAAACTGCACGGCGAATTCAGCAACAGCAGGGGAAATTGCTTCGAGAGCGAGTGTGCAGCAGCACTCGAAAGAGCGCCTGCAAGCGATTGGGGAAATCGCAGGAAAGCAAAATGCTCTCCCAGCGAGCTGATCACAAATAAGTGCGCTCTTTTTTATGGAACCTCAAAGTTTCGAGTTGGGTTTTTCAACGAGCATTAATTCCTGAATAAGTACATTTTCCGTTTACCAATTTAAGTTTTGCGCAGTCAAAATACCTTTTAAGATCGGATATATGTGTAATAAGGATTTCCGAAATGGTATTACTAAACAGAGATTACAAAATATTTAATAAAACAGAAATCAAAGTTAAAGTTTCCAAGTCTTCTGTATAATAATAGTAAAACTTTGGTATTAAAAATGAGATCACTCCATGATGCTATCTATCTATGTCCAATTCTTCTGATATTTAATATTATATATAAACAAAAACTAAAACAAATGAAATATTACTTTACAACAGATGGGATCCCACACAAAAATGTGAAAATTACAAATTTACGCATAGAATTATTTTTTCTGGGGCAGTGCAACATTGTGCTGCATACTTTTGGGTGCCTTTTTAAATGATTTTCAATCAACAAAAATGGTTGTGGGACCCCTAATTAGATTCCTAAGCATTTTTCGAGGACAGCTGCTTGGCCAGCTCCGTATACTTGAGGAACTTGGACTGCGGACTCTCGTCGTACGGATTAATAGTTGGCGACAAAGCCGGCTGCTGTAAACCGGACTGTGTTGCTGGACTTCTGGAAGCAGATCTCTTGGGCGAAGCCGTTGGCACTGACTTCGGGCTCTGGGCGGCCGGCGACTTAAGTCTGGGCGACTCCTCGCCTGCATCCTTCACAAAGTGCACCTTGGACAAGTGGTGGCGGTAGGCGCCCTTCGACCCAAAGGGCGTATCACAGAAGGAGCACTTGATGATGGACGAGTCACCGCCGGTGGAGGCACCACTGCTGGCACTCAAAACAGCCTCATTGCAGGCCCAACTGAAGGCCACAAGATCACTGCCATTGGTGGTGGGGATCGAAGCTGATGCGGACGCTGATCCGCTGGAGGAACCACTGCGAGTGTTCGTGGCAGGTGGATCTGTTGTGTCGCAGAGTTTTTGTAGAGCTGCCAGGGGATGGGCCTTTGGTTTCTTGCTCGAGATGTTGTTGTTTGACGGATTGTTGTTGTTATTGTAGTGTCCTGAAAGAAACAAATTGAATAAAATCCATTAAAATATTATTTTTGGAAAAGAAAGAAATTCGCTTAGAGATTTTAAGGGCTTTGAATGAGTTAGAGTGATTAAAAAATATATTTAGGGTTATAAAATCCAAAAAGCAAGGTTTTTTGAAAGGAAATAGATAGGAAAATCAAATCCAAGATAAAAAAATCTATCAAATTAATAAGACTCCTTAATAGAAAATATTGTTGGATTTATTTCATTGAAACCTCCCCCCACATACCCGTGATGTTATTGTTGTTATTGGCCTCCACGCCACTCAGCTGATCGAACATGGAATTCAAGGCCAGCAAGCTGCCACTGTCTGCCCCAGCTTTTGCGGTCTGAGGTCCAGGACTCTCCGGATTCGCCTCCATGCTGAACTCCTTCTTCACGTGAATCTGCTGCCGAGGACTACTACTGACGTCCCGATCTTCACAGGCCGATGGATCCGTCTCCACGGGCTCCGCCTTAATGGTGGGCGGCGGAGGTGGCGGTGGCGGCGCTGGGGTATCGGGTGTTCTTCGTGGCGTGGCCTGCTGTCTGTCCGGCGTGTAGGATGATTCCACTCTGCTGGCCGAGCTGGATTCACTGGCACTGCGGTCCCTGGAACCGTAGGAGGAACGCAGCAGGTGTATTGCCTGGGCGTCCATCAGAGGCTTCGTATAGTCACTGCTGTCATCAATGCCCAGACGCTTGAGGATACTAGCTCCCAGTGGCGTACCGGCTTCGGAGTAGCCACCAGGCGTCATCGTTCTCCCGCCCCGCGATTCAAAGCTTTTCTCGATAAGTTGCTCCAGCGCATTCAAAACGGAAGGTGGCTTCTCACCACTCATTCCTGAATTCGGACTAGGCAGACGATCCAATCCCTGATTAGATCGCCTGGGTGGAATGGGTATGCTCTCGCCCAAACACTTTCTTATGTGCTCCACAAACAGCGCGGTTTCTATCTTACTGCCACATTTCTCACACGTGATTTTGGTGGCTGCTGCAAAATCCCTCAACGGTTTCAGGGCTGAATCCAGACTAGAATTTGAGCCTGAGCGCTCGAGTTCCAGAAGCTTTCTTACCGGCAATGACTTTTTCCGCTTCTCATTGCGACTTTGCCGGCCCTTTTTCGAGTTTCCAGAACCTGGCGCTGGTGGTGAAACGGAAGACGAGGGCGACTCCTTGTAGTGTGACTGCTGGGCCATGTGCGTACTCAGCTCCTTTAGGGTGCCAAAAGCTTGATCGCACACCTTACATGTGAGCACTGCACTGACCGAGGCGGCTGTTCCACTGGACGAAGAAGATGGAGGACCAGTTGAGGGGGGAGCCACACCAGCTGCCGCGCCGCCACCATTCGAAGGTCTTTCCCTTTCATCTCCCGACTTCCAGGATATTATTTGCTCTTGCGAGATAATATTTGTGTAGTGCTGCGTTTCCTGCATATGGCTGGTCATCTCGGCCAGAGATCGGAAACTCTGGCCGCACCACATGCACTTGAGGATCTGGCGCGTTTGCTCCGCCCCCTTTCCCAACCAAACATCCTGACCTCTAACTAGTTTCCTAGGCAGCGGCATCGTTTCCTTAATCAGCATATTCAGCTCGGACTTCGAGGAGTTGGAGGAGCTGGACGTGGAGCTACTGCTGCTGGAGCAGGCGGAATTCGAAGCGGAATTCGTGGGTAGTCTGGAGGGCGGGGGCGCTGCGGGAGCACCCACTCCTCCGGATGACAACGATGGCGAGGGTATCTGCACGCCGCAGTGCTGCGTCTCCTTCATGTGAGTGGTGAGACTGGCCAAGGTAGCGAAGCTCTGTTTGCACCACACACACTTAAACACATCCTTGGCTGCATCGGCGCCTTTGTTTAGCCAATGTGATTGCCAGGCACTGTGGCGACCACTGGAGCTGGAGCCACCACCACCACCGCCTCCTGCCGCCGCTCCCGAGCCCGACCCAGAAGAAGATGTGATGCCTGAGCTCCTACTCATTATTGGTGGGGATGTTTCCAGGCGACTCATCTCGGTCATTTTCTCCAACGCCTTGCTGGCCTCGTTGGGCACCAACTTTGAGTTACCCAATCCTCCCGTTTTGGCCGCCACAGCCGCAAGGTAAGGATTTATTGGTGGCACCCAGCTGCCAGGTGGCAGAGGGGATTTGTAATCAGAGGATATACTCCTTGGAATCTTTCTAGGCGGAGGGGAATCCCTATCGTCTTCCCTTTTTCTTGTGCTAACGGAGAGGTCCAAGGGACCATTGTCACCCTGGGCATCCGTCTCTGGATCTTGTTCCTGTTCCTGTTCTTCTTCCTCCTCCTCCTCATCCTCTCCGTCGCTAGTCGAACGCTTTCTGCTAAAATCCAGGGCCGGAGGCTCCCCATCCTCCGCAGCCGCTTGTTGAGTCGCCTGCTGGACCAGCGACGCTGCTGCCGCCAGAGGATTCGTCAGGAGCAGGTGATTCTGCTGAGCGGCAGCCAGGTATGCCGCCATCGCAGCCGACTGCGGGGGCAGCAGAGCCGCAGCAGCTGCTGGAGGAAGTGTGGCGGTCAGCGGGAGGCCCACCGAGTGCGGAGAAGTGGACGTGGCCGTTGGAGTGGGCGTCGGAGCCGGAGTCAGGCAATCGTTAGCCGAACAGTGGGACTCATTGGAGGGACAACGAGCATCGCCAGGCGCGGCTCCGACTCCGGCTGAAGCGGTCGACTCCCTGGACTGGCAGCGCGGACTGGCCAACTCACTGAAAGGGTAAAAAAGAACGGCGTTATAAAGCTTCTAAAATATAATTAAATAAAACTAAAAAAAAAAACTTATAGATAAATATATAAATCGTTAAATAAATATTTAAATGCAAACAAAGTTTTGTATTTGTCGCTTTTTTCTAATAATAATTTTCAAAACACCCTGAACACTATTATCACACATTTTTACAGATTTAAGTTAATATTCTCACAAAGGATATGCAATATGTTATTTGCATATTTAGTTACCTCTAAGAAGTTGTAGACACAATTAAAAAATTCTATGTTTGTCCAATTCTTAATGTAAATTTGTAAAATTTTCCTACATCCAAATACAAAATTGGTTGTTAAATATGTTGGTTTTGACCCCTTATTATTAAAAACAAAAGAAAAATCCTTTCTACTCTTTTTATTAATCATTTGAAGGTTTTTTTATTCAAAATAAAATTTTTATTATAATTTAACTTTAAGACTGAATTTAGGTACATTTAAACCCCTATATTTCCTGCCAAAATGTACCACAGCCAGAGGGTATGCAATGAATTGAAGGTCAAGGCATACATGACCTATTTATAAAATAGAAACTAAACACAATTTACATTAATTTATAGAGCGAATACATTTAAAAACTTTTTCTAAAAAAATGCCATTTTTATTAGTGGTTTATTAATTTATTTTCAAATCTCTTTTTGGTCTATAAATATTTTAGGTTTATCATAATAAATTGTATAAAATTTGTGATAAAATGTAAACAGATAATACTATTTATTCTGTACAATAATATATTAACTGGTTGCACTTTAATGTTTACACTTCATATTCGCAAAAGGTTTCACAAAACTCTCAAACCACTCAGAAACTATGTAGCTGGTGACAGCACATAACAAATGAACCAAATCAAAAAATTCTATTTCACCAAATATTTGTATACTTTTAATAACTCATTATTTTCACATTTAAACATTTGAAATAAAATCAAACATCTTTCCACTTGGAAGGGGTCGCGGCAATCACTCACCTTGCACTCAACGCCTGGCGATAGATTTCCAGCATGACAGCCTCGTGTAGCATCATTTTGTTGAACTTTTTCGGGTCTCACTTGCCGAACGGATCGCTTAGATTAACAATTAATTCCGTCTGCTCATCGATAGCGAGAGAATTGTTCTTGGAGTCTGTGCTGTTGTGTTTTGTATATTATTTGTGTTCACTTCCAAACATACAATGTGCGCAAAAAAAAAAAACAGATTTTATTTTCGTTTCACCAAATATTGTACAAATATTCTCGGCGTCTCTCTTTGGGGGAGCGGGTGTGTGTGTGTGTGTGTGCGTGTCAGTTTCGTGTTGGGCTTCTATCAAAAACACACACGTCAAATAAATCAAATGTCACAATGGTTCACGGGTCTCTGGGGGGATGGGGTGGCAAGGGGGAAGGAAAGCGGGAAGGACCGAAACCGACGACTGATGACGAACGCGAATCAATTTTGTGCGTGAGTGTGTGTGTTGCAAGAGTTGTCGATGTTGTTGTTTTTGCGGTCAAACTGCCGCCAATTTCACTTCCTTCAGCGTCTTCTTTCGCACACGAGCACACAAAACACAACAGATGTAGTATGAGTGCGAGTGCGTTGGAGGGGGGGCTACTAATTTAATGATTTACTGGCGGACGGCTTGCCACAAGATTTATGCCCATTTACTTTAGCCTTCTGTGCGGAACTTTGCGATTTTTTTGTGTGTATTTACTCGAAACTATTTTCGACTTCTTCCTATTTGCACTTTGCAATTCAATCGTATCACTTTTAATTCAGCGGAAAATCCAACAACCAACATGATGCGACATGTTGCTCAGTCGCTCAGTCGCTCAGTTTTTCGACTAAAACATCTTTTTGACAATTGGAAACGTCGAGACATCGGAAAATGAGAGAGAACAGCGCGCGAGAGCAACGAGCGACAGTTTCTCCCATTAAATTGATATATGCCGGCAGCGGCATAGAAGCAGAGGGGGTGGGAGATGCCTCTCAGAGGCCAGAGAGAGAAAGACTGGCACAGCAGCGAGAGCAAAGACAGCGCCTGCGCTCTATCTGTCTCTCTGGCTTTGTGCAACTTTGTTTTGATTTATGAGAAGCTGAGCTTGAAACGAAACCGAAGTGAAACAACTGCAATGGGAGAGCAAGAAAAGGGGCGAGAGTGAGAACAAGAGAGAGAGAGAGCGAGAGCGAGGATTGCAGCCAGAGAGCGAGAGTAATGTGTGACAGGTGTTTGTGTGTGGGGGGCCGGTTTCGTCTGTGTGTGTACGTTGGGAGGGGGTGGTATTTGTATTTGTATTTCCTCTGGTCAAACGCCGACTGCGCTGCCGACGTCAGCGCAGCTGCCGCTTAAATCAAGGTTATTTATTGAAATTGAAAATGAAGCAAAGTGTGGGCGAGAGGCAGAAAAAGAGAGGGCAAAGAGACAGCAAGAGGCGGAGAGAGAGAGAGAAAGGCGATGTTAAAGCCTTTTCATCACTTCAAGAGCATTAATTTCTGCGCTGCGTTTTTCTTCCTAAAAAAGTTATTGCTGCCACCCCCTTCCCGACGACCCTTGCTGGCATGCGTGACCACGGGAACAATTGTTGCATGCACGCCGCAAAATAACGGCAAATGCCATGAAGGGCGAGGAAGATGGCAACGAAGATGCAGATTTGTGTGCGCTAAAAAGGGATGAAGGAAAGCGGTTGGAGACTTTAAAGAATTGCCGCAGGATTCCCTTAGTAAACGTATTTACACTCGATTTGTTGTTAATTTTCTTGTAAACTGGACAAGCTAACCCCTGCTTTTCTTGATTCTTTTCATTTTTTCAGCTCTCCTTTGTGTCCTTATCGCTTTCCCCACTGTAATTATTTTCCAATATTTGTGCGCAGACAGCCATTACGCATCTTTATTAGTTTTGTGCTTTGTCCCCAGCGTTTAAAACTTGTCTGAGGAAAAAAATGAAAAAAAAGATACTGAATACACACAGAAATCTGTAAAATTGTTGAGAATTTGTAACGTAAATCAAATCATCGTACATGGGCTTAAATTAAAAATATATAAAATATGTACTATAAAGTATTAATGTTCTGCAGATTTTTAAAATGAATCAGTTTTTAATAATCTACGGGTGTTTCCACCACTAACACCAGATTTCTTGCAATACAATAGCAGAATAGTTCTGGCATTGATTTTAAATTCTACTATAAATCATTCTTTTTAAGAAATCGTCAGTTTTACAATCTACTTCAATTTTTCCTGATATGAAAGTCTTCTCGGAATAGGGCGTATAGGTTCTTGAAAGTTTTTAAAATTTGGAAACATTTTTGTTGGTCTCCGAGCTATCAAATTTTGAATTCCGTACCGATTTAAAAAAAATATTATTAAATTTATTTTAAGTATGTATGTACATAAGTTTAAATTCATGTTCACTGACGGATTCGAGGTCAGCGTATCGAAAACCCCCGGAAAAGTATATTCCGGCTTTTTCTTCTAAAATGCTGTAGGCATGTGTAATATTTATAGATAAATGTAATTAAGGTTTAGGTTACTTTGTTGATTTCCAACATAGCCATCGGCGTGCACCTTATACCTTATAGATTCGAAAACATTCCGCTGTCATTTTTCCAGTAAAAGAAAAAACGTGAAATGTGTCCACGTTTTGATGACTGACAGCAGCTTGCGCTGCATTTTGGCCACAATTGTCAGGCGTCGCGATATTCGAGCGCCTGTCAATCCGATTTCAGTTAGATATATACATATGTACATATAGTATATATATATATATATATATATATATGTATATACCTAATCTTCAAAGAGTCTGTGCGGTTATGGATTGTGAGATTGAATAAAATGTAATTTGTACGTTATTTCTTTTTAATGAAATACATTTTGTAAATTATTAATTATTTTATAAATAAAAAATAATAAATGAAATACATTTTTAAAATGATTAATTATTTAAAATATGTCTTCGAATTGTATAAAGATTTGACTTCCGATGTTAAAGGATTTATTGCCAGCGCAATCTCTTGATCGACAAGGAGACAAAGTGAGCATATTACCAAGGTGACAATAGTGATGGGAAAGCCGATGACGAAGAATCGGCAAAAGGGGATCTTGTAGCCAGACTGGCGGGCGGACCAACGGATGACTTCATTAGACCATGCTGCCAGTAGGGATGCGTTGCTACCAAAGCAGGCGCCAAATGTTATGGCCCAGACCATTGGCTGAACCATAAGGTGATTTCGGTCGGTCACCTCAAAGCAAAAGCTCAACATGAAGTTGGTAACGACCAAGTTGTCAATGGGGATCGAGAGGGCGGCGGTTGCCCAAATAAGCACTAGTATGGCCACCCTGTGTTGATCCGCCAGCGTTTTCCTCGAAAGAGCCTTTGCTGCGCGTTCTCCTAGCCACCTGAAAAGTCCTAGCCGACCCACCATTTCGGTTAAAACAAAGAGGCCCGCAATGAAGAGCAGGATCGTCCACTGGACAATCGCCAGGGTGCCGTCCAAGTGGCTTTTGTTATCCAAAATAATTAGCAGAAAGGAGGCCAGCAGGATCGCCCAGCCGAATGTGGCGCCTTCGGCCACTCCGCTCACCGCATGCAGGGTCATGCACAGGTAGGCAAAAAACAGGGCGATACAGCACTTGATCAGGAGCGGCTTGTCCCGTATCGGATAGCTTTCCTGCAGCCTGGCCAAAATTTCGTAGTAGGTATTGCCAGGCTTAAACCACCACTTGCTCGGCTGCGCCCTTTCGCGCTCACCAATTCGCTGCAGCACACTCTCGGGCAGCTCCTTTATCCTCGCTGCCCTCCACTCCATCACACCTAACTGCACTGGATCCAGGTGGGACAGGCTCTTTCGCAGGATCAGATACAGCAGGGGAAAGACAACGACCATCGAGAGCGCCACACCGGGAAACATGCGGGCAGCGTAATTCGCGAAATTCACGTTATGAGCCACTGCAACCGGATGGCTGCTTACTATTGCGTTCGTCGGATTGCCCAATGGCGTTAAGGCACCACCGAGATTGGAGTATATAGCCATTATGATCAGAACGGCCTTTGTCTGTAGGCCCACCGTCTCACAGAGCCGGATTATTGAAGGGGTCAGTACTAGGGCAATGTTTTCGCTGTTCAGAAAGGCCGACAGGAAGGCGATCAGCATGCTCAGAAAGAATACTAGCGGCCAGGGCCGACCCATGGAAAGTCGGTACGCCAAGACAACCAGATATTCGAAGACTCCAGTCATTGCCATCAGGTCCACGATTGCCATGAGCCCGAAGAGCAGCATCAGCGTGTCGAACTTAATGCAGGATACAATTATGATCAAGTTGGGCCGATCCTTCAGCACGGCCAATGCAGCAATGCCGAGAGCGCTAATGAGGAGAGCGACGAACGTTCGATCTATGATGTTGCTAACTATCACCAAATATAGCAAAATTATCAATAGGCCGGCATAGAGAACAGCATAATCGGATATCGATCTTGCCTCCATTTCCATCAGCAGGCCCACGGGATCAGCACTCTTGCTCTCTATCGAGACGATGGCCTGCATGTCTGCCACATCGGGTCGCGTGATTTTGAAGATCTTCGTCGCATCATTGTACTTAGCCTTTGAGTCCAGGAATATATTCCACATGTCCGTGCGCCGGTAGGTAACATTCAAGTCTGAGTTGCGTAACTCAACTCGCACCCCCGCACCGGGCGACTCTGTGCTGTGGAAGTAGTACTTCGTGTGACGAACGTGTATGGGTCCCCGGAGTGTGATACTCAGGTAGTCATGCGTCAGGGTAAATTTTCTTAAAACAATCTCATTTGGCATCGCGGTGACGACAGTCTTGGTAACCTTCGACATAGTATCGGAGCTCACCAGAACGAAAGTGACGTAGATCCATATCGCCACTAGGACGCATAATGTGATGATATTGATGATGCGCCAGCAGCGTCTATTACGATAATGTTGGTCCTCGATCCAGTCCTCCCATGCTCTCTGGCGTAAAATGCGAGTGTCAAGGTGGCGTGAATTTGTAACCGAAAAGGGTTCACCTAAAATTTGCATTTTAAAGACAACTAAAACAATTGCCACTGAGTTGATATAAAAATATATAAAAACAAGTTTAGAGAGTAAACTTGGGGAAGCAAAAAAAAAAAAAGATTTTTGATCATTTATAAAACATAAACATTCCCCATTGTGAAGGGTTTTATTAAAATTAAAAATTAATAAAATATACAGGAAGGGTTGTGCGTGCAGATTTCCAACTAGCGATATTGTTTCTTAAATATTCCTGACTTTGGTATTATTTATTTTTTGTCTATTCCTTTTAATATATTTATTAAAGTAGCCATTCTTGCTGATCAGAGAATACCCATTCCCCCCATTCCAATTCACCCCTCGTGACATTGATTTTCCGCCTCGAACGGCAGTCTCAATCATGACCACTGCGAACCTCCCTCCCCTCTTCCCACTACTTTGGAAATGGCTGGTTGTCAGTCAGGTTCCTGCAATTGCATCCAGCAGGCAGCTGGTGGAAGCTGCCAATTCGCTGCCACAAATGTCATGTAACGCGTCCGTTTTTCTATTGCAACAGAAAAATGTTCGAGCCTGGAAAAACCGCTTCCCACATCCGATGTTGCTGTTGTTGTTTAGGCAGCGGTTAACGACACAAACCGAATTGACACACGATTTTTATCAAAAGCTGCAACTTCCTCGGGACTCCACGGCATCGCTTTCAGCCCCACACTGCCCGTGTCCATCTGTCAAAAAATGGGGAATGCAAAAAAATTCCTGACACCTTTCTTCGCGTTGAGTGACGCGACCAGACGACAACCGCAGCGACAATGGCGTCGCCGAAATTCCATAAAAATGCAGGCGCCAGACCGTTTGCCCTTAAATTTAGACAGAGCCACATTTTATACAGCTCTCGAATGCATTCTGCAGAAATAACCATATGGGAATAACCATATGCTGGGCCCTGTGGTGGAGGAGTCAAAAGTTAAATGAAATCTATCCAACAGTTTGAACAGCCACGAATTATGATTGTATGTTGTGTGCTAAAGGTAACTGTCAGAAATGCTCGCCCAATTTTTTGAACAGCTTTACAGCCCCAGGGTGCAGGGTGGTGTTGTTTCTACATTCTCCTGGAGATTTCAATTAATTTGATTCATGTACATAAGAGGTTGAGAAACGAGCAGTTATGTTAAATCATTGAGAGTGCCTTGTCCCTGATTGAATGTTGTATTTTAAAGCACTCAAGCATCGGTCTACTGAATTATAAGAGATTCCAATCCAATATTTAAGTAAAAGAACTATTGGTTCCAAACTGTTTCTTTATAATTTTCAAAGCATTTAATATTAGAAATCCACAGTAAAATAGCATGATCAAGTCACAGCTAACAGAAACATTATACAAGCTTAGCAAACATACGTCACCATTCATCAAATGATGAAGGACTGGCAGGAAGGACTTTGTGGATCTGCCATTTTCCCTGCTCCGCTGCAACTGTCTAGCAGCATCAAACCAGACGAAAACACAACTCAAAATACAATTCATCTGCATAAACATTTGTGGAGCCATTGAAAACCAAACAAAACCAACTCAGGAACCAATAATAAGATAAACAAAAATGTGCGATATGTTCGTGTGTCTCGACAATAAAATACCCGGGGTCGTGGAATTATTGCTAAGTCTTATAAAGTTTAATAGAAACATAAATATCAATTGCTGTATATAAACTTTTGTCCCTGTAAAAACTTTATTGTTAGTGTATTAATATTATGAAGGAATGCGCATATTAAGCTCATTTTTCCTTCGCTCCAAATATTTCCTAAACTTTGATCCAATATCCTATCATCTGCTACTTAATGACTCTGAATGAGTTCATAAAGTACTGAACCCCTCTAAAAATGACAACAATTTTCAAAATACCATTCCAAAATAGTTTTAGTAAATTTACCTTTATGAAACTTTTATAAAATTACTTATACAACTACATAGTTATGGTTTTCGGCAGCACTTTAATTTCTTTAAATTACATTTTGTCCTTTAAATTAGAGCTGGAAATAAATAGATTTTTATAGATGTATAGATTGTTTTCTAAGAAATAAGAAAATAAATCCATTTTAATCCAAACTGATGTTAAATTATTTTTAATTTATCATCTTCGATTTTTTCATTTATTGTTTATTACATTTAATCGAACAATATTTGGATTTAAAAAAAAAAACTTGTTAATATGCTTCACATTATATGTCAAATATTTCATCTGCAAAATTAAAGAACTTAGATTATTTTACTAAGTGAGCCATTGAAATCAAAAACCCTAATTCCGGAGTTTCCGGGTGCCTAAAAAGTGACCAAAAAATATACTTACATATCATAACTTATATTAATAAATCAAAAGTGTTAAACTTTGTAATCAATTTTTCAAAAACTTATGGTATATCAGATTGGATAAAATCGATCAATAGATTATAGAATCTATTTTATTTCCAGCTCAAATTTTAAATATCTGAGCAGCAGTTTTTTAAGTGAAACTCACACGATATTTTCGTGGCCGTTAACTAAGCAATTGGTTTGCCTAAAGGAGGATTTCCAAGAATAAAGGGAGAAGTTGTGCTTACAATTCTGCCTCCGAATTTATGCCCGATGAACATTCAACTGGAGGAAAGGAGGCACTGCGAAGGCTCGGTGGGTAAGTGGTAGGTGGAAGTGGCACATAACGAGCCCAGAACACTAAACTCCAAAACTGAATGAATGAGTGTCAAGTGTGATATATCACCGCAAAAACAAGACCATAAGCATGAGTGATAAACGCTGTTGAGCTTGGTTAGCGCATTGCTATGCACACACACTGTCACAAACAGTGTGTCAGCACAGACACATGCATGCAGTCATAGACATGTCAACATGTTGATGATGGTAACTAACTAGAGCAAGAGCCACCAGGAGACTGCCAGCTGGGAGGGGGTCTCGGATGGGGGCGACATGGAGCTGGGACACAGGACCCAGTACCCAGTACCCGGTACCCGGAATGGATGTGGCACTGAAACTGGAGGCCCGACTCGGGCCTAGGCGCGATAAAGCGATGAGGACGACAGTGGAGTTGGCATAGATGACGGGGGAGTTGCTATGAACGGAGCAGGACAGCGGAACGAGCAGCTCCAAAAACATCAAAACTCGCGCACAGTGCATCAATAAATATGGGGACAAGTTAAGCATTCCTAAAATGTCATTAAAAATCATCTAAAGAATTGAGAAAAGTGAAATAATAATAATAATTGAAATTATCAAAATTTATATTTTTTTGAATTTAGCAACAGTTCTCTCCCACTAACTGACTTGACCCCCTTAGACCACTGTGCCTCCTGAATGTTTTGTGCAACATACTGCGGCAATCACATGTGATGAACTGCAAAATGTCACAGGGCGAGGGATGGTAATTGGGGCTTGGGGTGGTGTTCAGGATGGATTTTCCGAACTGAGGAACAGAGCGCTGTGGCCACTGTGTGATGATGCCCTCTGCTCCTGATGTGGCTGTCGTTGTTCCTGTTTGTTTGGTGGCTGATGCCGCTGCCGTTGCTGCTGTTGTTGGTGTTGGTGCTTTGACAAAAAGGCGGCAAGGCATTTAAGCCGAAAACAAAAACTGGCAACTAGGAATTCATTGGCCAAAAACAATGCAATTAATTTCACTTACCCGTCACCGTTCTGCTGCTGGTCCGTCCCTGAGTGATGATGATGCCGCTGCTGTGTCGTCTGTCAGCCTTGAGTGTTGGTGCCGTGCTTGTTGCTCCTCGCTGGTTGCTGGCTGCTGGCTGCTGTTGGAGTTGTTCCTGCTGTTCCAAATCCAGTCGAGACTTTATACACTCGTCCCAGCTCGGAAGTGCCGACGGACGAGGCTGTTCACAGAGAGGTGATGAATTTCATAGTAGTTAATTTCATGATTGCCGTTGTTGGTTCTTTTATGGCTGTTGGTGCTGGCAGCCAGAGAGAAAAAGGAGCCACATATTTTTGTCTGTCAAGGCAAGGTACAGGTTGTATGGCCTAAACTGTATCTAAACAGGAAAAGGCATAATTTATTACCAAGCCAAGAAATAAGTATGTCTATTTTGACTTTCTGAAATTATAGATTAGATATAAGTTTTTAGATGCATGTTGCTTTACCCAAAACTATGAAATAATCAAGGAGGATATTCGGTTTTTATGTAAATAAATTAATTTTTAATGTATCTCTTCTGTTTAAATTTAATTGAATAATAATAATTTCTGAACAAGCACCAACCATACAACATATCACTGCTGGCTTGTATCAGTGACTTTTTGCAATTGTCAACTTTAAGTTTATTGCTGCAAACACCAGTCCTGCTGTCGTTGTTATCCTTGTTGTTGTCAGCCACAGATTTAGATTTTTATTTTGTGTGTTTGTTTGTTTGCCGTTTAGCTTGAGAGGCGAGCCGCATTATGGCCGCATGTCAGGTGGTGCGACATTGTCTCGTCGTGAGTCCTTCACAGCCGCGCCAGTTGACACCCATCTGGCCGGCTAGGTGTCCTGTCCCTGTCCTGTCCCCGATTTGTGGTCCAAAGGCAAATCTGAGCCATTTGCATTGTGGCTGTTGACCGTTGGCAACCGATTCTGGCCGAGTTGAGCGACCACAAAGATCCGGTTGTTGCCGCTGATGTTTGTGTCAACACCGTTTGAAATCAACGTCCAATTCAGCTTAATGTTTTTGCGGATTCAAGCTCTAGTGGCATTTGATTTGTCACATTTGAGCGATGACAGTTTGATAGTATCAGATCAGAAACAAGAGGAGACAGTAGTGAGTTTGATGATTGGTTATGAACACCTCCTCCTATGGGGAATAGCATAGGAATATAATTCACTGAATATTTAAGCGGGGTATTTAAAAAATTAATTCGTCTTTTCAATTAGCATTCATAAGACTTGTGATCTTCGCTTGCTTTCTTTAGTTATAATTTATATGATTAACTAACTAAAATAAAACATAAATAAAATATAAACACATTCTTAAATTTATTGAAATTGGACATGCTGCAATTTTACACCCGCATGATTGTTGATTCTCGTCTGTCGCTTGCTCCAAGACTGCCTTTAATGATTTGCATCAAAAGATCAAAGCCAAAAACAACACACAAAAAGGTGACAAATGACATCGTCGACTCAAAGTAATTTCTTTCAATTAGGAGCCTTGCGCAGGCGCAACTACAGAGATCTTGGGCTTCTGACCGTCCACCACTTTTGTCCGCCAGTGACATTGACATAGCGCATGGACATAAGCGGTACAGTGGGCCCTGCTTAGGCCGTTCGGTCCCACTCTGTTGCGAATCAAATCAAGCCTCCGTTGTCAGTTATTAATGCAGCACATTTTGCGCCTTAATGGCTAATTCAAAAGTTGACAGATGTGTGTAATTTATTCGCACCTCTCTGGGCATCTCCTTTCCCCGGCACGGCATTGATCCTTTAGGCCCGGCCCGCTTTATACTTTGTGACTGCTTGTGATAAACGATCCTCGCATTGTGGTGTTGAAAAATGTGGCTGGAAAAATAAGCCAAAAGAATATATGATGAGGCCATCACGATTCCAGCTCAAGATAACCAATGAGACATGGCCATAAACGAGTCAGGGATCTTCTCCAGCACAGAAAGCAATATGCTTTATGTTTTATATGCCTTTCTTTGAATGTTAATAATAACATTATAATATTAATATAAAACGAACTCATTTCATAACCTGAAGATGGGCTCTACGAGCTCCACATTTAGAAGTACATTTATTGTTTGAATAAAGTTCCAGTTAGCTCCTTCTGAATAGTTTGAATATTTAATGCATCCCAATTATGTAGCCGTGGAAATGCTAATGATACCATCAGGGCCAGTTAAGAGTCCAGCCACACACTCGAAATTAAAACCAGAGCATACAACTTAAGTTAAGACACTCAAAAATGATTAAGAAATGCGCAAAAAATGTAAGGAAAAGGAGCCAAAGGGAAAAGGAGCATAAAAACCGGAGCAAAGCCAAATGAAATGGGAAGTTAGAGCCAGAACACAGAGCTAGGGCCAAATCCAAGAGCCACGCCAGTGATGGAGCGAATGATATGCCCGCGGGAATTGTTGCTGCTTGCGAAGATGAAGACGAGGCCAAGAAAGGAGCCGCAGCAGGAGGAAAAATGCAAAGAGCCAAATGAAAAGCCAGGCGGAGAGGGCCCAAACCAATGGCAAATGAGCCAGGCATGAGGAAAACATTTTGTAATAATTTCGTTTTGCAAATGACGTGCGAGTAACGAAACAAAAGAAATTAAATTTAACATACAAAGGAACCTCTGGAATAGGGATGAGGCGCTTGAGATGAAAACGGCAATGGGAAACGGAAAATGGGAGCTGCTGATGCCAGAGGCGGGCGCCTAATGCATTATGAATCGGATATCTAAGGAGGCACTGCTGGGGCCCGACCTGGAGCTGGAAAAAACTATTTCTGCAGATAAAGTGCCGAACTCGAATTGCTTTTTTAATGTCAACTCCAGCGAGGGGAGACACCAAGAATTATATTATGAATGAAATTGAAGCTGGAGAAACAGAGCAACAGTAACAGCCAGGGAACCAGAGGTGCAATAAAATTTTTGCTCGCTAATGTTGCCAGGACTCCCTTCTGACCCACAGTCCACAGGCCACTGCGATAGCCAGCAGACAGGCGTTGATAAAAACTCATTTCAACTGATGGCTCAAGTCCCATGCCGAGTGCCCTCTGCCAGCTGAAGCGTTTTTTCTAGCCAGGCACAGTGGTCAAGGATTGAGGATATTAATTATGTGAAAACTTACAGGACGCATATGAAATTGAAGAAGTAATTTAATCTAACAGATTCTTCCAGTGCTCCCTTTGTTAGTTACTCTTCAGTTTGAATTGCAAATATTTGGACCTCCTTTGACTACCACTGTGCGTTGGCTACCAATGGAGCATGGACTCCTTTCGCTGGCGAACACTTTGACGACTCCTGACATGACGAGTGTGAATGCCCAGTGCCAGACACCTCCACATCCTGGCCCTCCACATCCTTGCCCTTTCGCCGGCCCCACACAGTTCTCTCTGCTATTCGTTCTCGTCCTTGTTTCTGATGGCAGTCGCCATCGTTGCCTTATATTTTAATATATTTGATACAGACCATTACTTTTAACGATTATTTTCTAAAGTAATTACGTTTCAAGTACGAAATATGAAGAAGCGGCGGCCAATGGGCAACGGGTCGAGCCAGCTGGCCACCCGGCTTGCAGCCAAGAACCCACCGCTTACATGGCTGCCTGTCGCATTGAAATGAAACACTCTCGCCGAGGAGGTGGAGTCGGAGTTGGAGATTCGAGAGCTCAACGCAATGGCTCTGCAAACGACAACATTACGAGGCCCAACCTTGCACCCAACTCCGCTCAAAACCCTTCCATGAGGAATGAATTAAATAGTGAAAAAACGATGAAGAAGAACCTCTCATCAAGTTGGGTTCTCGTTTATGGCAATTTTTAATGAATATTGCTTTCGGCTTTTAATATTTGCCGCTAATGTTAAGCTGGGAATTACCTACACACCGTCAGCCTGAGGCTTCCAAAACTAACAATTGCCTTATAACTTTATTAGCATTTCAGGCGTAAGCTTAAGGAGTGAGAAGGAGTTTGTAATTTGATGTTAGAGAAAAGTAATGAAAAGTCTCAAGATTCATAAGCAGAAACGATGTATCTATGGTTGTTATTAAAACCATTTATTAATTCAATTATTTGTATGATATGGAATATTTTCGAATGTTCCCTTTAGGATTCTGTGAGTAGCACAATTCTCAGTTTTTGGCATTTATAAATCATTAAGCAGTGCATTAACTTCAGTTTTAAAAAATTCCGCCTCGGCAAACAAATTCCTGTGGATTTCAATCCAAAGGGTTTAGAGTGCAGACAGAAAGGAAAGTTTATGGGACAAAAAGGTATGACTAGACTTTGATAGAACCACACAAACGGAGGCCCAACAATGAGAATGTGAAGTAAGCGGCCAAATTATACCGCTGAGAGTAATTTACGTTGGTCTTCTCCTTTATTACCCCTAAAAAAAAACACAGCAGACCACAAAAAACGAAGCAGTCTGCGACGGGATGGTAGGTAAACCCCTTTAGTCCAGACTTTGTTTAGCATTTCATGATGTATTTGCCGGCCAGCCAGCCAGCCGGCCTCACCTCTACCTCTGTCCGTGCTGTCCGTGTCGATGTCCATTGCCTCTGCGTGCAACCCACCCTCCGCCCTGGATTTGTTTTGTCTTTGCCGGGCTGTTGGTGATTTACAGACACTTTGACGTCCGTCCGGGTGACGGTTGACCCATTAGTGGGCGAATGCCCAGAAGAATCAACCCTTGAGTGGTCGAGCAAAATCATGAAATCATTGTCAGAAGATGTACCATGCATTATCCATTCAAAAGGACCTCAAAGCTGTTTTTCGATTTTCTGGCTCTCTTGTTATTCTTTGTCCCAGTGTGAATCGGGCAATGAGTGATTTCAGCTGGCGTGGATCCATCTGGAACATATATTCTCATCAATAATTTAAGCCCACTTTTGCAGCCGTATGAGTATGAGTTTCTATGATAGAAAATGGTAAGAAATTTAATATAACTCTGGCAGTTTTAATGATACTTCTAAATCCAATTCTCCAGGTTTTCAACAGGTATTTTATATTATTTATTTTCATATATGAAAGTTTGGTTTTAAGTATAGAAAATTGTCGGATAATTTAGGTAAAATCGAACAGACAATCTGCATCGTGGCAACAGCAATGAATGTTGTTTAACATGTTCCATGCACCATGTTGCCTTTATTTGTCAACATTTTCTTCTAGTTTCAGTACTAAATAAATTTTAATATTTTTAGACAAATTGTACAAGAAATGCCAATGTTTCCTATAATTCCACCAACATTGTTTTGGGTAAATGTTATCCCTTGGTTACACTCGACTGTAGATTTCCAACTTGTTTTTCGTTTTTAACAAAATAGAAAAGTTAATAGATGTTATATCCACAACAATTTAAACTATATTATTTTTAAATATTAGTCAATTGAATGTTAGTTCATTTATACATTTATTTTTTTAACCCCAACTGTTTGTTTTGGCCTAAGGCCGGGTCAAAACAACTAGACAGGTCACATAACAATTGGATTTGAACCCTGGCTGGGCCTTGAGGTCCTGGGCATCTTTTTTTAGTCTCCAGACGATTGGTGAGAGGGCTTTGACTGTTGGTCGTTGGGCATCTTCCAGCGTAATTGGCTAATTGATTTCGATTCGTTTGGCGCTACTGGGTTCACACGTTCCCGCCGTCATTACAAGGGGAATAGCTAACGTTAGCAGGACCTTTGGCTTGTCATTATTTGTCCTTGTCTATCTGGGATTTTACCAGGATCTCGGGTTTTCTTCGTTTTTCCTTTGATTTCATTCTATTGCTAATTTAGAAAAGACGCAGACACAGCAAACCCGTGCCGGACAAAAGTTATTCGTCTTTGGGGTTGCTCGTTGATTAAAATGTTCTCGAGATTCTCCCAAGTCCGTCGCTGCGTCAACCTCCACAGCTGGCCACAAGTATTTCTTTTAAGTGAAATTGTCATCAAGTGTCTGAGCAATTTTCGATGTGTGCAAACAAGTGCAAGCTATCCCCCCGCCCAACTGTACCAATCCAATACCAAACCAATCCTCCGCCAGCATGCTCACAGTGCCCTGCTTTTAATTACGGGCGACAACAACTCGAATCGTATTGGCCAAGTCGCAATCGGGATCCCCAGTCAGAGCCATCAGCGTCATACGTAGCATCACCAGCAGAAGTGGCAGAAGCATCCGCCAACTGGAAAGACAGCTTAAAAAATCAGTGTTGTTCTAAGCAAGTCAGGGGCGGCGGAAAATGTTATATTTAGGGAAATAAATGTTGAAATTAATTAGAGTGTTAATTAGAGTGTCTGTTGTGATTTTATTTATTCTTGAATTCTTATTTTTTTAACTGTTGGATCACATTCAAAATTGCTTATTGTATAAAACTAAACATTAATTTTTCATTTTTCATCCATTTTTCTAAATATAAATATATATACATACAAGAAAGAAAAGAGTTACGACCCCCCTTTTGGGACCATCCTTGACTTGGGGCGAAACAACATAAATTCTTTTCCAATCTTTGTCTTTCCCTGACTTTTGATGAGAAATGAGAGGCGAAGGATCTGCACTGGTTACTTTCAAATGCTCCACTCGTATTGGGAATGGCCCCAAAAAGTGCTTCTTGGCAGTGGGGGAACCCAGATGGAAAGGGCCAGCGGTCGCTGTGTGTACTTGTGCTTGGACATGGCATTTCATTTCCCACAATACCCACGAATTGATGCGAAAATTGATTCTGTTGCATGTGACATGTTTGCTGAATTGTTTCATTGCTGACAAAATCGAAGCGAAGTGAAGGAAGGAGTCGCGCACGTTGTAATTATTGCGAGAAATGCAACCCAAGGACCACACACTCCTTCGCCGGACCCAAACTTTTTTAAGGAATCGCGCGCAAATCTTTTACAAATCAAAAGCATACCAAATGTAGCTTTGAGGCTAATTAGTGCGGTCACTCGGCTCGTTTCGGTTGGCATTTTCCTTTCCTTTGCTCTTTATGCTCTCTGAGAGGGTATTCTGGCTTATCCTTGGAAGAGGTAACCAGAATCTATAAAGAATGATTGAATTTAAGTTTGTCTATGCTCAGGTTCTTGGAATTTGTCAGACAAAGAATATCATACATATATACAACATGTTTTTAGATTTATGATGAGTTCTTCCATGTATTCTTGCATTTAATTGTGAACAACTAGGACATTCAAAGTTCGGTTTTGTTGAAATTTTCCTGCTACCACGCTTGCTTCTTTTTTAATTAGAGAAGCGAAAGGGACAAGGACGCGTTAGGACAGCCGCAGCGTGAGGACAAACAAAAGATATCAAGAATTTCATTTCTTGGCCGTCGCGGAGGCGGCAATTGAAGCTGTGAAGAGCCGGAGCCAAGAGGAGGATAACCACAAGACCCCAGCGGTCATCACTGCCAGAGTTGGGGGCGACACAACGCATTTGGCTAAAATAAAGGAAATGCCAGCGAATTAGTAGGCAGCCGTGGCAGCCGGAGCGGTATGAATTGCCCATGTCCAACGGCAGATTCCTCTTTCTCTCCCTCAGCGTCCTTTCTTTATACATTTTTTTTTTTCTGGAGATGCGCTTTAAAATTCCGCTGATAACAGCTAACGGCGGCCAAGGACCAAGGGAGCAGCAGAAGGCGTCAGTGTCAGCGGCAGGCATAAGAAATGTGTCCCAAGCAATTAGTGTCCCCAGATTTCCTTTGGCGGGCATACTTTGGGTATTTGGAGTCTGAGGGGGCGGAAACGGGCTTGGATTACATATAAAACTATTGGATTAAAAAGGCTAAATTAAATACTGATTCCCACAAATACAAAGTATGTTAAATACAATAAATATCTCATTAAATTGGAGGGTGGTGTATCAGAGTTTTCTTTTAAACAAATCTCTGTAAAATTTGAACAATTGTAAATTTATTTTTCTCTTATTTTCATGCCCCAAACGAAGGCTGTCCATCGGCACCATCAATCGAGCACTCAATGATTGATACACTCGATGGGTCAAGAGATTGAGAATAATATTTCGCTTCATATTATGTGCGCGGCCACATTCCACGCAGAAACAGTGGCGAAAGTTGCTGGGTGGCTGAAATGCGAATGCCAATCGGGCGAATAAATTATAATTCATAAATTAAAAACACTTTCGCTCTGGGGTGGCGTTGCTCCAAATATACATTCGCCGCAACCGGCAGACACCCAGATATTGGCATAATTTATTTCCCTCGAGGTGCGAAGAGATGCCTGCCCCCGGCCCCAAGCCTTTGGCGTATATCAAAACAAACAAATCATCAATCAGGTGATCTGCAAGCAGCCACATAGTAAGCAGCCCCGTTCCCGGGTCCCGGGGAGCTGTGGGAGTCTCGCCGCAAGCTGGGATATCTTTGACAGTTTGGCCAACTAAAATAAGCAGAGCATCTCAAGCGGCAGCAGCTGCGATACTCCATTCCACTCAGGCAATCAACGGGCTCAGCCTCTTGCAGACCAGCGTGCTCCTCCACTTCAACGCCAAGATCTACGATCTGCCCCACAGCAGTGTGTGGATTCTTGCCAGAATTTGTACAGCAATGGATAGTGGTTTAGAATCAGGAATTAATTAAGGTGTGTATTTCAGGTGGATTATTAAGCTTGTTCATTTGTTTTTGTTTTTTTTAAACATTTTTCTCATTAATTTTACAATTTAAATTTTATAGGTAAGCAGTAGTAACAACACGAGTAACGCCATATGAATTTTTCTATTAGATTAGAGATGGCTTTAAGCTTCCTTAAAACTTTATTCAAAAGCCGGAGATAGAATATACTTGCATATGGCAATCGAAATTAATGCTCGTTATGCATCTTACTATTAAAATACTTTTTTTACTGGAGAAAGCTACCCACAGGACCAGCAAATCTCGATCTTACTCACACAAATAGAATGCTCTAACTATACTAAACTGTCATTCTTAAAAAAAAGAGTTTAACCTTTTAATTTTTCATAGGTTCTGCTATAAGATTTTGTTTCTAAAATTTCTGGGACCATAGTCGAAATAGAAAGCCAGGGCTGATTACGTTCTCATAGAAGTAAACACATGCGAATGGTAGGAGCTATGCTCTCCACACCCTAAACCGCTCACTTCCAGTTGCATTCCCCACATACAAATTTCCTCCAAAGACATGCAATTATGAAAACTCAAATCAAGTGCCTCGACAGCTCGCAGTGGGAAACTGAAGGGGAAAAGAGCGATACTCTAGGAGGCGGTTGGGGTGGACCCACCTCGGTGCTGGCTGACAGCCTTGCGATCGAATCAATATCGCTTCGTGTGCGGGTGTCCCGAGCCCAAGGAATTTGTTGGCCGAAAGCATGTGTTGGTGTTCGCGAAATGATTTGTTTATTATTCCTGTTGTTGATGTTTTTGTTCGGCATTCGATTATATATCTCCCGATTTTTTTCTTTAGCTTCTTGACATGGCGACGACAGCGACAACGAGGCAAGTTCATATGGAAATCGGACAAACAATGGCCAACTTGGCCCGATGAATCCACCAATAAGACGAGCCAGGGCCCAGTGGGCTCATCTTAAAGAATTCACGTTTGGGCTGTCCCCGCAGGCCAACGAAACAATGGCATCCAATGCTCCACCAATGGTGTTCTCTGCCTTTCGAGAAGGTGGATCCCGTTCACCGTTTTCCAGAGACCCACGTTGACATTGATACATTGCCGGGCTAAAGCGTTTGATCGCTGTGCTGCCATTGTTACCTTTTTGGTTGGTATTCCAGTCGCTTGCAACGTGCTTCTGTGCTGCTGCCCATTGGTTGCAGTGCTCGGTCAGGCGACCAAACTGGATACGACATTTTTATGAGCCAACCAGAAATTAAATACCCTGCAATTTAAATCAAATAAGTTACAATATATGGCAATAGACAATAAGGGTTTGAAAACCATTTAAATTTGGTCATGTCATGGTATTGATTCTTAAGGGAATACAAAATTATATATTATGGGGGTTGAAACCCTTCAAATGTCTACGAAGATAAAATGTTGAAGCGATATATTTGTTTAAAAGTTAGAGCCAATAAGTACTACTAAACCATGTCCGAAAATTTCAATTAGAAGACAATTAGTTTCCAATGAAAAAGCAAATCAATACAGAAACTCCTTGGGCCATTCGGTAGCTTATAAAAATATAGCTACCACATCGAAGATATCTATTTAAAGCAATTACGAGAAGATTCTTCTAATTATGCCATAGCTGGTCGCGTTCAGATTCTTTTTATTGTTTTCGGAGAAGGCACTTAAACACTCTCCGGACTGATTGTTTATTTGGACCACTCGCTAATAGGTCGAGGTGGACTTGCTGTTCCCGAGCCCATGCCAACTGTTTTGACGGATTGTAAACCCATCGACAGCACATTGGGGCACTCAGCGTCCAATTGATTTACAACAACGGGCAACCAGCGGATCGGAAGGGGTTTTACACTCAGGCTATGAGGCTATGAGGCTATAGGCTGTTGGTTGTGCACGGGCCCAGGCCACACAATTGTGGCCAAAAAGTGGCCTACAGCTGAATCACAGCCCCATCATCATCATCCACTCCCATTCCCGCCCCCTGCAGGGCCAGTGGCGATGGAAATAATTCAAATATCGACAAACAGAGCAGCGGAATCAAAATACCACAAATCGCGGCTCGTCCACATCCCAAAGATACATAAAACTGCGGAGAGCGCTCGACTATGAGATCCCGTCCGATGTTTGTTTGTTTGCTTCAAGTGGAAAAAGTGTGGAATGATAGCGGGGGTGGGCATCTGCAGTTGTGTCGCCCTACGTGGTTCGACCACGTAATATTTAAACTAGCTTTTGCAATTATATAATAACAAACAATAAACATTTAAGAGTTTTTAAAGGTAAAATTTAAGAAATGCTCAAGCATTTCTTTAAGTAATATGTATTTCTAATATTATTTATTTATTTTTGTTTATTATTTTTGATGCCTTAATAAAATTAGATGATGTCAAACAGGAATAATAATAAATTAAATTCATATATGTCAAATAGTCCTGTAAGCTAAGCTCAGGTTCGAAATGAATTTTTGTGCCAACAAAATATATTTTTAAGAACAAAAAAAATCTATGATAAAATATACATATCTTCAAATGAAATATTTCAACATTTTGCTTTCACTTTTCAAAATATTTTACATACATTTATTTATAGCTGCATAGAAAGTTGTTAACTTAATTAAGTTTTAGTTGGGGACGTCTTAAGATCACAAATACCCCGAACCAATAGAAGAATAATATGTTAAATCAAATCGAGTTTATTAAATTTATAATACTCCAAAGGAGTTAAGCAAGCATTAGTGATAGGTTTATGGTCCGCCTAATTAAGTTTTCTATAAAATGGAATTCTAAGCCAATAAAGAGTCTCATGTTGCATGAGACTTTGAAATGTTAAAGAAAATAAGTTAAGTTTCTTTTACAAATTCAGACTTTCCACCTGATTAATTTTATCTTGTAAGTGCTTAACTTTATAGTTATTGATTATCCAATATTTGGACATAAGTATCTGAATTTACTGACCTCGCTTTGTATGGCAACTATGCAAATCGAATGTGGATTAGAAATTATTAACAGATCGCAGAACTGCAGTTGCAATTCGGACCGCTGGCTAATGTGTTCTTAAAATGGTCATGAGTGGATTCCGGCAAACTTCCCTATTTATCTGCTGGCATCTACGGCCGGCAAAATCGAGAATCGTAATCAACTTTCTTTTGGCCCGAACTATAACAATGGAAAAGTGCTTTCCCCTTGGTTCGTCCTGGACGCTCACTCCCTCCTCCGAGGACCATTAAAAAAGTTAACCATCATAAAGTCAGAGGCGAGGAGAGCCCTGGGCCGGTTGTATTGGGTCGCCAATACAATGGACAATGAGAACATAAATCAGTGTAATTAATAGAAAACTAGCCAAAGCCAAAGCCAAAGCCGATCCGACCCGATACGTTCATCGATCCCCACGCATGAGCTGGCACTGGAGCACGTGTGCCGAACCGAATCCGTTTTGGTCATTCGGAGTTGGAATACCAAATTGCCAAATCTTTTAGCCTCATTAAAAAGTCGAGTCGGGGGAGAGCCAATACCGATCTACGCACCGGGGCAAAACTATGTATGTTTATCAATATTTATGCCTCGTTTTCCCCTCGGCAGAGGCGGTGCTCGTGTATTGTAAACATTTCCCGATGCCAGCGCTTTTTCATTATGCGTTTTCGAGTGGGGTTTCTCCCATTTATCTCACAGTTCAATGCAAACGCATAAATCGCTCATCGCCCGGGGCAATGCGATATATCAATTCCGAATTAAAATAAATATTTAAAGTGTATTTTTAACCAATTACAATTTATTATGGGGCCAAATATTTGATTCAGCCCGCCTAGATTTAGCCCGGGAACATCAATCAGCCGGGCCACGAGGTCGTCTCCAAGGAACTAATTCATTCATTTGCCGAGCACCAAATCACTGGCCATTCTTTTGCCAAATGTCCGGCCAGAGAACGGACCCCAAATGGATCAACAGCCCCGGGAAGGGGTGCGTGGGTTGTGGGTTCTGGGTTGTAATAAAAAAAGAGTCACCTGCAATAAGTCAGGGGCAAAACTCAAGCAAGTTGTTGACTGGCTGCCACTGCCGCTGCTGCTGCCTTGTCCTTCAAATTACGGCCTGATTAGACTCGTGGGACATCCTGGCCGAGTGCAAAACCATTCTCATCTGTTGCGGCTGACTGGGAGATGGACCCTGCGGTGGGTCTCGTCCAGATTGATGAGCTCTGCGGCTTCCTCTAAGCTGCAAAACCTGATATAGCGAAGGTGATAAATATATGGCTATAAATACATATACATATGTGTCCCGTTACTTTTGTTGAAATGGAAATAGATGAATGTGAACGGAGGCAAATCATTTTGGATTCAAAACTTACAGGAAAGGTAATTCTTGATTTATTTAATAGTGAAATCCATCATAATCAACAAGAACATTAATTAAAGCAGAGGCTTTAGAGAATTAAAAACAAAATGGAATATTTTTAATTGAAAAATTCATGAATTATGTCCCAAGAAATCGAAAGAAATTTCGTTGCAAGTTTATTGGAAAAACGTTTAATAAATAGCAAAAATACAGATTGGTATATGTGAATTTTATTGATTTTATTTCATTATTTTTAACTAAACACGATCGTGTAACAAAAGTCTATAATCAAGTGACAGTTGGGCATAAATTATTGTCCCGGCAGAGCGTTAATCGCACATTTAACTCACAGAAATCGAACTGGGATCGGGGCAGCCTAAACGTTTGGCAAATCGCTGACTGAGAGCCAGGCTGCGTCGCCGAGGAGCGACAACTTTGTTCCATTGATAATCATCACGAAAGCAGGAGGAGCAGAAGCAGTCGCAGTCAAATCGGCCAGAATCGGGGAACGCATCGAGACCTGCAACTGGCCAGAACATAGTCAGCGACATAAATAATTCGCCTTAATGAGATCGCAATCTTGGCGATTTGCGACAAAAACACACTCGGTTTCATCTCCCTACACTCAGATGCTCGGTTACAGATACACTGCGTTGTGTAAATATGTGAGTGCTGTGCGAGTGGTGTGATCGCTTGTGGAGATGAAGATGAGCAAAAGCTGAGAATCTCGATCGAGCCACAATTCCCATATGACGATTCTCGGAGCTCAGCAACCAATCGACGCAACAGCGCGGAATGATCGCAGGCTACCAAATCGCGCACTGAGGGAAAAATGTTGTATTGGCTTTAATAGGAATATTAGAAGAAAAACAAAATTTAATTATTTTGTTTTATTTTTATTTACTATTTTAATGCTTAAGGAAAAAACAAACAGTAGCTTCTTTTTAGCAATAGGAACAACCTCATATTGGCGCATGATTAATGCTTAAGAATTCATCTCTTTGTTGAATGCAAAGGATAAAACAAAGGTTTTGGATTTTCTTCAGGTTTCTCAAGCATTCTAGATCTACACGATTGATTAATCTGTTTATACTCCCACAATTTTAGATTTTTTAATTAAGTAACCCAAAACGATAGATTTATAATTTAACCCATATATATATATATATAACCCATTTTTTGGTAATGCAGCATTTAAAATTTAAACCACAGATTTCTCCGAGTGCAGCCCTTGTTTCTCCTGTTGCTCGCTGCTGTTGCGCTCATGTTGGCTGTCAGCCCGCTTGACTTGTTGCTTCTTTTACACCGCTCCACGCCGGCTACACCTATTCTTCGGTGTGTGTAGCCGACTTGTTGACATGCTCAGCGTGCTCAGGCTTACAGCCGGTCCACCAGCAGTCAGTAGAGCATTCTATGGACGTCAATATGTCGTGTTGGGTCCTTTCTTTTTGGTCAGAAACGATGCGACCATATTTTTGCCAGTCTTGTCCCTAATTTCTCTTCCCTCAACACCGAATCAAATGATCAAAATATATAAAAAAAAGAATAATTAAAAATTTCTTAAGTCAAACTTCCAAAGCCACAAATTATTTGATAGAATAATTTATCTTCGAGACTAAATACGTTTGTGTAACACAATTGTTCCGATCCTATGGTACCTATTGGATTTTGTTTAAAAAAGCTTGTTAAACGTTATGTTCATAATCGTACTATTTAAGTTCTGGATAATAATCTGAAGGGAAAGATAAACACAATTAAACATATACCGAAAACTTACAGGAAGTCCTGCTACCTGATGGTGGCTTGCAAATTTTCCATCAGGAAATCAAACTTCCTTTGTAGGGACTTTTTCCGTCCTATAAATTTTAACAGAAAGAATGGTAATGTATGCACTCACTCAGCAACACACATTTTCAAGCAAGAACTTTACATCGCTTATAGAGAAGTAACCATTATCATAAAATATTTATATGTATATGGTTTCAAAAACTTTTACCTTTTACATTTCCGAAAATCAACGTATGTATATACTGCATGAAAATGTCATTTCAATAGAAAAATCTAAAAATTCATTCTTCAAAATACATTCAAAATTCAAAATTAAATAATGCTAAATTTTTTTTTCGAAATTTAAAAAAGCTTCTCTTGCTGTCTGATAATCGAGTCGCGATGTCCAGGCCACAAATTCCGGTCAATCGGCCTTCGAATTCTGTGAGTTTTCCGGGTGAAGAGGAGAAAAACCTTCGGAGTGCGTATCCAGAGGCCCGAAAGGATGCTCAGGCGGAAGAAATGATCCATGAATATCGAATTCGGGATGTGTACCGTTGGCTCGAAGATCCCGATTCGGAAGAAACGAAAATGTTTGTAAATGCCCAAAACAGCCTAAGCCAACCGTTTCTGGAGAGATGTCAGGAGCGGGAAATGATCAATAAAAAACTGACTAAGCTCTGGAATTTCCCGAAATACGGATGCCCCATGCGTCACGGTGATTTCATCTATTTCTTCAAGAACACTGGCCTGCAGAACCAAAGTGTTCTGATGCAGCAGGAGGGTCTGGAGGGCCCCGAGGTTGTCTTTCTCGATCCCAACAGCTTAGCCTCAGATGGGACCATTGCCTTGAGCCAGCAACAATTCTCTGAAGACGGGGCTTTCATGGCCTACGGACTGAGTGAAAGTGGTTCAGATTGGAATAAAATACGCATTCGCGAGACCAAACAACGCACAGATTTTCCAGAGATCCTAGAGAAGGTTAAGTTCTCGAATCTCTCCTGGACGAAGGACAACAAGGGCTTCTTCTATGCCCGATATCCCAACCAAGAAGGCAAAACTGATGGGTCGGAGACCAAGCGGTCTGAAAACCAAAAGCTTTATTATCATCGTGTGGGGGAAAGTCAGGATAAAGATACTCTGGTGGCAGAGTTTCCGGAACATCCAAACTGGCACTTTCAGTCTAATGTCTCCGACTGCGGCAAGTATTTAATTTTATCCATAAGCCATACCATCCGGGACAACATGGTGTACTATGCCGACCTAAGTGGGGAAAATATCAATTCCAAGCTGATGGTTAAGCCGGTTGTTGATAACTTTGAGGCGGACTACGACTACATAACCAACGATGGATCGAAAATGTACTTCCGCACCAACAAAAATGCGCCGAAATATCGAGTGGTGGTCATCGATTTTGCTAATCCCGCCGAGAAAAACTGGAAAACTGTGATTCCCGAACATAAGAAGGATGTTCTGGATTGGGCAAAGTGCGTTAATGAGGACAAGCTCGTGGTTTGCTACAATCGGGATGTGAAGAATATTCTGCAAGCCTTTGAGCTGAGAACTGGAACCCTCATCCGCCAATTCGGCTTGGATATTGGAACTGTTAAATCCATTTCAGGCAAAAGAAACTACTCAGACATCTTCTACAGTTTCTCATCCTTCCTGACGCCAGGAATAACCTATCACTACGACTTTGCCAGGCCCCTTGAGAAGCCCACAATCGTGAGAGAAATCGAAGTGAACCTGGAGGGCTTCGACCGGGACGATTATGTGGTGGAGCAAGTGTTTTATAAGAGCAAGGATGATACCAGCATTCCCATGTTTATCATACGAAAAAAGGTCAACTCTGTACAGCCCCGACCTTGCTTGATGAGCGGTTATGGCGGTTTTAATTACAGCCTGATGCCATCGTTTGGCGTCACTGGTCTGATGTTCATGGACACCTTCGACGGTGTCCTGGCCTTTCCCAACCTCAGAGGAGGTGGCGAGTACGGCATCAACTGGCACAATGCCGGAAGGCTGTTGAACAAACAAAACGTATTCGACGACTTTCAGGCCGCTGCTATGTACTTGGCCGAGAACAATTACACCACGAAGGATCAGCTGGCCATACAGGGTGCCTCGAACGGTGGTCTCTTGGTGGCTGCCTGCATCAATCAGCGGCCGGATCTCTTCGGAGCGGCGGTTGCCCAGGTTGGAGTCATGGACATGCTTCGCTTTCACAAGTTTACCATAGGCCATGCCTGGTGCTCGGACTACGGTAACCCCGAAGATAGGCAGCACTTTGCCAACCTGTTCAAATACTCCCCCTTGCACAACGTACACTTTCCCTTGAACCCGAATGAGGAGTACCCCTCCACCTTGATCCTGACGGCTGATCACGACGATCGGGTCAGTCCCTTGCACTCCTTGAAATTTGCCGCTGCTCTCCAGGAAGCCGTGCGGCACTCTCAATATCAACTTAATCCCATTCTGCTGAGGGTCTACACGAATGCTGGCCATGGTGCTGGAAAGCCAACTAATATGCACATTAACGAAATCACTGACATCATGACTTTCTTCAAGAAGACCCTCAATGTCGATTGCTTAAATCTATAAGAAGGCCAACTGTGGCGGATGGGCTAGGATTACATTTCTGTAATATTTGAAATATATCAAAAATATGAACTCAAGGTTAACATTTAAGTTGTTAAAGTAATTCTTGCGCAGTGCATTGGGAACTAAGAGCCGAGATTAATCCTCGGCATTGAGACAAGCTAACTATCCTTAGGAAACTCTGCTTGCTGTCGTAAATCAAATGTTTAATCAATTTAAATTTCAGTTTAATTAGAAAAAAAGGTGCCCAAACATCGCAGCTGTCACGGCGGAGATGCTTCCATTCTGAGCACTGCCGAGGTTGGCTCCGTAATCGCATGATAGTCGGGCGATTAACGCTCAATACGGTCGCTGAGCATGCGATATATGTTTGTAAGGGGTTTACGACTAGGGGGAATCCGCGGACCCGTGCAGAGGGGGGCAGAGGGGGGAAACAGAAGCTGCCAGAGGCGCTCCGAAGGCAGCTTCTGCCCACAGACACTGGGCGGAGAGCGTTTAGGTAGTTGGCAGTGTCTGCTGCCAACTTCAGGCACCCAGCATGGCTCTGCGGGTCCCTCTGGCAACCTTTGGTATCGGGGAAACGCGATCGAAAATGGATTTGTATCAATATCGACTCACTAACATGATTCCAATAAATTAATATGCATACATGGCAGGCACACAGACAGCGACTGTTGTCTGGCTCAGAGTCGAGCTCCAGCTCGGCGGCCGGAGTCTGGAGATCTCGATCGACATCGCAACACGATGATGCATGTGCACTGTCTCTGAGTTGTGATCGTGTTAATGTAAATAATTGCCAGCCAGTCGAACGAGGCCCATTCGTACAGTACGGTACGGTGTGGTGGATGTAATTAAAATCTCTCCGCTTCTCACTTTCTGTCTGCATTTTGTCCAGCTTGTTTGGCGTTGGCCAAGGGAGATTCCTCTTGGCTGATATCAAAGTGCGCGACATACACGCAAGGCTGTTTTTCTCTTCTCCGCCTTGTTTTCCCTTCTTATTTTGGGAGCTTGATGCTGACAGTTCACGAGTCTGGCTGGCATCTGGCGAGATTTGCGGGGATTGAATTCCGAAGTTGTCAATTGAGTCAGCGAGGTGTCTAATTGGCTTTGTTATATAAACAAGTTGAAGGTATTTTCGTCAATTAATTTTATAAGATTTGGATAATCTTTATTCAAAAATGGATTGGTATAATCAATTGCTCAATTGCTATATCTCTTCCCAGTTTATTTCTCCAAATCTATTGAATTCCCCTT
The DNA here is from genome assembly GCA_008042485.1 of Drosophila mayri. Taxonomy (NCBI): domain Eukaryota; kingdom Metazoa; phylum Arthropoda; class Insecta; order Diptera; family Drosophilidae; genus Drosophila; species Drosophila mayri. The sequence continues at coordinate 238,457 of VNJN01004577.1, read as the reverse complement.
AGTCTGTCTACAAATTAAGTTCTCTTTGCTCTCGGAACCCTGAGAAAGATTTCAATAATCTACCATCGATGGGAGGTTGATGCAAATTCCTTCACCTTTGGTGCACGTGACCCAAACTGGAAAACCAAAACGAACAAGATCTGAAGTTTGGGTTCTGTTTCGGTTGCTTCCTTCACTTATTCGTATGTCAAGATGGCTAAAAGGCTTCGAGGCGAGGCCCTTGTGTTGAAACATTCTACTGTCCGTGGCTTATTTATGGACGCAGATGCTAAAGATATTGGGCCAGACGAGGACGAAGTCGTCCAAGACGAGTGGCCGAATAACTAACTCACTTTGCGTGGATTCCTTTAGTTTTTAACAGATATTGGCAAGCGATGGCAGTTCTCTGGAACAGCAACACACTGAAATAAATTAATTTATAAAATTAATAAATATATAAATTAAGCCAATGCTGAATATGGGGGTTTAAAAATCTAATGTTAAAAAACACATGTTTTTAACATAAATTTCTTTGGTAAGGATCAATACTTGAAGATTTGTTTTTGGATTTAAAATATTGAAAGAATTCATTGATCTTAATTAATATAAAATGTATATATTTATTATTATTTATCAACGAATTATATTGTAATTTTAAAATTTAAATATTTTTGTATTCACCTAAAATATCTGTAAGAAAAGTGAATCCCCTTTATTCATGTGAAAATTTATACGTAAAAAGTGATATATGTAGATAACACCCAAATGAACAACGATACCCAAGAGCACACAAGTTATTACATTTTTTGCATCTTATTTGTTAATAACAAAAAATTTATTATATTAATTTTTAGGGGTGGCATCTCTTTTATTAACAGAATTAATTCGTTTGAGTTGCTTAAACAAGAATATTTTAATTTTAGATTTCAAATAAAATCTTTAGAATAAATACATTAAATATTGTACTTATTTAGAAGTCTGTGTAAAAAATAAGATAAGAAAAGCTCAGTAATAGGATACATTCCACATCGTTGCAGAAGAGTCACGCACCCAGTAAGTTCTTCAGCTCAATCGCCGATCTCGACACCGATTCTGATTCCAGATCCCAGCTCTGATCAGTTAAGTTGTCAATCAGATTTACAAAGCCGTGGACGTAGCCCCTTCCAACGTGTCCGATGCGCCAAAGTCGCAATGTCATTATTTGTGGGAACCAATCCAGAAGAGAGTTTTCATATCACGCGGCCTGCGCAAAATCGAAAATCATTACTTGAAACTCAGGGCAGAGTAAACGCGAGTCGCAGCAATCAATCAATCACAGGCACAAATCAAACATGTCAGGTCCGAACTCAACTCGAATCGAGTCATGAGTGGCTCTGGAAACGAGTCCAACTCGCACAATGGCGTACATATTTGACAGATCGTCGGCGCACAGATCGATAGTGTATACATGGTCGATCCCGGCTCTGTACACCTCTTGAGAGGGTTTCGCTCGACTTGGTTCGGTTTCATTTCTTCAGTTATTTATATTCATTGGATCTTCGATCACAGTGAGTCTCGAGTGCTGCAACAGTTGAGTGTATAAATAAAGGTTAATGAGCTTTTTCCACACTTTGATGTTGGGTTTCTTTGTCAAAGAGAAATTTCTTCTTGGGTTTATGTACCAATGCGGAGTATTACCATATGATATCAATGCTATAAACAAATGTACATACCTAACCCTATATACTATTTATAGACTTGATCAGATCTTCAAAAGGAGTTAGCCTAGATATGTTCAGTTTTAATGCTAACTATTTTAAAAATCGTTTTTCAAGTGCAGTAAAATACTAACAACAATTCAAATATAATAACGTTTCTTATAGCCACGATGATGTTTATACAACTCTGGGGGTAATATTCTTAGAAATGTATACATAAAGAGGAAAATATGCATAGATTGACTCGTCTTTTGGTGCCAAATAGAATATTTTGTATACTGCAAAGTACTTGCTTGATCGCTTGAAAATTAGTGGAGAGTTATCTTCCGATTATTCCAATTCAACGCTCGTTTTCCTAATTGCAAGGCAACAAACAGACGCGATGTGGCACACCTTTCCCCCCGATTTTCCCCTATTTTCTTTCCCTTTCCCCTTTATTCACGCATCCCACCCCGGTGATCCTGCAGCGTCCCGATGTTTGTGTTCTGCAATTAAATTCGTATTCTCTTACAATTGAGGCGCTCAAGTGGAATTTCCACGAATATCATGGATATGGATACGCTGACAAGCAGATTGAGATGCAGACGCAGACGCAGATGCTGGATGCTGGCCGCTGAGCTGGAGCTGGCTCCGAGGCAGCTGCATTCTGGGCCGAGACTCTGCTCTGCTCGGTTCTGGCCCGTTTGTTGTTATAGGCCCTCGCTTCTAGGCCGGTGCGTGTGTGTTTATACGGCTCTTGGTGTTATTTTTTCCCCTCTGCCACGGCTACAGGACGGGAATTATCAATGGGGGAGGCTGCGGGGCCTCAAGCACCGTGCATATCAAAATAATCAAATTTTTGATTGAGTGCAGTTAGTGCGTCTGTGTTTACCCATTGTAGACGACGATGATCGAGAGATCGATTCGGCTCATATTCATTGCCCCGAGGAGCGAGCTCGGTTGCGTTTTCGTTTCGTTTTCAGTTTTGTGTCCAATCATGTTGTTGATATTGATAATGACATTGATGGCATCGAGTTGGCTGACTGACTATGGAGATGCACAGGGAGAAAAGTAGAGCATCTTGTGGCGGAACGTTATTCCAGTGTATGAATAAAATTCCACAAATCTCATTTATTCGATCGTTAATGAGTTACCGAATTTGTTCTCTGTGTGAGCTTCACATCAACAACTCGATCACAATCTCAAGAGCGAATGCATTCGGTTGTTTGCGCGGATTTTTTATTTTGAATTTTTTCACGTTGCCTGATGGTTGTCAATCCAGTGAAATCCGGCACAGTTCGATGGAATCGAATATTGAAATCCACCCCAGCCACACGATGATGCTGACATTATCGAGATACTTAAAAATTTGTCTGCACCCAGGGCACCCATAGCCGGCGCATAGCACAATTTTCATTTAACTTAAGCGATAAATGCGCAAGTGCCAATGCTCAAGACACTCACCGAGCTCGCCCAGCACTTCTCTGAAATTGAAATTGTTTTCTCATCATTAGACATGCGATACTCTGGCCGATGAGGGTCTTGGCACATTTATCAGGCTTGTTGGCGAACCCGGCTCCAGTTTGATTGATTCGAAGCACTTGACATCGGAGATCGGCCGATTGGAAGAGAGAAAGCGGGGCTTGGGAATGATTGAATTTATAGGATTGAATAATGCGCAATGCCTGTGGTCAACGGGTTAGTGTGGCTAATTATTGGATAAGCTATGGAAATTAAATATTTAAAGTATAAATCAAATTAGTCATTCTACTTATAATAAAAGAATAATATTTACTACAATCTAATAGTTTTTGCTTCTATAGTTGAGGCAAGAAATATTATTTTAACTGTAATGAGAATTTTTCAGTGCAATTTTAAGTCTTTTAGCATGCCAATTTATAAATAAATAACTATAAATATAATATAATATAATGTTTCGCAAAACATAGCAACTTTGTTTCCCAAAAAAATATTCGAGGAATGAAGCTTCTTTAACTTTATTTCCAAATTTAAAAATGTGTTGCTATTATCTTAACTGAACGAATAAGACAAATTCATAAAGACAGATGGTCTACTCCGATAGATCCCATTCCCGAAACAAGAGCACATTTATCGTGAAACAATTGAAGCAATTAATTGAACACCCCAAAAACAATTTGCCATATTGTCGGTGACATCGGACAATTGTCAGTCACTGGGAGTGGCCGTGAGTAATTCGTCAGAAATAATAAGGGACAGCCAGCGGAGTCGACAGAGAAATCAGAAATGGCAGCAGAATCAGAAAGAGATGTCTTTTGTTTTTGGCACACGGCCCGAAGTGCTGCGATTTTAACTGCAACGTGACTTGGAACTCTTTGCGGTTTTTCCTTTGATTGGCAATTTTTCAAAATCGTCACCATCGTCGCCGCTCGGACAGGCACGCCCCGGGTCAGTCTCTCGCTCACTCGCATGAATGCACTGTGAGAAAGGGTATATGAAGTGTACATTAATTTGAAGTTTGTCACAAGAAACGGGAGCATAGGGCTCTTAAGAATAAAGTGTTTAAAATGCTTTTAATGTCTTTGTTTTCATACAACTAGAACCTATATTAAAGTTATATGATTAATTTTAGTGCGTAACTGAGTTTAAGAATACTTCAATACAATATAATTTCTCTCAGTGCACTCACACAATCTGGCTAGCGGTTGGCGGCCCCGAGGAGGTTTTGGTTATTTATAATTCGAAGCGATTGATTGATGGAATCGCTGCAAAGTCGGTGACACTTGGCACTGAGGCAAAAATAAATAACCGAAGCGATGCTGGGCGAGGCATTGACAGCTGATTGCGAAAGTCCATTAAGGGACTCTGGCCGAGGAAGCTGGACGAGGTGCTGGCCACGTAAGCCGAAGACCGAAGGATGGGTTGGAAATGGGTGTGGAATTCAGAGTGGGAGCTGCTGCATCTGCATTGAGGTTTTGTGGCCATGGCAGCGGCATCAAAAGTGCAGTCAATCAAGTGAACAAAATTGGATAATTTACCCCCCCAGAAAAAAGTAACGTTATGTTTGGTATTACGGCCCTGGAACTCTACCGCCCGCCCTGCCTCCATGCATATGTACATATGTATGTGTTTGTCTCTCTGATGTCGCGAGGTTGTTCTACCCAAATCAGGCAACACTCGGAAGTATTTTGGGGAATCCTTGCCAAAATGATAGCCCACCAATGTCTGTTGCGGACAGGTGGCTTAATAAAGAGAACCAAGAAGATGCCTTGGTGCTGGGTGAAATTGTTAAGCGAGATCTGATTCAATTTGAACTTTTTTGATGGCCCATTGCAGAGAAGGAAATTTTAACATTTCACTGCCCAGTTGCTGTCTTTGGTCTCATGTTTGCAGCATGTAAAATTAATTCAAAAGTAACCCCTAGTATTGTAACAATATATGTACATATATATTTTCTTATTGAATTTTAAAATGTACTGCCAAGACCTTAAAGCTTTTCCTAGTATATCTGTTCTGTGTCAATATTGTGACATGGCATGATTTGTTCGCTCATCCCTATATACATATATACACCTAGGTATGCATCTAGAATCTAGAATCTAGAATATTCAGCCACTTGGTGCGTCGCATGATGATCGGCAATAAATTGATGCGTGGCACGAACCTGAATTGCTGGCACAAAGTGGACTGAGTCAGCTAAATGCAAACTCCCTGACTGATGTGCTTGGAAAATAAGCTGCAGTCCTTCACTGCTACAATTCGTACAATAAGATGAAAAGGCTCCCAGGCCCCTTTAATTACGATATGTGATTTATGAGCGTGGGATGCCTAACATATTCCTCAGCCAGCAAATCGACCCACCGAAAGGGGGGGAAGCCCCTAAAAGGAGTCCAAATAATTGCAGCTGAAGACATTTACACGCTCTTCTGACATTTACGACCGTCCAACGGCGGAGTGCTCGGATTGTATGTGACATGTGGAGCTGGACATCGGACGGTGGACAATGCCAGTTACTGGTCATGATGCTCAGCAGCCCCGGCCGAGCAGATAACAAACAACAAGGGCCGCAAAAAGGCGAGCGAATAAAACCAACTCACCAGCACTACATAAATTTCAAAACTAGCCAGCTCTGGTTGGGGCACCATCCCCTCATCTGCCACACACATTTCACGCAGTGACGACATGAATCCGCCAACATAAACACAACAACCCAGAGGCACAACAAGGACATCAGCCCGAAAAACGGACGCACTAAAGCACACACGAGACATTAGAGAGGACCCACAGCGGTATAAACTCAAACTGGCGCAGGAATGACAGAAGGATATCAGCGTTCTAAGAGATTGTTCTACTTGGTACTGGACTAGGGTTTGTGAGTAATTTTCTATTCATTTGCATACAAAATATTATAAGTTTTATTTATTCTTTGGGAATAACCAAATCAAAATTCTTCCATGATGTTAGAAATGTTCAATTGTATAATCCGTCGATCTTCATCATCAATGCGGTTTACGAACCTGTAATAGTTTGCAACAATTATTTTACCATTCCTAAAAATGAGCTAGTAAATGTTCAAGTACTCATTTTGACGTGGTAAAAATCATCACCCTCAAAACCATTTTTGAAAAGTAAAATTCACAACCATCGTGCGATTTAGCGTTTTATGTGGCACAGAGTGGACATCGTCATGAAGCGTATTCAGAGGCTGCGCCGGACAGCATCCAGAAAGGAGGTGGGCCGCGGGGTCGGAGTGAGGACAGATGGGATGCAGGGGCAGCCGGACCTGTGGACACTGTGTGTCCTGGCGTGCAGCCGTGGCCAAATTGGTTGATAGCTCGAAAAACAGTTTTTGCACAGCTCCGTCAAATTGCATTTGGTGTGACAGACCGCAAAATGCATCATCACCAACATGAGCGATGAGTGTTGTTGTTCTAGTTGTTGCCGCTCCGTTGTTGTTGATGTTTATATTTGTCAGGCCCCATTCCCACCTCCCTTCCCCCACTCCTTGCCACTGGCCACCCATCAGCATGGCCTCTCCACATTGTCCAGTAATTTACGAGCTTTTTTCGGCATGTCCACAGGAGTGGGAACGCAATGTGTTGCCTGCATTTCACTTTGCCCGGCTGATGACGAGGCGGATGGAGCCTGGAGGGACGGGGAGCCTGGAAAAGTGTTGCAAAACCGTGGACTAGGAGGAGGAGTGTGTGGAAATAGAGAGATCATTGTCGGGAAAGTGTTTTTGAGGTTAAGCTTTTCAGTACACTATTTTTGGAGGGAGTCAAGGAAGGAGTCAACGAACAGTGATTCGAAGCGAATATTCGAGTATGATTCACAAATTGTGTTGGATATTTTAGTGCGATTATTAAGTGAAATCATGAGTTGTCAGGACTATAGAAATCTATGGGAAAAATAGAATTACTTCATAGTCTTTTGTCTGATTTTTGTTTAATAAGAATATTTAAGCGAATCTATGAATCCCGAAAAATTTAAACTACAATTTTAATGCATTGCCTTATAACTCGAAAGTGTTTGCTTTTATTTCTATAAATTTGTCAAGTAAATTAGAAAAAATTTACGCGTCTTAGTAAAATATGGGAAGCTCAAAAGTGATTATAGTACGAAGTACAGTTGCAAAACGACTTAAAAAAGGATGTCAAGGAGTAAATATAAACCTTATGGTTAAAGTGATAAAGTCTGTGAATGAAGTCAGGCGACTTATACCGTGATTGTAAGTTTGAGCCTTAACATCAAATGTCGAAATCAAATGCAATATTTTTCAGGTTTTTTTTCTAATAATATCTTCAAAGCTAAAAATGTGATATGTGATGAAATAATCAATCAATATGTCGATTTAATAAAATTAGCAGTTTAGCATTGCAATTTAGCATCTATTGTTTTTTTTTTTAATACAAAATCACATGATCATAATACGTGTCTATTGTATCACTTTTTTATATCTCTTAATAAATTGTCTTTAGATATAAATATGCTTGTTGTCCATTAAAGTCTTCAGATATCAAGGATCTATGAAAAGCCTATATATATACATATATATATAGGTAGAAAATTCACTGAAGTTTAATAATTAAATAACTGATAAGTACACTTATTTTAAAACAAATACAAGATAAAGAAATCATTTATCATTTACCATTGATCATTTAAATATCGTTTTAATAACTTTTCTTGAAGGCCAAGATTAATTTCGTTGTGGTCCCACTGTGCCCTGAGCGAGGAACGATGAACAACTTCATTTATTTTCAGTTCACATTAATGTAGCGTGAATTAAGTGTCAAGGACATTTTTTGGTTTTGCTGCCAACGACGCAACATGTTTCAGTCTCTGGCTGTGAAGCGGAGGTGGCCACCTCCATCTTCGGCCTCCGTGCCCGTGTCCTTGCACTCTGGCCCTGCGGTGGGTGGTGTTATGTTTGTCATGTGTCCTCGCAGCTGCGTGTGTGTGCCTGGGTGTGTTCCAGCCGTGGGTGACCGAAAATGCATTGCAACATTCAAGTAAGTGACGTAAATGCATCACGGACACAGCACAACACACTCACGCACGGTGGCTGGACCGGACTGGCTGGCTGGACGGACGGAGTATATCATCGTCATCATCATCATCGGGATGCGAGCGGACATCCCCACATCCAACACACACACACGCTCAGGCAGGCATCAGAGGCAGTTATGGCTGTCAAGATGAATGCCATATCATCGCCGCACCGAAAATGGTGTCAAAACGTCACCAACGGCGGTTCAGCCCTTCAGCAGTAAAACTGCAAACAGAAAACAGGACCTCCACTGTTGTTATCCGGATGAGTTATGAGTTGTGCCCGGCCGCAGCCAAAGGAGGAGCCTCTGGCCCCCAGCACCACCACCACTTTACTGCATTCCAGACTGCCTGGATGCCACATATATACATATGTTTTTATGTATGTAGTTCTAGGGCTGTGGGAAATTCTTTGAAATTCCACTAATATATCCCCGCAGTCCCGAATTGGCCAAACAGAATGAACTCTTAACTAAGACATTGTGGACAATTGGGAACAATTACATTGAACTAGTTAAAATTCGGTTTAGTTTTATTGTTTTAGATGTGGAAAGTATTGGATGGTGGTGCGATGTGATAAATTCGGAAATTATTAAGTTCAGTCAGTTCATAAATATATTTGTACTTGCTACCTCTATGGTTATTAAATAAGAGAGAATAAATAGGAAGGCTTTAATATGTATTATAGATCAGAATCATCAATCGATTAAGCAATAACAATCCATAAATATCATCCAACTATGTAGGTCCATAAAATTTGATATAAGTTGGTTTTCCCATATCTCTATTTGTTTTAAGTAATTTGATTATTTTAAAATAATTCAAATTAATAATTTAACTTAATTTCATTTAATTTCATTTTAAAAAATATGTATTCTGTAGTACATAGTCTTTACCTTTCTGTATGAATAAAGTATGAGTTATTTTATTCATACACAAAGGTAAGGATTCTGGACTGCAGCATTTATATTATATTTTTAAAAGCTTACAAAATATTGTAGAGTCTATTACTACCAAAAATATAAGCTACCAAATATGTATAAACTGTTTAAATGCTAATTTCTCCACAGTTCCATTATTCCCGACTGATCACTCCAAGTAAATCAGTTGCGAATTATAAAACGAATACTACTAAAATGGAAAGGATTCCCGGAGCGGCTTAAAGTGACGCCGTTCACACTTGGCAGCATGTGTCGGGCGGCATTAGAAGAGGAAAGTCGAAAGATTCGAAAATAAAGGTAATTCGAAGCCATTGAATTGGGGATTTTTCGGTAGCACACAAATTCCATGTCGCTAATCGGAAATTAATTAATGTCAAAATTTTGAAGAGGACCAAAGCATCCGCGCTTCACTTTTGACCTCCTGCGTTTTCGGTTTCTCCTAATTGGTATTAGTTTCCTCAGTTTTAGTGTCTTTATTATGTGGTGTGTGTTGGCTGGCAAGGTTAACTCTTTGATTGGGTGTCGTCTGCGTTCAGTTTGGCGTGAAACGTCCGAGGGAATTACTTGAGCCGTTCTTACAATTGATGAGCCAGCAGAAAATTGTGGCATGTGGTTATGGCTTGTGGCTTGGTTGTATCGGATTTCAGCTAAAGGACTTTTGCAGGCCAAAATGCTAAAGACCTCAGGGTCTCAGAAGATATTTTAAGTTTCGAAACGAATGAAGTGCCCAAACAGAACAAAATCACAAATCAATTTTACCTCCAATTATTACTTAGCGAATGTAGTGCTTAATATACATATTAATATTTATTTATATAATATTTATTTTATGAGTATATATTTCCTCAGACAAGAACTTTCCTCAAAGTACATGAAAATAATTAACAGCCACAAGAAGAAGGAAAATCGACAACTCTTTAACGAACACATAAAACACAAAATAAAAAAGGGAATTTAAGGCGTTCCTTTAAAGATGGAAGCAGGACCTCCATTACATCGAAATCGATTATTGATTTCCGTTTTGGCCGTTGCCGGAGCAGCCTAGTTTGCCGGAAATGTGTGGAGAAAAAACACTGGGTAAAAGCCACGCAAAACAAACACAACGGAATAGAGAGGACAGGAAAAAGGGAATAAAAAAGAAAGGAGAGTGCCGTCCGGCGAGCGCCAATGAAGGGCGAAATTGGTTTGGTTTTTGCATGTGAATTTCATACGAAAATCAACAAGTTGCCATCGGGTTCGATGAATGGCAAAGTGGGTTGCGAGGCCTTGGGTGGGCCTGGCTGGGGAACTTGAACTCTGGGCCACGGCGAAAGAAAGAGCTCCGGCAGTCGGCAGACGGCAGGCAGACGCTCGCTCGCCTCGCTGCCAAGGCCGACACGCACACACATATTTAAGCCAGAAGGCGGTGGGGTGTGTGGGGTGGAACGTGAAAAAATCTCTATTCGGGGCTTTTTGTGCCTCGCCAAGGAAATTCAACTCCAAACCAAACCAAACCAAACCGAACCGAAACCGAACTTCTGGAAAAACAATTTCTGCTTAACTTTTTTGCTGCTGCCCCTCTTTTGTTGTCAGTAGGTGGGTGGTGGGAGTGGGTGAGGGCGAGGGCGAGGGGGAGGGGGCCATGGTTCGTGGCCTATGCCACACGGCAGACTATTGCGATATAATTCCATGATTCTGCTGCGGCCTTGTCCTAGTCCCCCTCCTGCCTGCCACCATGGAAGCTCCTTCCAGGGTGTGTGTGTGTTGCTGGTAGGCATTTTTCGAAAAAATTTCCCAAGCAACAAGCGATTGGCGAACGGTTCACTTCCTCACCTTCGCGCTGAAGGCAACGCAAATTGTTTGCCTCTCAACGTGAATTACGACGCCCGATTCGTCATCAATCAATCAAGGGTTCTCGTCCTCACAACCCATCACATGCCATTTCACTTCATCCTGTCCCGAACCTACCTACCCATACGCCCTGTGGCCCCGATATCGGACGCACTTATCGTCGTCACCAGCCCCAACACCAACAGCCATCTCAGCAACTCAATGTGTATTCCATCAAAGTGATTCCACTTTGCTTTTGCGTTGCGGTTTATTCAATTGATCGAAGCAATAAAGCAGCGTTACGTTTCCAACTCGATTAAAGCCATTTTCAGAAGGGTCACCTACTCAGAGCAACATATTAAGGCTATAGTATTTTCTTCTTTGCTTTATATGATTTTATTTAATGTTTTGATATCCTTGTTAAGCCCACATCGCCAGACTCTATTTAATAATATTTCATTTAACAGAGTAAGCCGCAGTCGTTACTGGACGACCATGATATAGCCGCAGCATTGTTCCTTAGAATCTTTTATGGCTAAGATACGGGTTCCTAAATAGATGTTTCATTATACAAATTATACAAATTTCATTATACAAATTATAAATGTATGCGTTTATTGGTTTTTACTGCATTAATTTATTTGGGAAACTTTAAATAGATTTTTTTTAACTGACTAATTTTTATTGTCTTTTTATAAATAATTCTTCCTAGGCAAGATTTTGTACAGTTTGGTTTCTGCAAATAATTACAAGACAACAGCACAATCCAATTTGTATTTTGGGACCAAGTCGTCCTTTTATTCAATTAATAAGAACAATGTTTTTGTTTGTGTACGTTTTATATGGTTTTAAGATCTGCCTATTTTCTTAAATATCCCATATTTATTAGAAATATTGTATAGCCATTTTGCTTGCACTTATGTAGGTAATGATAAGGATTTAAAATCAATAAATACGTCAGACTCATTTTATAAAAATAAAATGTTTACGAAATAGTCTTAAGCTCCTGCCCGATATTTCGTAGAGTACCCTTAAGACAAGGCAAACCGATTGGGATTTAGTAGTCCAGAATTTATGTTTTTTTGTTCCCAATCCTTAACACTCTCCCTTAATACTCAATTACAACTCAGTAGACAGCTTACAGAGATCGCCGCATGAATTATGACACTTCAATTTTATTAATTGGCAATAAATCAGGGGCCATAGGGTATCCAAAAATGAAGAAATTGCTGGGCAGCCTGCACATAATACTGAGCCTGAGTTGGGGACTGAGCCGAGAACAAAAGCCACCGACAATCATTCAGTTTGCAAATTGGCCAACATTGAAACAGACAGGCTAAAGCTGCAAGCGAATTGGAACAAGGCTCAATGCCCGCCCTGACAGATCTCACATCAAACGTCAAACGGAGGAGGCCTTGGCCAACGAGCAGACGGATGGAGGAGTGTTCGGATAGATGGATGGATGGATGGATAGATGGATGGATGGATGGTTGGACGGCTGGGCGAGTGGAAGGCCAACGGGGTCGGGGAAAAGTGTTGTGAGTTATGACGAGGACGTGCACAAGTTGATCCATCAAACTGTTCAAATCTGATGCCAGTGCACTCGATTTCATGCATTGAACGATGACTGCGACGAGGACGCCGACGTCACCGCTCATGACGGATGGCTGTGACTGTGGCCGACACGGAATCGCAAGGACGGACGGAAGGACGCCGGATGGCGGACGACGAGGCCATGGCCATGTCCAACCTTAGACATGACGAATGTCTCACGCTGCGGATCATTTGATTTGTCGATGCAAACGCAAATCCACCAACAGGGCGCATAAATAATTTGTGTACTCTCTATCATTATGGGAAATCGATTGTCGGGCAGCTAACAGGGACTTAGTCGGCGGCTTAGATCGCCGACCATGGGAATTTGTTTGGTTGAATTCTAAAAAAAAACACTGACAGCTGTGCACTTTGAATCACTAACACATTTTTATAATTGGAAACTGCTCCGAAGGTTTTGTTCTTTGCAATTCAAACACTGTATATAATATTTAACATTTATAAGCTAAACAAAATTTAACTTATTTTGGGGAGCCGACCAATGACCAATTTTTCTAAAAAGAATAGAGTCATATTCTAAACGAATTACGATCTTCTTAGACTAGAAAATTCAGTAATAATGGACTCATTTTCGAGTCGTATTTTAATCGAATTTGTATCATTTTTTTAACATATTTAAGCCCATATACGACTCATTTTAGTGTACACAAAAATGTGACATGATTATGATAAACATTAGGAAAAGCATAAATTGAACAGGGCAGGAGACAGAAAACTGAAAATTAAATTAAAACATCCAAATAATAAATCATTTTTCTGGGAATAAGTGCTGGCAGCCCATTTGTAGGTGTTGTCGAATTTCTCAAGAATTTTACATTTACATTTCATTCTTGTTATAGTCTTCTGGAATGGATAATAAAAGTTACTTAAAAATCTTAAATAATTATATGTCCACTTTTATGGAAATCCGTTCTAAAATAACTAAAATCTTTTTTTAATTAAGTGTTTAATCATTTTTTACTTCAGCTAAATGAAATTTCAGATTTTTGAAAGATCTCAAACAAGATGCAAATATACTAGAAAACAACGAAAATTTAATTGTGTTACTTTACTTTACCGATTGTTCCTAATGAAAATATATAAATATATATATGTATTTATATATATATATATAAATATATAATAATTTATATAGGTAATTTATATTTATAATTTGTATAATTTTCAATGCTACCTAAGAGAACAAAACTAAATTCAAAATAGTTATTTACCATAAAAATAGATCAGAAAGTGAAACATTTCCAAACAGAAGGTGTTTAACAGTTCTTTCAAATATGGTAAGAAAATATATAAATCTATCAAACATATGGAAAGATCAGAAGATTTTTATAGATCTTCAGTTACTGGAAGAATTATGTAAAATTTAATACAAAATAAGATATACAATTTGGAATTTTGAAATTACAATTATTAACCAGTAATCGGAATGCTTTGCTTAGCCGAAACATTTTTGAATCAGAAACTAATAGTTCCTGTAACCCGAACTATTCACATTCACATTCGATCTAGCAACGGGGTTTGGTTTGAGTGGAGTCAACACAGATTGAAGCAAAAGGGCTTTTGGAACGAAGCATTTCCTTAATTTTGACAAGACGTAAAGTCTATTAAGAAAGTCAATCAATGTCTCTCAGGCGAGTTGACTTCGACTTGCACTTCAAGTTGGACAGGGAGTGGGACTGGTAGCCCGTAGACGCGAAGACTCCGAATGCCGGATTGGGGATTCAGGATTCAGGATTCGGGATACGGCACTCGGGAGAGCGGGGATGAGAGCTCCGGCAAGTAAAGTTTTGAAGTGACAGGCCAGTGGAGGAGGGCCGGGGGAGAGGCTGAGTCAGTGGCACTGGGAGTGACGTGTGGGTGAAGGCGTCGGCCACTTGACTGACAGCTGGACGCGGATGTGGACGTGAGATTGTTGCAAGGAGTCCTGCCTCCTTGATTGAAAGAACGAATTCAATGTGTGCCCACCCGCACACCATTCAAATTATGAGAAAAAATGAATTCACTTCGCAGGGAGTCAGAAGTTGGTTGAAAAAGTTGACAAAATGGATTTCCCGCGGAGGAAATGTGGGTGGCGGAGCGGTCATTGGAGGTGACAAGAACCTGAGTGTGGCCACCTCCTCCTGATGACATCCGACAGGTAAAAGTTTTCCTCTTTTTCCCGGGCTTCGTCAATTTGTAAAAGTGTTTTTCATCAAACAGGAATTAATTAAGATGCGCCAGCGACGACCCCAAAGTTTCGCAACGAAAAAAGGAAGCCTCAATGGGATCAGCAGCCCCCCCCCTTGTTCCGTCCTCGGATCCAATCCAATCCAATTCCGATGCCAATAGTAATTGAAAATCATCACTCGAGATTTTGCTAATTATGTGGAATTATCATCTCAATTATTTATTTTCGACTTTCATGCGTTTTTCCCATCGCCCCGATTCGGCTCCCTCTAATTACTTTTTTCCTCAGGTGCGATTATAATCAAGGCTTTTGAGGATTTGTGCCATCAAAGTCTCTTCGAACTTCTCAATTAAGCGAATGCATAAATCATTGAACCTGGCACGTCTGCGGATAATTCCCAAATGACCCCGCCCACCCCCTGGCCCCAAAACCAATGGGCATTAGAGTGCGAAAATGTATGGATGTATGCACACTGACGCACAGGACACTCATAAATCTGGGGAAATGCTGCTAATTAAAAAAATACGCATATTCCATCATCATTCAGCTCTCCTGGACCTTGGCTTGGCCTGGCTGATAAAACCCAACTGAGATTTATGCCCTTATAATCCATAAATATGCTTTTACCCACACACACACTATATACGGCTCACAACTGTGCGATATCTTCACATATACATCTTCATAAATTCGCTCGCCAGCGTCGACGTGTCATTCCATGGCGCATTAATTAATAGCCACATCAACAACTTACCAACAAACATAAGATGCCCATCCCCTGCCACGGACCTCTGCTCACCATTCTTGCGCAGCACAAGGAATCCTCCGAATGACGAGTCCTTGGGGGTATCCTGTTGGCATTCACGCCTCGCAACCTGTCAATTGCTTTCACTAGAAGAGCCATTTACCCATCAGGGATACCCATTTTGGGTAAGATAGAGCCCGATTTATATATATATATATATTAATTAGATATGGTTTAACTGGAGAATAAAATATTTATATATGATCAATGTGTTCCTTAGAACAGTGAAATATTTAAATATCAATATTAAATAATATCAATAAGGAAACCAACCGCCACAGGAAATAAATAACAAATACCCAAATGATAAATAATAATTCCGGCGAATACATCAGAGGACTGGACTACTAATTGGAATTGATTAGACTCGCAGAGCCCACAGAACCCGTCCCCGTGCCAATGCACGTCTCGCAAATTTATCTGCATCTATGGCATATGTGCCTTAGCCCCGAAAACTTTTGCAAAGTAATAGTTGGGCGAGGGCGTTAATAACAAATGTGCTTAATATTTGTGATCGATGGAAAGTGCTTTGTTTTATTTCCGTCGTGGCGGGAATAGCGAGCCGGGAGCCAGAGCTTCTCGTCCAAGTCTGGGGCTATTTATTAGACCTCCGACCCAGGCCCCAGGTTCTCTGAAAAGCAATATTGTACCAAGAGGCGTTGCACTAATCACTTCATTAGCAAGGGAACAGGAGCAGTGGCAGTGGCAGCGGCAGTGGCAGTGGCAGCGGCAGGAGCTGTGGCCCTACCCAGACATATTTATTTAACCTGCACAAATCACAAATTCATCCATCATCCTTTCTTCCAGGCAGGACCCTCGGTTCCTGTGCGTCTGACAGGCTTCTGCCTTCAGGCTTGGCTTCCAAAATGTGCTTCCTTCTTCATCATCATCATCATCATCATCATCCTCGTCGTCTTTGACTGACATTTGACTTCGAGCCTGACGAGTGCGGTGACGATGAAAGCGACAAGTTCATTGTCCTTGCCCTAAGTCGACTGGAAACTCCTTGTAATAAATCCGTCCTTCTGCTCGGCACACAGCGCCATATTTATTTTGTGCGGCGGTTAGCGAAGGACGCACTTTGTTCGCAATTTGTTTTGTTTGTGATTTCCAAGCCGCATTCCCTTGGCCCCTTTCTAGCGTCTAGAGGACCTCGACATGGGGTCTTCCCCGTCTGACTGGGTTCAGCTTCACTTTGTGTGCACTCCCTTATTATTTTTTTTTTTTTCGGTCTCTGAAAATGTGTGCCACAGCGGAAGACGCCTTCAATTTGGGTTAAAACTTAAAGAGGAACTGGCTGTTTAATGTGGATTTCAAGTATAAAAAAAAGTGCAGAAGTCGTGGAATTTAAGGTATGATTCGAAAGAATGTATAGCAGCTTGCCAATTGTGACTTTAATTTAACGGAAACTTAATTTTAGCAACGCCATTTAATGGAGAAAGTATGGTTTTAACTTATAAATTGAAGAAAATCTCCTCTTTCAACCGAGTAATATTTCGTGTTTAACTTTATTTGCTCAATTTGTAAACGGTTTAAATGGCTCAGAGGACTGACGAACTACCACCTTTGGGCCAATATTAAAGTAGCAGCCACAATCGCCTGTTTCGCACGTGCTCTTCGGGCTGGCCTAAGTTGATATGCAAACCGACAATGAATCAATTGCTGGCTCAGTGCGTACACATCGCAGGACGTTCGCAGGAGGAGGGAGAGGGTCCTGGCGCATTCCAGGTCATAATTAGCTGTTCATGTGTCACGCAGCAGCAGCTGAGGCGACAGCAGCGGCGGACTAGATGGGCATCGGCAAGGGGTTCCCTTTCGGGAGCCCGGCACTCGAGAATGTGAGATTCGGCGTCAACAGCCAATTTGGGGCATTAGCGAAAACCGTTGGGCAATTACTGTCAGAATGCGTCGTCGCCTTGGGTCTTGGACGGGGCTGCACCCAGGATTAGTCAACCGAAATTGGCTAATCAAAACGCTGAGAAGGTTTGGGCAATGGAAAAGCAATTGTCTGTTGATTGGAACTCGGAAGGGCAGCAGAACTTTAAAAAATATCCAATTCCAGTGAACGGATTAAATTCTAATATTAATCAAAGGATAAGAAGACGTGTTAGTGTAAGTGGGAAATAACTTGTAATTAAAAATTGCAGAGACTTATGTATATCCATACCTCATCCAATAATCATCCCAAATGTGCAGTAGTCTAACAATAGAAATATTTAACTAAATATTTTATTATTTTTAGTATTTCAACATTAACTTGCCCTTCCTTTCGAGGGTCTTCTCTATAATTCTGCAATATAGTTTCCTTGCTTTTTCAAGTACCTGAAAATCTTTAGTATGGCATGTTTATTTAACAGAACTAATTAAGCTAAATGACAGCTTTTAATATCTAGGAAAAATCCTTTGTTTTCCCCCTCTTGAAATTTTGAGCCGAATTAATCAGCGCCCAAACATTCGACATTGTTATCGGAACGTCATCAACAGGAGGGAGAGCGGCAGCGGTGGCTGCCCACAACAATGGCTCCAAAAACACATCCAGCAGCCCAACGTCAAAGAACCCTCGCTGAACAATCGGATGGCGGGGACACCGGGGGCTACTTCTCCATATCTGTCGCCTGGCTTTGATGTGCGTCTTTGACAAGTGAGTTGACAATGTCAACGTCATCGCTTGACAGCCTTATTATGGCATTACGGGGCCATATACGAGTGTATTAATGCAAGCGTGTGTGTTTGTCGGTTGGTATTTGCCAAGCTCAACCCTCGACTTTTGAGGCTGATAAAGCAGATGGCCCTTAGCAGCTGGCCAGAGGCGATTATAGGGCTATGACGTAGAAGCATTTGATTTATACATTTTGGGTTTTCTTACTAATACTGTGACTTTACATTAATAAAATAAAGCAAAATTTTTACTACTGTTTTTCATAACAATGTTTAGTATTAAGATCAACTATATTAATTATTAACCTAGTTCGATTTTAAGTATGAAAACGATTTTAAGTAATTATAAATTTAAATAAGGCGAAAGCATTTTGGTTAAATTTTAGTAAAAATTCAAATTATTCGCTAAAATACTATTTTTTGTATACTTTCAATTGTCAAAATATTAAACAAATTAATTTCAGTTGGATGTTTTTCTGCAAAAATAACCAACGTTATACTATATTTATTGAATGTACTTTGTAAGTTATGTTAATAATTTGATGAATTATTTGAAATATTTGCTAAAATTACTCTGACCTTTGGAATGGTTTAGTAAAACATGAAAATAGACCTGTTAAAACTTCTTCAGGCGACGAGAGTAACCTTTTATTCCCGTTAGCAGCTCTTCCTTTGTTCTTCAGCCGACTCTTCCTGCTTTTTGCCCTTTTAGACAGATAAAAATTGAGTTCTATCCATCTTTGCATTTGTATTTGACTTCATTTTTCACCGTGGAAAATCCTTTATCTACTCCCTGTTTGAATTTTTATGCCGATCAGAAGCCATTTTAGGTTCAGCCTCCTAAGTCCAGTTTCGTCAAAGTCCAGTTTATGCCAAAATTGTTAATTATTTGAATTGAAATAAGGATTCTGGTCATCCGAATTCCCAAAGTACTAGAGCATGCAATAAGGAAAAACAAAATTTCCCAACATATAGCAAGCATTAAGGGAAAAACAAAGCTACTAAGACCTAAGACCTTAGAAAGTGATTCAAGTTGAAAGTAAAGTTAAATAATATTTAAAATACTCCTTATCTTTATTTCACATATCTATGAAAATATTTTGTACTCGGATCTAATCAGTAATACTCAATAGTACTCATTTTTAACTTTAGGCTTTCCTCAGTGTATTTATAAGTCATCCCCAGTGAATTCGTGTGCTTTCATCTGCCGCAAACGCTGTGATTGACAGTTGGATCAATAATTTGGGATGGGCCTGGCCATTTCTCACGCACGAAACTAATTACATGACTCGAAAGTTATGCATGATTTTTCTCCTATTGCGACTGGAACTCGATTGTTATTCAAATGCTGGCCAATGATTTCATATTTTATTTCCTATAACTTTAAAAATTCCGCACACACTTGCTGATGGAGCTGATGGAGCGACATCGCAGATGTGTATCCCTCGTCATCAGTGTGGTCTGCTTGTCAGCGCCCATTGAGCTTTAAGTGTAAGACATGTCATGTCCACTCCAGTGTCCACTTTCGATGGGGCCGAGGTGGGGAGATACGCACGTTTCAGCTGGGCTTTCTGGCCCGATGAAACACACGCGTCCGTCACATCAAAAGCATCAGAAGTTTTGTCATGTCGATTGCGGATCTGGCCGTGCCACAGAAAGTTTTTGCACCTGCCGTCAATACAAAACGTTGACATATTAATCCTTAATAGAATTTTCATCAGCAGCAACAATAGTGGTCGGGAAATCGAAAGGTATGACAATGACAGGAGCCTGGACATGGCATATATGGACAGTCAGTCATCATGTTGGGCGCTGGCTGGAGTGGGTTTTCTCAATGAAAAGGAAAACGGAAAACGTGTGAAAAGAATAGCGAATAATGATCTGCTTGCCATATATTATTTTATTTGTATAATCTTTTTTTTGACTTTAAGCTTGATAATCCATTGGATTTTATTCGCTTATTAAATGAAAAGTCGAGTTTAAATCGTTTGTAACTGATTTTATTTTAGTTTTATAAAAAATTTATGAGAAATCATCTGAAATACAATGAAAACGAAACCGATACATCAAACGGAATAGGCAGATGGGCCAAAAAAGGCAAACACAGATCGCGCCCCGAATCCAAATAAAAAAGCATTCGGCAGCACGTTTAATGAACTCTGCAAATGGTGGCCATTGCCATGTGTCCTGGTGAAAGGACGGACAGGGTTCGGCGGGGTCACGGGTTATGGGTTACGGGTTACGGGTCTCAGCGGAGCCGGACTCCGGACTCCGGACTCTGGAGCCAACTCATTTGTCGCACCGCTCCAAGTGCGATTGACAAACTGTCAGGGAATGCATTTGCCGTGCTGTGCTGCGGCCTGTCCCGCGGCTCCGGCCGGGTCGGATGCAATGCAGCAGGCCAAAATGAAGGCAACAAAAAAAATGGAAAATTAATTGAACAATTTAAAGGCATTTTTTGCGGCCCTCGGGTAGTGGTAGTGGACATCGCCTGTCAGTGTCAAAAAGGACATGACCGAACATTTGGCGGCGAATGAGTAAGTGAATGAGTGAGAGATTGTTTTATTGATTTTGCATAATAAAAATGTCACACACAAGCTCTGGCTACGTGCCCATGTGTGTGAGTGTATGTGTGTGTGTTTGTGTGTGTGTGCAAGTCGACAATACAGCAACAATAAATTAATTAAGCCGATAGAGACAGTTTAATGTCATTTAATAAAATATTGACGTGTCACTGACGCTGACGATGACACAACGCACACATGCTCGCCCCGAAAAGTCCGTAATCTATGGGGCGCCATTTTGTTTTTCCCTTTTCCGACCCTGACGTCTGATGGGTGTTAAAATCAATTGACGAAATCAATTGGAAACGGCGGTCAGTCGGCAGAGGAGCGGATGCTGATTGATTGATTGACGGGCGACATATTGGCAGCCGTTAGTCCCAAGATTGATGGCCACTAATGAAGGGCTTAAGCTCCGTGCACCGAAAGCTGCATTTGAAATGCATCGCAGTGCCACTACTCCTGCATAAGCGCAGACAAATTCGCATAATGAAATGTTAATTTTGACACGTCATTAATATATTTTGTCTGCCCTCAAACCAGCAATCAGCCCGCCCCACCAGACCACGCCCACGGCCTCTCTGGCCAAATAACCTCAACGTTTTGGGCAGGCTCAATTGACGTGCAGCGATGTCGTAATTAGTTTTGACGTTTCTCGTTGCACAAATTAATTTATTTGACATGCCCGACGCGCCGGTCAGCGGCAATTGACAATCGACAATCGCCGGCCACTACATATAGGCAACGGACGACGAATTCTATGTGGCAGATAGCCACATGTACGTATCTCATGGTTTTCCGAATGTCACATTTATTGGATGAGCCAAAAACATACAAAATTATACACTCGATTGTTGCCCGGGTTTGGTGTGTGATGTGCGGTGTCGGTGTGTCCGCCTCTATGAATATTCGATGGGATTAATCATTAATGGCAATCAATCCCAAAAATTGATAGTTGCCCATGAAAATAAGTCAGACAGAGCTTAGTCGTTGGGGAAAAGGGAAATTCAATTTAGGTTTCGATTATAACTATCAAGTTTTATGTTATTATTTTTTGCTAGAAAGAAAGAATTTAGTTTGTTTTAGAGAGAGAGAGAGAGCCACTGGTGCGGTCATGATACTGATTCATTGTTGGAGCCATCTATCGGTTCTTTGAGGAAAAATATTATTTTTAGGGGAAATAATTTACGGCTTTTCTTATAAATTAGTTCAGGTTATTAACGCATATTTATAATTGTCTAGCTCTTATCGTCAATTTTATTCTGTTCCCATAAAAGATTGAGAACCAAAAGGAACAAGGTTCTAAGCCTCTGATCAATGTAGCAGTATCATAACCGTCTTAAGAATTTTTCCTTTTTACAAGCAATTAATAATCTTCGATTTAATACTCATATTACTTATTTAGTTTTATTTCCCATCAAGCTCTGTTATTGCTAATCACTCATTGCAAAAATGTCGATGTGTCAGTGCATAATAATTATGCTCTCGGTTCCACGTCCCAACGCCCAAAAGCATTATTTTCCTTTTCATCAGTGGTCACTGCACTCTGTCTCCGGCATTCCACAGGACTCAACTTTGAACTGCTTTACATTTTTCGAAGCTCCTGCCCCATTTCGCTCTCCTTGGAGCCATCAGTTGACACTTTGCATCTTGTGCAATCACCAAATATTGTCGGAGAATGTCAACGTCGTCGTCGCCGTCGTCAGCATCAACTTTGTATCGAAGTTTGCACACAATCAGTAAAATATTTTGGCCCTTCGGGGGACGACCTCGTTTCGGTCGTCTTTGTCTGCTCACTGGTTCCTCCCTTTCCCCCCTTTTCCCCTAGGCTCCCTGGCTTTCCAATGTTTTCCTTTTGCCATGCACATTTTCCGCTTTCCTCTTTTTTATAATCCCTAACTCTGGCTTCTGGTCTTCTTTCTTAGCAGCAGCCCAGTGCCATTCCATTGCGTTCCCTGGCTGAGGGCAAACTTTTTTGGCGTTTCATCTGCAGCACATCAATTTTTGTTGCTGACGAGCAAAAGTTGCAATGGCCGAGGCAGCCGACCCACATACCATACCATCCGCCGCCCACCGTGCACCTAATGTGGCCTCGCTGTCCCTGTCCCAGTGTTATTTCTACTTGGGTGGCAGGCTGTCCGTCCGTCTGTCCGTCTGTCTGTCCGTGTGTCCGCCTGCTGATTGACGGCCACTGACAAGTTTCTCTTCGACTGCGCATTGACTTTTCTTTTGCAGTCGTTGCATTTTACGAGTATGTGTGCTCCAACTTTTCGCCCCCTCTCTGTCCCGCTGTCTCGTGTAAGCAGAAAGAAAAGCATTTCAGTAAATTTCTAATCCTTAAGTATATATGGCAGGAAGCGTCAGCCGACAGATGTGTGTCTATCTCAGTCTCTTGGCCTGTCTTGGGACTGTCTCACTCTCGCACTGGCTCTGGATTGCATAATGTTCACTGTGCGAAAAATCGTACAAAAGAATTTAGAGGATATTGGAAAATGTATAAGAGGAGGTTCTACTTTTATGTTACTTTATTTTAAGAACGTGAGTAAGATTATTAAAAATGTATATTCTTATTAAAATTCATTCGTAACAAAGTCTGAGACTTGTAAATTAATAACTTTGAGTGAGAGAAAAAAAGTTTTTAAATGAGTTATTTGAAGTATGTTCATAAGTATCATTAGCATATTTTATATTCACATTTTATTTATTTTATTCCTTAAATATTTGTAATAGATAACGGAAAAATTGAAGACGTATAAATATGTTGATGCTAGTTTGCTTTCCTTTCTTATTTTTCCCAATTTGTGGCCCGATTTATTAGGTCCGCCATTTTTATATCTCGAGTCCTTTATTCTCATACATCCACAAAAGAGCTGTTCAATTTCAGCAAACTGGAAATTTGTAATTGACAAGGAAAAACGACAGCTTGGCGGACATCAACAGCTGATGTGCCATTGAGTATTTGTGTTCGGATTTCCTCATAATATATGGTTAGTTTAATTTCTTTCAGTGCGCTCTGCTATAATGGCCTGGCTGCGTCTTGGGTAGAGAAATGCTGGTCATTTTGTCAGTGAGTCTGTCAGTCAGTAGGCGAGTGAGTGGTGGGTGGGTGGACGGGTGGACGGGTG
Organism: Drosophila mayri; assembly: GCA_008042485.1. Lineage (NCBI taxonomy): Eukaryota > Metazoa > Arthropoda > Insecta > Diptera > Drosophilidae > Drosophila > Drosophila mayri. The sequence continues at coordinate 214,594 of VNJN01004577.1, read as the reverse complement.
GCTGGGCTCTGACACTGTCGGGAAACGACAAAAACAATGAACCCAGTCGGGTCTTTATTGCATTTTGGCGACAAAACTCCTTGGATCTCGTCGTAGGAGCTTTCATTTCATCTCAGACTTTTTTTTGCCTCTGCTGGCTTCCTACAAAAAGGATTTTGCATGTTTCTCTGACAACTTCTAAGCAAATTTCTTTGAAATGGACAATGTTTGTCTCTAGTCTAGATGGACTGGCTGTTTGGGCTTATTTACTAACTCATGTACAATTTTGGATTAGTATCGTGCCGTGGGGTAGTTGCGCCGATGAAAGGGAATTCTAGAAGAAGCAATTTTCCGAACGACTTTCCGGCCAACCCAATAGCATTTTCCCAATTTTGCCTCAGTGCTTTCTTCTACGTACTGCACTTCATATCTTCATCAATCAATATCCATACATCTAATGAAATATACATAGCTCGAAAGACGGGTGTCTGCAGTCGGAGAGAAATGCGCTGCCATCAAAGTTCAAACCTCAACCCCATCCTCGGAAACTTTCCACAAACTTTCCCGGCTCGTCCTGGGCTTCGACTGCGCTCCCAACAAATGGCGCATCAGTCAAAACTGTTTTTGCCTGTCATCGGAAGACGCGACACGTCCAGTCGGTGGGCACTGCAGTAAGGGTAAAAGGGCGTAAGTCCGGGTGAAAAGGTGCCGAGTGATGGAAGGGCAACGAGTCTTCAAGATGACCTCAAGCCAGCAAGAAGTCTGAGTCCTGGAAATTAAGCAGACGAAGGGATACCTAGCATTAGACCATTGAACATAGTTTTCCAAAGTCGTACAGTAATCCAAGGCAAGGAAGGGGTTAATAAATATATTTTACAAGGATTTATTGGGATGTTTTGAAACCTAAAAATACAGATAGCTTTAATTTGCTTTCAAATATTATTAAACAGAATTACAGTTAACAATGCTTCCTTTAACAAACTTTTGCTCGAATTCAGTAGTTCGAATATTCTACTAAAAAAAGATAAATTCTGGAAGCTGCGTACCACTCCATCCAATGTCCCACTGAACAGGGCATTGATTGGCGACTTGTCAGTGGAGCTCGAGGGCGGAATGGAAGAAGAGTCAGTCCCATTTCACTGGGCGAAACTGCTGCTCAGTGTGAATGGTACATCTCAACATGAAACAAAGTGTCTAACGGAAAAAGCTGAGAAGGAGCCGAGTCAACGCGCCACGTCAGACTAATCTTTGAGCCATCATATTACAGCATCGTCTGGAAGCCACCAGAACTCAGACCCGCCCGGTTTTAGCCCAGAATAAAATCCTGTGAATATTGTACAGAACTAGGAGCTCACAAACTCCTCCCATTCCTGTCATGGAAGCCATCAATCGTTTTGTTGAAATGTGCAATAAAAGAAAAGTCATGAAAACTTTCTGCTTTGCTCGCAGATTTCTTAAGAAGCTGGGAGGGGCTGGGGCTAGTTGCCTAATGCCTGCGACAACATGGCCGGGGCATGGATGTCCTCCCCGTTCCTGGGGATTGCCCTCAATTCAGCTTGCATTTGACAGCGTCGTCGGCGACGTTTGACGATTGACGAGGACGTCGAAGACGTACTCTCCTTTCTTCCCCCTTTGAAAGTTGTTGTTCTTGTTGCCAAGTTCGTCTCTGCGTGGTGGTAATGGCCAAGACGTTGGCCAGGACAACAGAGCAGCTGCAGGCCAGGAGAGCAGTTTGCAGCTTGCATTGGGGTCTGCACTTTCTGGTTGCAAATGCTATTACGATTAATTAGGTAATTACAGCAGGGCACGTTTTTTGTTCAGAATTTAAATTAAAAGGAATTTCCGGGTGTTGATAAATAAAAAAAAAATTATAATATAAATAAATGACGACTAAAAGTATAAATAATAACCTTGTATTTTGTACTTGATAATATGGTCATGACAAGGCAACCTCTTCCAAGACCAATCCGCTCCTGACTTCCTGATGCTGTTTTGCCACCCAAAAGAAGTAAAAAGAATAGCAGGGAACTCCCGGCTTCGGTCAAACTGTCGTTCGCACGTTGAATTGCGGCCGGATTTGATGTGGGAAAGGGCCACGTCGGGTGGCTTCAGATCGGACCTGGGGGGCAGCCAGTGGTCTTGTGTATTGGATTTGCTGCTGGCGCGGTGCCGACTGGCTTGAGGATTGCGCTGGGCTGGCGTCTTAGTGTCAGCGGACAAGCCGTGACTGTACCACCCCATTCTCTTGCTCGCACACTCTCTCTTTCTCTGTCGCCTCCGTACCAACTGCAGGCGACAAGTGCACCCTGCCTCCCTGCCATCATGCCACCCTTTCGCCTCCCACCCACCGGCTCGCAGCTCCCAAGATGTCCTGCCTGCGAGCTCTCCTCGGTTCACGACTCGCTCTATCAATCCGCAGAGCGCATTGAACGACAGCGTCAGGATTTTTGCAATTTGAGAAGTTGCTACGTGACATTTCAATAATTTTTGAAAAGTTTCTTGCTTTTCCCCGGCTCTTTCCTGATGCCATTTTCCTTCGAGGGGCGCCAGCATGGCACTGAGAGAAAAACAATAAATGATTTGAGACGTATTTCATTGAAAATCTGGCTGAAGACGTTAAGGAAAGTATTACTTATTAATTAGAAACTTACGTTTATGAGCGCTCTCCTGTAATTCTTTTTTTTTTTTAATTAGTAAACCGTTAAACTCATTTAGCTGGCCATCAGTTGCCTTCAGTTTTAACTCAGAAGTTTAGAGCTCCAGATGGGTGAGAAGTTTCTCTAGAAGTTCCCCTATGACTCAAAGGGCTTAAGTCCCGATATCTGAATACTTTTTTCTTAGTGTATTTGTCTGCCTTGTCCTTGGACACAAAACCAAAGCAAGGCCGGGTAGGATCTTCCATATGGGTTGGGTTCGGTTCGCTTTTGTAAGTTGTTGTTGGTGGTCGTTGGCGTCGCCGGAACTAGGAATTTTAAATTCTGCAATTTTCGTGACAACGTAATTTTGTCCACGACATTTCAGCCTGATGCTTCGGTCCTTTCTGCTCCGTCCGTCCCGTGGCCTCATCGCACTTGTCGCAATCGTCCTCGTCAGTGGCCAGCTGCACCTTTTCCCCCTTCCATCTCAAGTTCCATTTTGAACTTAAACTCAAACTCCATCTCCGTCTCCATCTTCCACCCAGCTTTATGTAAGAAATTTGTTGTGTGCATTAGGAACTTTGACGCTTCACTGGATGGCTGTCAGTGGAGTTCAGGGCTCTCGGTCGGGGTCTGGGGTCTGAGGGTCTGTGCTTCTCCTCTTGCTGTCCTTTTTTGACGTCTGAATTTTGATGCTCCGACAGTTTATTCGATTGTTTTTCTCGCTTTTCCTTGGCAAAATTACGGAAGTGCAGCAGAAAAAGTCATCTGCCTTCCGTCCGTCGCTCTTGCCGTCCCCCATGGTCCGTGCCCCATCTGCCGCTGCTTACGTAAGAAGGGAAAATTGCTCGCACAAATGGCGCCCAGCCCGAAAGCCTCTGCCCGCATTCCAAAGTCCTGTGATGCACCATGCTGGCCGGCCATCTTCATTAGAATTTATTTTTATTGTTTTGCGCAACTTTCCACTTTTACAACTTTATCAATATATGAATATAGATTCGCCGTGCAGACTAGCTTTCCGCAGCAGGGACTTTAATTATGGAAATAGAACGGATTCTTAAAATCAGCGTTTGATGAGGATTCGCCTGGGGCGTCACTTTAATTCGAAAGCCAATGTAAATTAGATATTTTCGAGACTTTGAGAGTACATAGAATTTAGCGAGTGCATAAATATTAGCTTGAAACATATGAGTGCTACAATATTACTTCATAGTTTAAACTTTAAAATGCTATCAATACTCATTTTGTAAGTATTTCAGATTCTGTTTGAAGCCTGTGAGAGGACTTCTTTTGCAGGAAGCTTGATGAAGACTATCGATTGATTTAGATTATTACAATGGAACCCCAGAAACCTGGTAAAATTTTGAATTTAAAGGTTTATTATTTATCTCAGAAAAACGTAATGTTAATAATTGATTTTGCAAAAAAAAAAAAAAAAAAAAAAACAGTAATCTCCCTTAACACAACCCCTTTCTTGATGTTGGTTTGTTTTTTGAAGATGAAAAGTTTGAAAATCTGAGAAGTTACCTTCAATGAGTAGGATGTGGACAATTTACATTACATTTACATTACAAACAAAGGCTGACATCGAATTTGTCAGAGTGATATATTAAATGAAGGGGTTAAAAAGGAGCAAAAATAGCTATACAATTATTTACAAATGATGACTAAGTAAATGCCATTTGACTCCCAAAGTCAAAATTAGGACTACCTTCACATCATTGGTGTTCATTTTATATATAGTATATCTTCTGAGCAAAATCAGACTAAAAGATTCATATGTTGCTGCCGCTTATCAGTTGGCTAACTCGCATCCGATCGCAATGCTTACTGCTTACCTAAATACTCTCTAAAATGTGTGTCTGAAATATGATAAACCATTCGCCCTTCTCGGATAACCAAAATAAATCCATCGCCCACGCAGGCCAGCTCTGCTAAGCACAGCGCACCTCAGACTGAGTTCACCTTAGAGACCCTGTTCCTGGACGCGGATCAGGTATTCGAGAGGGAGCCTCGAACTGGCTCAGCGCGAAGCGCATTTATTATTTGATTATAAACAGCAGCGAGCAGCGAACAGCGGCGAGTGTCGAGCGGCCATAAAAATCACCTACTGACAGATTTATTACACAGTCGGACGGCGGTCGGGGCAGGCAACCGCTGGCTTAAGCCGGCCCGAGCCGCACCGAGCTGGACTGAGAAAGGCGCCTTGACAACAAACAGATACGCCAGCAACATCAAAGCAGCAACAACAGCACCATCTGCAACAGCAACAGCAACATTGGCAGGAGCAAGCAACGGCAACGGCAACGGCAACAGAAACCACGGCATCCACGGTGCTCTCATCATCGTCATCATCAGCAGCAATGCTGACAGCTACACGGCAACGCCATCAGTGTAATCAACTTGGTGTCGAGCGTGGAAGTGGAGTCGGTGAGCAGCTTCGTCCGCCAAGAGCCCGGTCTCTTTATGGGTGGCATGTGATAACCAGCGATTCGCGACTAACTTTGACATCGCCTCCACGCCGGAGACCCTAACTCCTTGCCCTCATTAAGCAGCTGAAATTTCTCAACACACAGAAAAAAGAGCAAATCAGTTAATAAGGTGTCCAAAACGAATGGGAATTACCCTTCAAGATGTTCCTAGCCTAGAGAGAGGACACTGTTTAAAATGGAAAATTTATTTAAGATAGCGCCAGTACCCAACAAATTGCTAAAATATAAAAAATAAAATAAATAAAATATAATTTGTAGTTACCAAAATTTCCACACAACTCTAAGTCGAATAGAGCATTAAGACTCTCGACGCTTTTCTCTCACAATCAGCATTGACCTCGGTCAACAAGACCCCAGACTTTTCCGCACTCCTCCAATCCTCCCGTCCGTGTCCCATTCAATACCCATCAATGGCGACGGGTTGCGTTTGTTTAACTGCAGAAAGTTGGTCCACGTCCACCATCGTCGCCGGCATTCTCGTTGACCGGTTGACATGGTAATACTGGCGGATGGATGGACAGGGGTGCTCCAGGGGTGCGAGCGGGGGAGGCGGAGACAGTGGCAATGGCATCCCAAAAGTGTCAAATGTGTTGTGTGATTTATGCAGTCAGTCGCATGATTTGTTTGCAGTCCGTCTACTTTTCGTGTTTATCTGCAGAAAAATATGAGAAAGATAAATTGATAAATTTCCAGGCAGGAAAGGCAGCAGCTGGAGCTGAAGCTGAGCCGGGGGATAGTGACCGAATTCGCAATCAGTTCTTTGGCCAATTTTCGCTGGGAAACTTTTACTTCTGTCTTTCATTCCTTACCTCTGCTTGGGTTCCGCTTCGGTAAATGATTCGAAGGAAAATTATGATGGTATTAATATCTGCTTAAGTTATATGTCCATATGCATGCAGAGTCTGAATGTCTTAATGGCCACTTGATTTGTAGCCTTAATACTTACTTACATATTGGAATGAACTGGTGGCAAGGATAAATTATGGGAGACAGTAAGTGGGTTAGCTTGATTTCGCTTTGATAATGGCATTATTACTGTGATCGGAATAATAATTATTTTAGCACCTGTGCTAATAGAATAAATACACCTATTTTAAATTAAAAGCTACTCACAATAAAATCCATATGGTTAGTTCTCGTTTAAATAGTTTTGAGGCTATTAACATATTAAATAAAATACAAGATACAACTCCATAGCATTATATTAAAATACATGGATAAAATTCTTAATTAATGTTTAATTTATATCAATATTTTAAAAAATTCAAACAAATAAAGAAAATGCTTAAACCAATACCTTTTCGTTCGTTAATATTTTGCATTTCCTGCTCTATACAATTCCTTTCCCAGCCCTCGACCGCTGACTTTTCCAGAGGAAGACCATAATCAAGCGCTAATATCCTCATTTGTATATTTAGGCGCGCCATTAACTTTTCATTTGGCGGAGCGTTAAAGGTTTGAATGGTTAAAGAGCTGTGTCCGCCTCAGCTGCCTTTCCCTCATCTCCTTTCCGTGTTTTCCATCTGCCCAGGTGTCCAGTGTCCGGGAGACTAGTCGGCGATCCATCGTGGCTATCTGCGAGCTCCGCCGTTGGACACTCGCGGCTCAGGCCATAACTTGCGTGAAACATGTTAATAATTTACAATTTGGTATTCATAAATAAAATGTCATCCCGACTGCACCGACGCCGCGGCCAGAGCCACGGTCCCGGGTAATGAGCGAATGTTGATTGAGGTTATATTTCATGGCAAATGGGTGCCATGGCTGCGAAGCCGCTGGTCCACTCGAATCTCCGTTCCCGGATCAAGACGCTTGACACGCCGCACAAAAGTCTCGCAAATCCTCCGCGCCTGGCAGCTCCCGCAACGGTTTGCAGCCGCACATGCGCCTTTTTGTCGAGGGAGCAATCCGCTTTTGGTTTCGACTGGGGCTCCCATGGTTGGTTCCTGAATAAAGTCCGGCAATTTATCGTAATTTTTGCCAATTGTTTGCATCGTGATAAGTCAGCAGTCTGATCAATGCGGCCATTAAAGGGGAATAGCTAATTCTGGTAGTTCATGAACATCATGAACAGAATTAACCAATCTGTGGAAGTGTTTTTGGAAATTTTATTACCTTTCGGTGGCTCATCTATCAGTCAAATCTTGGTTTAATTTTGCAACTCCTTTAGCATTCCCACACGTGTAAGTCACATTTTAGCCCGCCTCAGTATCTCACTACACTGGATGTACATACATATATCGCTGACACCTAGTCAGATCTGTTAGATAATATTATATTATAGTGCAATATGCTACGGAATTTGGCAGATTGTCAACGATTTCCAACCGTTGACATTTAATTGCAAACAGATACGTTTTGTCAGGGCGTCATCCGAGCGCGTCTAGTAAAAAGGCGGCCCAGATCTCGGCAGCATCTATATGTATCTGTCTCTGTATATGTATCTGTCGCTCCATCTGAATCTCATTGCCATTCGTGCATCCGGCCGATGGAGAAGCTGGCAAATTAAGTGGGTGACGCGAGACGGCGCGACTCGCGTTCGCACTCTGAATGGAGATGGAGATGCCCGATGACAGGCAGATGCAGATGCATCTGTAGGTGGCAGGCGTATCTGCGAGATGTTCTCGCGTGAGAAATGCGCAATTTCTGTTTATTTAATGCCAATGCATTTCGAATGTAAACGCCCGGCAAACGCCATCAGTTTTCAATCACGCGCCGGATTGCCATACCATCCTGTCACGCCCCCCCCCCCCCCCCCCCCCCCCCCCCCCCCCAGCACCGGCCCGGGAGCAGACCCCCGCTTTTCCGGCGAAATTTACTGCGCACTTGTTGCACTGCCAAATCACTTCGCAACTTTTGCATCTACTCATCACGGGCTCCGTGGCCCCCAAAGTGGTGTCAACAGCTCCCCATCCATTCAGCGCCGCCGCTGACTGATGGGTTACTCATCCGGAAATGTTTTTTCACTCAGCCGCACCGCAGACAAGTGGCAAGTCGCTCGACTTCGCGGCCAAAAAGGCAGCAACACAAAGCTTCTTTTGTCAACTGCCTGACAAATTGGGGCTTGTTGAAATTTCCACAAAGACCCTCCGGAGCAGCAAGACTTGCGAGGCCGAAGAAAAGCGCTCTAGACATACTTTTGCTAAATATGCCGCACATCAGGGTTAATCAAGAGGATAGGACCTTGTCTCCTTGTCTCATTTTTGGATGGAAACTGAGCATAAATTAACGTAATCTTTTCATTCGTTAGCAGGATTCTTAAGTCAAATAGAAATGAATAAATTCGTGTATAATTTAATTATTGGAAGAACGCATTGAGTTGCATTATATAGGTTATTTTTCATTTTATAGGCTATAATTAGAAGTATTTTCAATGATTTCCATAAATTAAAGCTATTCATGACAAGTTGTTCAAATTAATTAAGCAAAAACGATATAAAAATTCAGTTCCAAATAATTCTAATATAAAGTATGTGGCATATACTAATACATCATGTTTGTAAATTCGGAAAATAAATTACAAATAAATTATTATTTAATTACCAGGCTTCACATAAGTGTCAGTGGAGCTTAAAATGCAAATCACTAATAATATTAATATTATTAATAATATAAATATTAATAATATACACAGTCCTATAAAAAGAAAACATTATTTATTTGGATTAACATAAGATCTCCACTCAGATCATTTCCGACAGCAGGTGTAGGGCAAGGTGTCATTGCTTTTGCCGAAACAAGGCACAACTATTTGGCATTTGCATTTGAATTGCTTACAAATTGCCACATGCTGGCAACAAGTGATTTTCACCGGTAAATCCCGGCTTCCTTCTCTGAACCACTCCGCCAGTCAGTACTGCAGCCTCCGTGGAGTCGTGGGTGCCGAAAACTCATTTGCATATCCCAACGTGGCTCGTATCTCTCCGCAAGGGGCGACAAATAGACTTGTTTGGCCAATTCCCAGACGCTAATGATGCATTTTCGATGACGCCTTCGTGAGCATGCAAATTTACTTAGACCCCGAGCGCACCACATTACACAAACATAATATTTCTTGGGAGTTCGAGAGGGTTACCTCGAGTGGCTCCCGTCAGAGGGGCGGCACATAATCACAGCTATCAGTACGCGCGGCGTGCGACATTTATGACACGCTCCTCAGCCCTAACGTAACGTAATACGGCTCATCATCAGACCCGCTCTTCGTTATTAACCTCATCGGTTTGGGACTCCATTCGCGAGGCGAGATTCTCACCAGCCATGTGCCGGAAAGTCGCCAAAAGGAACCTACATACTGAGAGAAATTAGTTTTTGATCTGTCTTCTGCCGAAATATATTTCGAAGTTAGTTTTATATCCATTAAAATTTAATTTCAACTTATTGATTTTTGTAATATGCATAAATGTGTCTTTGGAAATAGTTAGAGGTTAAAGGTTTTTAAGCCACTATTAAATTTTGAATAATTAAATCAGTATAAAGAAAACTCAAGTGTACTTGTCGCCTTCGCGGATGCTCTTCATGTTGCCGTGACAGCGACAGAATCATCATCACCATCATCAACTCGAGATACAGATTCAGCTCCAACGCATTTCAAAATGCATTTTGCATCGCTCCAAGTCACCCCGTGAAATCGACGGTATTCTTCCCTTAGACTATATAGAAGGGGACTATATAAATGGATGATTCTGGAGTTTGTTGCATATGACCAAAAATTATTGTCCCACATAAAGCTCGATTAAGTTATGAGTTTCGCTATCGAGGAGCTTCGTTTTTGGGATTTTGCATAGGTTTTAAAATACAATAAACACAATTCCAGTTCCACAGATTTGGAAACATAACTATGCCATATGTATATTTGAGTAGAAATGTTGTATATTTCCTGAAAATGTCTGGCTTAATTATATTTGAAGTTGGTCCCGATATCTTTTCGTTTTCCTAATATAAATATTATCTAAAGATCGCTAAAAAATAATAAAATAAAACCCTTTTTTTTAAACTCAATAGAATATATTTTCGGTTGTAGTGCTCCTGAAATGGTATTCTAAACATATCATAATATAACACTATTAAATCCTTTGATTTAGAACAACGAATTTGTTATACCTTTATAGTAACTTTAATAAAATAATAAATAAAATTAAACTAAAACAGGTAAATGATATAAAGCAGACTGCTGAGTTTTCTATTTTGTAGTCGTTGAATATAATTTTTTAAAATAACCACCGAGTATTTGGTGCGGACTTCTGACCAAAATTCATATATCCTCTCTTAGGGTATGTGTAAAAAATGTATTTCGTTACAATAATCCCTGCCACATTTCGTATGATTAAACACCAACGCACACAGAAACACGGAAAAAATAGCATCTAGATTCTAGAACAACCCGTCCGTTGCTGCGTTTCGTCTACTTCGTCACTCTGCCGTATGAATGAATGTCATATTCTCGGATGGAGATGACGAACTGCTGACAGGTGGCAGCATCTAATTGGGCTTCTTAATTTTCTGACACTCTCGGATTTAGTGAGCGCGTCAGGGGGCAGACAATTGCCTAGGCAACCGCACGAACAGTGCGCCGGATGAAATTTCGCAGAATTCTTCCCGGGCGTTCTCCCCATGTTGACAGCCCGGGGCCGCAATTGGCGAGAGGCGGATGAGCGTATCGGACAACCACGCGTTCATCATCATAATCATCATAATTCGCTGCCAAAGCCAGAGCAAGCCAAAAAAAAAAACCCCGACACACCAAAAAACACTCAAGCGAAAAATGTCGTGTGAACAGTGGGTTGTATCATTTGGGAATGGTGCCATGAAAGGTGTCCACCTTTCCATTTAATTACCATTTAATGAACAAATCTCAGTTGGGCAAGCAGAAGATAATGATAAATATACGAATTATGTTTGACTATCCTAGCAGTCATGAGAAGCATTGTAACAGACTGCAGGATAGTCAAACAAAATTTGAATATTTATCATTATCCTATCATATCTATATCCGTTTTCTTTCCGTTATCTCAGGTACTTATGAGTACGACCTGCTACAAGCTTAAACCCCAGCCAAAACTAATATATCTATTGATCTCGATGCTGATCAAAAAGAAATAACTTAAGCCAAGCCTAGACTTTTCAGCAAAGCGACTTCCGACTCGTATTAAACTTTAATCTAAGCCTTTGTCGGAGGCAATACCACCACCTATATTAATTGCGATCCACTGTAGCCAACATCTCCTTGGCCACTACTCATCATCAGGCGGCTAAAGTCGACCAAGACGACAGCGTTGATGCTGAGATGCTGAGATTCTGAAGCTTGTCACTTGTCAGTTGTTTGTCATCTGACATACATGTGAGTGATATATAAACACACACGGACCGGCGGCCCGAAATGCGAAATGCTGGGATGCTGGGATGCTGCGATGCCGCCAGTTGAGCATTATCCATTCTGTACAGGCACTTAGTCGAAATTCTCGCGTACTTAGCGGCATATGCATGCCTGGTTTTTGGGGCCAACTTTCCGTTCTGCTCTGCTCTGCTCCGTTCACTCGCTGATCTTGGTGTCTTGCTTGTTTTTTGTCAGCGAAATTTATTGCTTCATTTGTTTCGGACCACTAACCGTATGGAGGGTAACTCGGGCGAGGACGAGGCGTGGCGGGGCTGACGCCCCAGTACATCGCTCCGACGCTTTGGTTTTCATATTTTTCACATTGTCAGTGATATATCATCGGACAAATGGTGGCCACATCAGCATCCGCCGCTGGCTCATCTAAGCAAATCCCATGAAAGCGAAATGACATTGAATAACTATGCATCACCTAGAGATCAAGTGCCACTTCCGCTCGCTCGGATTCCTTTCAAGAGTCTGCGACAAATCAATCAACCGATGGCGTCCTCCATATGCTGCTTTTGCCATTTTTCCCCGCGTTCGGTGTGTTTTTGGGTGTTGCAATGACTTTCCGGAGTGAAAGCAGAACAAGTAAATTTTAACATGATTTTTAGATATATTTAGATTGTATAGTTTAATAATCTAATCGAAGTAAGTTTGAAACTAATTTTGAATTTGAATTCGCCACTTAAATCAGAGCGGGGGAGAGTGGTTCCACGACCATTTCTCTGGATTGACCAAGAAATCTCGTATCTTGACCAGTTGCTGCTCATAGCTGACATAAAAATCGATCAGAATAGGTGGTCTCTTTAATCATCGAAAGTTTCAAGGTAGATCTTATGTCCTGGACAACATGACTAGTCAGAGAGGTGAAGAAAATGGTGAGCTTTCCCAAGATCACACAAGAAAGTCTTGTGCTTTGATATTCTTTTCATTATTCCCTTTGGATTATAACTGCGACGGTTGCTAAATTTTTTTTGTCTTTCACATCACGGTTAATGTTTTCCTAGACTAATACAGAATTTCGATCAAAATAAAGGTCCACTCACAGCCCATATCCTGGACAACATGATGGCCGCTTGGTAATCTGCACAAGTTCCCACTTAGAACAAACTCTCATTCCATATGAGACCAAAGTGGTCTCAACCACTCTTGCTCATGCTTAATTTTTCTAGCCGCTGCTGCTGACGAAATCTTGCCAATATCCCCAAATCCCAAACGAGCAGATCACGCACTCGAAACGTAAATTCTTGGCCAAAATGGTAATGGGCCGCGGCCAACTGACGCGCAGAGATTTCATTTGCCACGGCAGTTGATTTGAGGGACTCCGGCGACTTCGCCGACTCGACTGGCCATTAGCACGTGCACACATTTTGCAAGGATGGGAGCGCCGGCAGTCCTGGCAGCAGCAGGAGCCGTATGAGCGGCATTGGCAACATATAATTTGCACAAATTATCGCCAGCGTTTCGCCATATTTTCCGCTGCAATGATGCCGCCGGGGCTACACTCTTTATGTGGCAGGAGGATGAACGACAGGTGCGAAACAAGCAGGACCAACTCTGGCGAAGGACAAACGTTTATCAGAGGAGCTACTCCCGTTCCCAGGATGCTCCGGCATTTTAGTGCACGCCAGGCGCACGAACGGAGCAAATCATTTCTGGATTGCACGACCAAAGTTTGCCTCCCGGCAGCTTGCGGAGGGCTGAAGGACCCATGGACCGGAGGACTCAGGGATAGGACATAAGCTGCGCTCATAACTTTGTCTTGTTTATGTCTGCGGGATGTGATGTGTGCATCAGTGGTCCCCGACCTGCCACGATGGGGGAGTCATTTTGGTTTTGGGGGATAGATTGTTCTTGGCGTTTGCGAAACGAAGCTGACGATGATAACACTTTTAAAACAAGCTTTATAGTAATAATAATATTAGAATGCTAAGAAATAAACATTATGAAAATGGAAAAAAATGAAAGTGTATTTATGTTCTGCTGGAATATCATAATATTAGCTTCTTTAAACCAAATTCCTAAGAAAAGCAGGGGAATAATGTAGAGATTTGTAAAATACTATATATTGGTTTTTGCCTTATGAAAATAATTACATTAAACGAGCTTTTGAGTCCTTCTTGGCAAACGAGAAGCGTATTTATAAATAGGCCTTCTGAATTACCACACACTTTGAAAATCCCACCCAGAGAGGAAAAGTCAGAAGATGATTTTTCCGGCATTGTCAATTACCGATTTCGGACAAGCACCACTCAGATAGAAAGAAAACTAATCAAATGTCCTGGGCCCAAAAACAGATGAGTCCCATGCCTCCGCCCTTGGAGCACGTTCCGTGTCTCGTGACCCGCTCCCCGAGTATGAAACATTCATTTGATGCCTGCGACATGACACGTCAGCTTTGGAAAGCTAAGGTGCACTGAGAAGTTCAGTAGCTAAAGACCTACAATACCCCTTATGAAAGATATTTAGATATTTAATAAAACCTAGTTAATCGTCGAATATTTTCGAATTAAGAAAACTAAACTAAACTCCCTAAACTGAGATGGTTTTCCAAGCTCAACACCAAACACTCAATATTTTCTTCGAGTGCTTATATCAAGACTGGGTGGTATTGTTGTATATTAGTGTGCGTGACGTTGCATCAAGAGTGGAACCGTGTGATGGAAGCGCGTCGAGCATTACGAGGACCCGAACATCCTGGCCAACGCGACGCTTGATGCAGCCATCGGAATCACATCTTATGCTCTCTCCGCTCCGGCTGCCAGCATCCACCGACAACATTTGGCCGGGCAATTCGCACGTAGTGCCCATATACATATAGCCTCCCCTCACGAAGGGCGCTCTGAAGCGAGTGGCGGGAAACAATTCACACGAGACTGATAGCAGAACCAGATACTTGACTTTACTCCACAGAAATACATGAAGTTCCAGGATAGAAATTAACTTGAAACTGTCAGTGAGAATATGCCAGTTTCTTACAATAACATTTGGGCTTTATTGATGAAAATAAAAACTTATAAATGAGAATAAATGAATTTCAAACTGGAATTAAGACACGAAATGTCGAAGAACAAGGCCTGCTCCTTGGCTTTGGAAACGCTGCGTATGAGTGATAGACCTCGAAGTCTATTATTTTAAATATATTTTAAATATTAAATATTACTAATATTTATGAGAATCATATAAAATGTATATTAATTAATTAAGATTTAAAATATACTATTTTGTGTTATCTTCCATAACAGAATAAATGTTTAGTACGTTACTTTTCAGCAGTTTCGTAATTTAGGAATAATCCACCTAAAGATTTCATTTTTTTGGGGCAAAAATAGTGAAATACTAAACTCAACCGAAAGCCTATTCAGATCCCTTCGGATATGTTTCTGGCAACCAATTTTCGCAACAATAATTTCTACCGCCCATTATGGAGGACGCTTCGATTTGGAACGAAAAGTTTTGAAACAGTTATTGGCGTCATCAATTGAAGTGTAAGTAAACAACATTAAAAATAATTGCAACTAAATCCAAGCGATTGCGACGCCGTCACATTTTAGCGATGAAATGGCCCAGGCGGAGGACCGAGGCCAGGACTCACTACCGAAATAAGAAGGAGCCGGGAGCCGGGCCTGGCAGTGGAGCCAAAGCTTTCTCGAGTGCATAAATCTGTCCGTGGAGTTTCCTCTCGCCTGCCCTGCTTTTTTGCCTGAAAAGTCATTTTATGATTATGTGAGAGATTTTTGCTGCAAAACTGGTAACTGCATGTATGGATGCGAACGTTGCTGCGAGTCGGTATAATGCAATAGTAAATTGCATGCCCTCAAACTGTTTCTAGCAGTGCAGTTGAAGGCACTTTGATGTCTGCCCTGACTTTAATGTATCCAATAATGGAGGCATTTCAGTGGAAATATATTTGACGGCAGTTTTTGGAACCAGCGTTACAATTTCGTTTGCAATCGTTGAAGTTTTTGGACAATTGTCACCAAGAAAATAATTCGAAATGTGGAGTTCTGTGATCAAGTTTTGCTGGTGACTTCATTTAGCAAAATTAAATGTATTACACAATCAATACAAGTCGAAATTCATGCATTCAATACATGAATTCGGTTTAAAATTGATATCTGAACTCCAATATACGTGTCGGAGAAATATAAGCAATTTTAATGGATTTAAAAAAGCTATATTTAAAAGAAGAAAAGGTGTAATAATTTTCCTGCCATGTTATGTAAAAAATGTTCCTCCAATATGGAATTCTTTTTTAAATTAATTTATTTTTATTTTATTTTTTAATATCAAATTAAACCTATGCTTCAGCACAAAACAGAACTCGATATCGCTCAGAATTTTCACAAGTTTTAAAAAAGAAATTTCCTTCATAGATAAGTTTATCCGATTAATAAACAAAAAAAAATTGGATTTAATTTTGGATTCAACAGTAAGGCGGTAACCCGACTTTTAGTCTAATGCTTTGTCACAAGTAAAATACGAATTTTGCGCAAACTATTTTCCCGAACTTTAAGTGAAGAACCCTCGTACACCATCGTACATATAATTTATTCATAAATATTATTTCTTACAGTGGGCTCATGCCCTGGTCGCCTTGACGCAGATGAATTCATCTGTGATAGTTGATGGATGTGCCGGCTGCAGCGGCAGTGTACCATAAGTCACCGAAGACCTGTCCCGTATCCCGATCCCCTCCCTGAGCGCCGGTTCCCTGTCCACAGACTCCGGACCCGGCCACCGTTTGTTTGGTTTAGGTCGCCCCGATTTGGGGGCAAAGAGTTTCCGTGACGTCTGAGAAATGTGCAACAACGACGAGCCAGCGACAACGTGCCACTCTGTCTACATCCCGGGACCCTCCCTTCACTTTTCCGTTCTCTCTGGCCCATGTCTGGGGCATATGAGTGGAATCGACGGCATTGGCATCGGCTATCAATGATGTATATGCGCGGATATATGCGGCAAAAATGTTAAAAATGGCACAGGTGTTTCTGTAATAGGCGACGGCCACGTTCCTCTCGAACGGCTCAGATTGCTGTGTTTCTCTGGAAAATCAATCATCGATTGGATGGCTCTGATGGGCAATGAATTTGGATTGAAGAAAAGTGCAATTGCCGAACGTCTAATGTATGACAGTGCTGAGCTTTGAGCTTTTGTAATAAATTAAAAAAAAAAATACTAGGCCAGCTCAATTTTCTTTTATTAATTAAAAAATAAACAGTTTCTAAGGTTGGGTAACCTGAAAGACTTTTTTCTCACGATCTGTTTTGCGGCGCGTTCCCGTCAAAGTCTGATCAGTTCTCAGGATCAGCTGGTCTACAATCAGGCCACAATCGCCACCGCTGGGACACACCACAGGCGAGCAGACAGGCACACTGGCAGCTGCGACATTGCTGCATGCCCCACCAACTGGGAAGGGGCCTCCAGTTTCCGCCGAGTCCACTTACAGCTGGCCCTATCTGCGATCGGTCACAGTTTTCTGGGACCCCAAGCCGCCAGCCAACAACCTGCGCCGCAGCAGCAGCTCCGGCCACGAATTAAGTGACAAAATGTCAAATCCAAACAACTCGGGTACGAACCAAGGGGAATCCACATCCACGGAGTGTGTGCCAAGTGATCGGCATAAAGTGTATAAGTGCCAGTGCACAAAATTTGCACCGCCAACTGCTGCAGGCCAATCATTCAGATCGTCCGGCGATCGATACTGCCTTCGGCGAGGCAGGCGACAAGAAAAATCAATTAGTGAGCGACGTGTGACGATAATAATGCCAACAATAAAAGTTGCACCCAGCCAAGCAGTGCATGAATAACACACAGAGAAATCAGTATGTACGTTACATATATTTATGTATTTACTATAAACAAGAAATTACATTTAAAACAACATTTCAAAAGCACAAAACAGTATAAGTTAACTTTTGTAAGTTCTCAAACCAGGAAAGATATTTTTGTAATTTATTAAAACTTAGAAACGTAATAAACTTATTACTAATAATTGTGCAATAATATACCTTTATAGTCCGTACTTTACAACAAATTAACAAAATACTTACCTATTTCATACATAATTTTTAAATATCTAAATTTGTAGTACCTAGAAAAGAGTGTTTAGTAAACTCAATTTACCAGCATTGAAGTTTTTAGAATATTTTAATTATATTGATACTGATGATTGTATTCTAAAGTACTTATATCAGCATTATATATTATTTAATTAAATTTTGTATTATAAGAATTTTAACCCTGATGAGAGTTCTATTTTCAACATGTGATTCAATCTAAAAGTAATCATTATCTGTAGTGTGTTTTTAATTCAATGATAATACTAGTCCATTGATTAACTTTTACTGTAAAATAATTTATTTTATTCTTTCCCTTAGAAAAACTAATGGTAAATTGTGACTTGGAGTCCAAGTACACGTAGTTTTTGACCTTCTATTTTATTTAAAAACATACTTACATAGTATATATGTTCATACCCATATACGCTTTCTCGTTTGTCGCCTCAAAGGAGACAGAGTAAAAGAGGATTTCATCATCTCTCAACCAAACAACAGTGTCTTCCTATCATCGTCATCATGATGGCAGCTTCGGGTTGATTGAAGGTTCTTTTGATATTTGACAGATTCGATTGAAAATCCTTCGGGGCTCTGGTGTTCCTCCTTGACCAGAGCGACCGTCCCTGGCTGGACCCCAGCCAGCAGATGGATGATTGCAGATTGTGACAGCGGCAAAAGGGTAAATAAGGAAAGTGGTGGTGGTTGCTGGCTGGCAGGAAAATAAATTGAAAGTGCTGCAAAGGAAAATTGACGAGCTGCCACTGGTGAAGTTGAGGGCTCATGAGCTTGAACTTATTTGCACAAAATAGACAATGCCTTAAATATAATATATATATCTGTGTTAGCTAGGTGAAACGTAGTCACAAAATTCCATTTTGCGGTTTTTTGGACAAAAACTCATTGAGACCCTTGCCATAATACTGTGGGAGGGGAAACACATCTGTTTTCTGAAAATTTTCATTCAAACAATTGTTTGTGAGCCAGACAGGGGAGGGAAGGGAAAGGTTTTCCATTCCGTCAACAGAAAAGTTCAATCAGAAATTAAGAAAACAGCCGCCGACGACGACGACGACAACGCCAAAAAATGGTACGAAGGAAGGCGTATAAAAGTTGCCCAGGCTGAGGAAAATAGCTTTAGACAATGAGCGAAAAGAAAATGCAGGGGGACGAGAGATGCAACCAGAACATTACATCGCGTGTCGCAGACACATTTGAAGGCTTCGACAACACTTCAGACTTCCGTCGTGACGGGCTTCCTGAAAAATAAATGAAAATAATAATTGAGGACACAGGCTTTTTATCTCTTGAAGTTCTCTACCCTCACAGGGTACTATAATTTTGATCAGAACCTTGCAGAGAAATGAAGGAGGCATATCCGGCCTTAAAGAGTTACCATATTTTCGATATCTTAGTTGTTATGCTAACTAATCCGATACAATAGGATCCTATAAGCCTAGATTTGTATAAGGTAATCTCATAGGATCTGGCAAGTACATACTTATATCCTTGGATGCTCCACTCTAATTAAGCCCACATAATCAAGCCATTCGCAGCCAAGAAGTGGAGCAACCTGGGGACAAAGCTGGAGGACGCACATCAAAGTTTAGTGAACACTGTTGCCCTGTCGTTGACGAAGATGTCAGCAGGATGTCGGGGACAAAGGACATGGCTCGGACTTGGAGCTATGGCGCTGGCCTGCGAGCCACCCATATTTTTTCTTCCTCTGGGCTCCTGCTTTCATACGCCACTTGCTTTTCATTTATCACAAATCCTTTATCTTTATCTATCCACTCGCCGACATCTTCGCCGCCGCTCGGCGTCTTCGTCAAACCAAATGTCGCCTTGTCCCATGGAAAACCCCGCCCGCATGTGCATTGAAGCAGATAACAAAGATCCTTCACTGGATTGACAGCAGGACGTGCAAGCTACTATCCTTTAAATTTCTAGTGCCTTTTACGAATGGGTTGTTTTGAAGTCCTTTCAAATATTATAATATTATATATAATATTATATTAACCTAAGTAATTTATTCAATTTAAGAAACCGAAAGGAGTTTATACATAGGTTATATACAAATAATAATAATACTTATAGATACCAAATTTGTATTTTACCAAAAGAAAATTTATAAAGGCTGAGCTTCGGGTTGCAGGTTCCACCTTATCTCTTATCATAGGGATGTACGATATGTACTAAAAATACAAATACATTATTTGAAAGGTATACTACACACATAATTTAATTGTAAATATTTTAAGAAATATTTTGAAGGCGAATAATAGGCTAAACAGTCCCTAAACATATTTAAAAATTAAAAGAATATAGTAATGAATGCTGCTGTTAATAATTTGTTGTTTTCTTTTCTCTTTCGAATATATTCCTATATACTTTTGTTCACAGATATACCATTTAGCATATATACTGTCCGTAGATACACATCTGGTCATTTGAATTGCCTCTGTGGTAGTGTTAGCATAACCGTCTGTGTCTGTGGACACACCGGCTGATGTCCTTTGTGTTTTGGAAAAGGTCCTTCATTAGAAATATTTCCAACTTGTCATCTTGCTCGTCATCAACTCAACTCAATATCAAGTCAAACCAACGGCTGTTTCCTTCGCCTGTCGCTTCAGATCTCGTCAGGATGTCAGGACCCCTTTTGCCACCCACCCCGCATTCACCGTCTCCCTCTTAGACCCCTTCGTTAGGCATGGCCTCTCCATGTATGGGGGGAGGGGAAGGAAGGCAACTTGTCCAATAGTGTCCTTTTTCCTTATGCTTTTCATTTGTCCATCTTCTGCTTGTACTTCGTCAGCATATACTTCCTTCCAGATCCCGCTACCCGCTTGCCCCCCGCTGTGTACACATTTCTCTTTGGCCCCGGATTCCTTAAATATTTCCTTGTCCTGTGATGAAGGGTCTTGTCGCCTTTGCCCGGACAGAGTTCGTCACTGGTGAGTTTTTGGTTTGACGAGCTTCGTCCTCCGCTGTCTGCAGAAAGTTCTTCAGCCGCAGGTTTCGTCAGGATAAAAAAGTTTTTAAAATTTCAGTTAATTGAAATGTTGATTTTTCAGCTGCGGGTTCAACAAATGCCCAAAATTTGACAAAAATCTAAACTAAAAATTGAGTGAGATGGTGAAGTTTGTAGAGAAGTCAATGAAATCAAGTCAACCCATATTAAGAAACAATTTGTTCATAATTTTAACGTTATGAAAAATTACCAAAAGCTAATTATTATACAAATATAATCAATATAAATTCTACATTTTGATTTCAAAGTAAGGTTCCTTTACCTTAACCAAGTCGTACCGTTTTGGCAGTGCAACCCAAAAAGACAAAACAAAATTTTGTACACCCTGCTATAGAAGAGCTTTTAGCGTAATCATAATTTAACATTGAACGACTCCCAACAGATCTTAAAAATCAATAGTTTTTCAAAGCCAAAAAGTCCTTTTTGTATTGTCTTAAGTTGCCACTCCCTAATGTGACCCCATTCGCTCATGGCGAAGTGTGTTAAGAAGGAGTGTGTCTGTATTTATTGGACAAGGTTGACATTTTGTCCGGTTCCTGGACATCAAGTGTACCGTTACTTTTATATTACATATCAGTGTCAACAGCATCATCCCAGCCGAGAGGAAGAATAAGAAAAAGTCTGAAGCATTCAATCTCTTAGTCATTCCATCAGCGGAGGAAGTGGGCAAGGGACAGCCGAGTTGACCTGGCCAACAAGGACATGCCCCTGCACAAGGTCTGGTCGACTTGTTCCGCGGGTCGGCCGGCGGAGACGTCTGCAACAAAACTAAATACACTTCAAAAGAATAAGTTGACAGCTGACGATGACTTGTCAGAGACAGGTTTCTATCCTTTATGCACATAATGCGGCCTGGGTCCGAACCCAAGCCCACACACTGGCGCACACTCCTGTGTCCAACCGTTGACGGACGTCGGACAAAGGACATGGGACAACGGGCCCTGAACTTTCCCCACACACTCACACCTCGGGGATAATGATTTTTCAGTCAAGTGAAAATAATTTTTAAAGTAAACAGACAATTCCAACTCTTTGTTGCCGTCGTCCACTCGAGAGTTGCATAAATTTTCAGCAGGGCGCGACGACCGGCGCCGTCTTCGCAGTGGCAGAGGGCTAAGGACGAGGATTTGAGGGTGGGCCTAGCTCCAGGACTGCCTTCTGCCCTCTGCCGCCTTCAGTCGACCAAATAATTGATGCCCTTACAGAAGGTATGAGGGTATGGGAAGGAAGGCTAGCCGTACTCAGAGCTGGATAAAAGATTGGCGATTCTTCGATGATTAGAGAGCCGAAGTAAGAAAGGTTAACATAAAAATTTACATTTGATTTCTGCGCTTCGGTTGTAATATCCAATTCCCAATTTTTATATCTTTTATCTAAGATTGATTCAATGATTAAGCATTGTTCAAATGTAAAAAAAATATTTATATCCTACTTATAGTTCACAACAGATTCCGTTGTATCTTAAAATACGGCTGACGGCTTACACATATTGGTGACATCTAATTTTACTGACAATTGCTCTCGCTTGAAATACTTGAGCCATTCCAAAAACTTGCCGTCTTCCCAATACCCAAGATGAAATCGGATTGATTGGACTTGAATTTCCCGTCCTTGGCCATTTAATGCAATGCAACATGCCAATCCGTGGTACCTCTCTCCGGGTTCTGGACTCAAGTTCAAGCACTAAATAGATGGGCGTCTGAATCGGAATGGTAGTACGTCAATCTGTCCAACTCGTTCACTCATTTGGCCAGACAGGATGTCAGGCCGTCACTCACTCACTCAATTCAACCATTGGAAACCATTCCATTCTGCTCGGTTACGATTTAGTTTCAGTTTCGGACGAGTCGCTGTCAATTTAAAATAGAAAATTTATAGAGCAGACAAAATGATGGACAGCCATCGGTAGTTGCTCCAAAGCACAACGTCTACACAGGAGCATGTCCTGGCGCACAGTGGACAAATTTTGCGATCAAAGTAGCTTTAAAGCTATTAATAATTACTATGTTTGTGCTATTAAATACGTGCATTCGTTAATGCGTTAATTTAAAATAGTCACTGGTTAAGCGACATTCTAATTTATGCACTTGCATAAATAATAAAGTCACCTTTTTTTTGGAAAACCAAAAGAAAATTAAGAAAAGACAAGTCAAGTTCTAGTGAGAGTAAAACATACTAATACTAAACTTCTTAGTTTAATTTTAAACACAAATGTACTCATCTATTCCACTGTGCCTGGCCAAGTACTGGGCGTAGCTGTTGGGCGGCGACTGACTGACTGAGTGAGTGACTGGCTGGCAAATTGATGGACAGATTGACGGACAGATGAGATTAAATAACTTGTAGAATTATATATACGAATAAGCAGCTCTGCAGACCCCACGAGCCGAGGCGGACAACAACCGCACGTACCAACCAAAGGCTTCCTGAAGGAGCAAAAAATAGGGAGTCGTGGGGACAACTGCGTGCAAAATGCAATTCAAAAAGTTTTTGTGATCGACCTTCTTTCCAGCGATTTGTCAGGACGAACTTAGTTTCCGACTGCTGTCGTGGCTTGCCTGTTTCGTCAATCAAAATTACGTGTCCTTTCTTACTCTTCTTTCGCCCTTACTTAGCGCCCATCATAAATCCAGGCGTACCAGGATAACATACTTTGTCCTGCAGTAAATTGCGTAACTGATGGCATAGGCACGTGTCTCTGACCACCAAATGGTTTCCTGGCGAAAAACAAAAGTTTCGAATCAAACGAGATGAGATGATTTTGTGGCTCTTTGTCACTGAGGAAGTAACAGGGAATATTTGGCAGCTTTGCAGTTAAATATAAAGATATATACTTACACACTGGGAATATTTTTGTATTGGATAAAGGGAACCATCTTCGACTTATTACTTATTATTATTACTTATTAGCAACACAAATCATGAAACAAGTAATACACTCACAACTCCATCATCAGTCGGCTTTTGGAACTTTAACTAAACTTTTTTCTAAATCTTTTTTACTGAAAAGATTTATTTCTGAACTCGAAAGATACATTTTTATGATTTTTGGGAAGCACCCAAAGCCATTTACCTTTAAATGCAATGCATAGACTAAAGTTACCGGGTATCTCATAGTCGAGCGCATTTCATTGTACCTTTTGCCTTGACGGATGATTCAGAAGTTTGCAACTCTTCCTCCTATTAACACAGAAGTTTGCGAATAAAAAATATGTAATGATATTAAATATTAAAATCAGCTATCTTTCATAAGTACCTAACATCCAACAACATATAATCCCGTTTTCGATGGTATAGATTCGGAGATGATGGCGCGATGGCTACGCATCGATTGTCAAATGGCAGTGTAAAATTTTATTACTCAATAACTTCACCGTTATGAGGACTTAATTTATGAGTCGCAACAACAAGAACAAAAGCACCAGTGACAATGCAACAACAATTGGAAAAGGCAACTGCAGCAGTTTTTGCTACCATGTCCAGGACCTCTCGCTTCGTGTCAGTGTCCGTGGCACGGTGTATGTGTGATAATGTCCTGTTTAAATGCAATAATTTCAACTGCAATTTTCCGCGGGCCACAACAGAGCACCCCGTCCCATGCCCCGATTACCGTTGCCGTTGATGTTCCGGGTCCTGCAGGACAGTTCCACTGTAAACCATTCCCCTGCAGTTGTGCGCCCGTCCGGCCGTGTGACGACCAAATGACTGCCAGCTTGCATTTATTTATTGCTGACTGACGTGGCCCTGGTTCCCTGGTTGACCTTTGTCAGTGATGTCCTGTTTTTGGCTTTTTTTCAATGGGTTTCAACAAAAAATTACAAATTTATTTGTGAATCCCTCAATGACTTAATAATAAAACAAATTGCCTAGAAAGAAGGTAGAAGAAGGTTGAATTTTAAATGCAACAATCTTTCCCTTTGATAAATTTCGTTCTTAAGTTCTTTAGAGACCAAATTTTTGTACATCGGGCATTTAATTTTAATGATTTTAAATTAACGAATATATAAAGTGGTAAAAAATGTAATTGTATTTATGTATTCCCAGTTCCGACACATTTCAGCACTTGACTTGAGCCTAGAATAAGCTCCAAACAAAATAATTGTTATATATATATTTTTTTAATTTACCAACCTTTGAGTACACAGAATAAATTAACTATAATATTATCTGATAAATATATGTACATTTTTGAATCTGATCCTGGTAGTTCCTTTAAACCTGATCCTTTTGATACGATTGATTGTTAAATAATAATACAATAATGTAGATTTTTTTTATATTAAATTGATACTATTGTCCAATTTAAACCCAAATTAAAATACTTATAATTCTGTGTAAGAAAAGTGAACATGAACATTAATTAAATATTTATTTACTTTATGGGAACCACTAAAATTTCACTACTAATCATATGGAATTTCACAAAAGATCTACAAACGAATTAATTTTTTTTAGCTTTGGGTTGCTGAGATTTAAAATGTACTAACGGAAAGACAAGCCTAGATTCCGATCAAGATGATATAAATGTGCAGATGAATCAATAAGCTTCTTGTAAAATCTTTGTTTTTCTAGATATACTTTTCACATTTCTTTCCTTACTTACATTGATATTTTCGTCTGTCCGTGGTCTTACCTGGGCAGCACTGACTCTGTCTCGCTCCGCGACTGCGGCCCAAGGCAGGTGAAGAAGGGTGGATGGTCCGCTTTCGCGTCACTCTGTCTAGTTGGAGTCATAAAAACGAAAGTTATGGCAACGCTCGCTGGATTTATGGGCATTTTGCAGAATTATTGTTATTTATTTTATTGATGTCTCGGCTTTATGCAATTGCAAAAATATTTTGCTGCATACATTCGAGAGGCCAAGTGAGAAGGAGACCGACCTCAAAGGGGCAGTGCCAGAGGGCCGGGGACGTGGAAGTGTGGAAGACAAGGGTTTTGCATCGTCAACGTGAAATGCACATTTGTGCTTTTCACATTTTTCGCTGTCAGCGCAATTTATGTCCCTGACAGCGATAGGCATTTCCTTTGAAGTTTCAAGTGCTCGGCATTTAGTCCTTGCTCCGTTGACTCCGAAGCTGTTTCTAGGATGGATTTTCACGAGTGATTGCACCAAGCCTCAATTGTGCGACAAGGCTCCTTCCTCGCAAATCGTGAGTGTTTTAACGGAAGCCTGTCATAAATAGCGCCGCATGTGTCCCCATTTTTATCCAGTGTCCAACCTTAGAGGCATTCAACTTTAGCTCAGTTTGGGGTTTAGTTAGGCCAGGAAGGATAATAAACTGTGTTTTTGAAATGTTAATTTATTTAGAAAAAGGTTTATCTATTATACAAGCGTTAGTTTGTAACGTTTTTCTTCTAACAACAATTTACTATACTACTACTCGTGCCAAGCAATTGGCACATCAAAGGACGAGTAAAAACCGAAATTGATGGATAACAAATTGCAGCCTGAGTTGGGAAAAGGGGTGATTGCCGCGAGGTGGGAGGGTCCCTGGCAGAGATTCCTAATTCCGAAACAAGCAGTGACACATTCGCCTGCCACTTCGATGGGGGCGAGGGGAAAGGGCATGCAAAAATCTGGACGAGCTGGCAATAACTTGCAACTGATAAATGATGCCCCGGGATATGTAGAATTTTTCTCTATTTCGGTCAATCGAATCGCGGACGGGGTCGGGGTGCAAAATGAATGTGCGGGAATTCCATCGGTTGACATTATTGTGTCCTCTGCGACAAGCAAAATATGTGGCCAAGATGTCACTGCCAGCGGAGGCAAAAAAAAAAATATAGAGCCAGAGCGAAGTCCGAGTCGGTTGAGATTTGAAACCCAACCAATATATACTATATGTATGTATGTGGATATGTATGGGCAAGGGCGCTTATATCGTTTTTGCTCGCCTCTTGATTTTTGCATGTTTTCTGTGGCACTTCTATCGCCTTGACAGCTCGGCGGACTGTCGCCCGTCCTCACTTTGTCTTATATTGTTTGGCGTTTGCCAGTTGTCCTTTCTCCTCCGCTTTTCCCATTTCGCCGGGTTTGACAAGCTGCAAGATTAGGCAGCGGACAGTCCGCGCCACACATTTGAATTTTATTGGCTCCACGACGGGGAACCCTTGAAATATTGCAGACGGATGTCGGGGGAATCTGATTTTAACATTGTGAAAGACAAAGAGTACTAAGCCAATGTAATTTATTAATTAATTCTAATGAATAAAGCCTGGAAAAGGCATACAGTAAATGCAATATAATACGAATTATGAATTAGAAAGTAAGTAAATCGCTCACCTATTCCCTTTCTTGATTCCAATTAATTTACAGGCACATCCTTATTTCGATATCCATTAATTGACTGGCAGATCTCTGCAAAACTCCAAACTCTCTCACGCTGTGAAGCCGCACAAGCAAATGAAGCTGGAAATTATCTGAAAATCGCATTGAGAGATCTCCTGCGAGGCAAAAGGTTTGCCAGGTCGCCTGACAGTGGGTCTCAGTTTCTGGTAACCACCGCAAGGTTTTTTCTTGCCACTTTGTACAACGAAACTTTTGTCACCCGCATTTGCTTGTGTTTTCCCCCTTTTGTATTTTTTTTGTTTTTTTTTGTGCAGCGCAACATTGTCTGCGGGGGAACAAGTTGCAACGTAGGCGTTGCAAAGCCACCGGTTCCTGCCACCGGTACAAGTGCTGTTCGAATGCAAGTCGAAGTAGCGACTGCAAATTCGGAGCTTGTATTTTTGCTGGCTTATTTATCTTTTTTCCTTAAATTGTTAACAAATTTGGTGGCTGTCATGTCGGTGAGCGAGGGACAGCAGTGAGTGGGTGATATATGTACAATGTCTCTATAAGAGGTCGCACAGAACCAGAGGAGAGTGGTAAATCAATGAATCAATTTGACCTTTGTCAAGCCAATCAGTAGCATTTAATTGTGAGCATTGAAAAAGTCTCATTTATCTATCAACTATTTCTGTTGAAAATTGAAATTGAATAGGAAACTATCTAACATTATGAAATTATAATTGAAAAACTAATTTTTTGTTACTTACCATTATATGTAAGTGTTTTTAAAACGAATAATTGCTTTGGTAAACTCATAATCTCCCAAGCAAATACAAATACAAATACAAATACAAACACAAACAAAGACTGGCCGCAGGAACAATTATGGAAACTCACCCCCGATGATTCGAAAAGCCGAAAGAACAACTTTTTAATCAAGTTCACACTGTTTGCTGTGAGTCAATTAACTCGAATGATTGAAATCGTTTTCGGTGGAGAAATGCCACTTAAATTGCTTCTAATAAGCAGAGCGTTCGAGACCATACCTTCGGGCGAGATAACCACAACGACAACATCGGAGCCAGCACCCACAAAGCAACCCCAGGGCCGAGGCATGGAAATTTCGCATCACAGTCATTGTCATTGTCGTCATTGCTGCCGGCTCCGAGTTCCACAGAGTCCACTCCTCCGCACTACACTCCACTTCACTCCACTCCATATTCGCCATTCAAATCGACTCGGGATCTGGCTCGGCTGGGGCGTCGCACCCATCAAAGTGTTGTCACTGTCAGTGCAAATGTCAGAGACACATCAGGGATTAACGCGGCGGCGAAGGAAGAAGCCGGGAACCCCGGAACACGGGAACCCCGGAAGCCGGATTTAAGGGTTTATGCGCGGTTGACAAATACGCCGTACCAAAAACCGGAGGGCGGGGAACGATGCCGAGCATGGGCAGTCGCAGAGGTAGAGACAAGAGGCACCTGCCGCCCATGCGATAGCCCAGCACACTGTGAGAAAAATAGGGGTGAAAACAACAAGAATACAGTGAATCTAATCAATACAATATTTTCGCTAGAGACAATACCTGGTTCTGACCAACAATAATTTAAAATGTTCCTGACCAGACAAATGTGAAGCAATATATTAATTTACAAAAATATTTATAAAATATATTTTACAAAATGGTAAATATATACAAAATTCGTACTTGTTTGCTCTTTGGCCTATTGAATTACTAACTTACTTACTTACTTTTCTTAGAGAAGTTTTTTTACGATTAAATAATTAAATTTGAGTTTCTTAGTTTAAGGTTAGTCATTTTAAAATTAGGATTTTCTTTAATTTTTGGTTCCAAATGGAAAAGTTTAATAAATAAACTAAGACATTAATATTCCTGGAGGAAAATATTTATTAATTAAATAGATAAGATCTGATTAATTATATCATTTGGGATTGAAACCAATGGGCATAATCTTGCACACTGCGCTACAAAAATATTTTGAAACATAAAGAATATTAATAAAAATTTAAAATATGGATAATTTTTTCAATAGCTATTGTCCTCAAATGTCTCTCCATGATTCATCTCAGATGAATGGTACATTTAGTCAATATGCCAAACCAGAAATCCCATTCCAAAAGGTCTACACTTAATTCCTAATTTTCTCACAGTGTTGTCCTGTAGGCAAACAAAATGATGTCAACCGCAATGCAACAACAACAATAATGAGGGCAAACATCAACAACAGACAACTCCGGCGACGTCAAAGGATTGTGGGTCCGAAGGCGCCCCGGAAGTAAGGTGGTGCGTGGTAGATGGTAGCTGGTAGATGGGCACCGAGTCTAGTGCCCATTTCGTCATTACTTCAACCGCATTTACATGTGTCAGGACAGGCAGAAGAAGAAGAAGCAGCGGTAGGAAAAGCAGAGCAGCAAACCTTTGAAGCATCAAGCCAAGGGGCGACAGCGGGATGGCAACCCCTGTCTGACCAGCGAGAATCCACCCCGCCATGTCCTTGTCCATCAAAGTCGATGGAAGTGCTTTCAAGTTGTGAAAAGCCGGGAAGTTTCTTCTCTTGTGATGGCCATGTGACCCGTGGGCTCGCACCACCACGCACCGCCCCCCACCCACCACACCACCCACTCATTACGAATGTCCTGTGGCATTGTCGACATGTCCTACGCATTATAAACGAATTACTGTCGTCTCAGCAGCCGTGCCCCTGCCCTCCCTTATGTGAGGCCCGGACCTCGAGGGGGGCGGCAGGTTGGCGTTTTGAGTTTTAGCCAAGCCAAGCCAAGTTGGTTAATCGCCGGTAAATTTAATTAGACGGTGGTGTGGGTAAATAACGGTAAATAAATGTCTGACAATATGCAAACGGTAAACGGACGAGGACAAGTGGGGCCTTGGGGGGGCGGTGCACCGGAGATCATGATGTGGCGGCGGCGGCCCATCATGTGCCTCGACTTTTAATCCATTCGGAAAGGTAAACATGCCAAAGTGGCGCAACGAAAACGCAAAATGCGAAATGAAAATTGTCTAATAAACATTATTTTTGAACTGGATGAGGAGTTATGCGTCTGTCGAGCGTGTGTTTTTATGCAAGCACACGTATTTATAGAATGGGGCTTGAAGATGCCGAGTCCTTGAGCGATTTGGATGAAAGAGCTTAATGCAATTTAAGCCAAAATGTATGGGGATTAATACGTATATGCGGTTTATTAACAGAGTTAGTTGAGGAAAAAGGAAATTCAAAATGTACATAAGAATTCAATAATTTAAAGATGTATTTTTATTCTCTTTCTCCAGTTGCATATATTTTTTTTTTAATCCCAGAGATTTATGCCTTGCTATGCATATGTAATGTTCTATTCGTTTGCATAGAGTTATTTGCAATTGAACATGGGAAAAGGCGCCAACACAGAAAATTAAAATGAGTTCCATTCGGCAGTTACCTGCCAGCCCATTTGAGATAAATAGCCAAACACGAACGCAGTGGCAGATGCGCTTTACAAGATTGAAGATGGCAGGCCAGATCCCAGGAGGCAGCGATCCGAGGGGGAAACCGATATCATGTAGCGAATTATGAGTTCCCCTCCCACAGAGCTAGTGTTGTTAGTTTAGCTATTTGCGTTCGATCTATTTGGGAAGGCGGAAGCTTAAAACCAGTTATCTCAAGGTTATAGTCGGAGTTGGCTATTCTTAGATGAAGAAAATGTATTTGAGTTGTATTCGTCACACTTAAAGTTCATTAAAGTTCATTCCGATCAGAAGGAAAGGACTTCGTTTTACGCTCAAGTTAGAAACCAGGGTTTGAGACTTAACTTATGGGTTTTGTGTGCGAGGGGAACGGGGATGGAATAACTAGGAAAAAAAAGTGTTAGAAGAATTTTATTATGTAGTTCTTTCCATGTGTAACTTTTATATTATATGTTTATGAATTTTTATGAAAAGTTACAACTATAGTTTAGCGTTGCTAATCTTCAACATATGCCTCCTTCGGTCTGTTCAATACTTCTAAGTTGTTATTAAGGTTAGCGGGCTTTAAAATGCATTACTAGATACCTATAAAAGTTATAGAAATGTTAAATGTGTTAAATATACACCAAAGTGAGTAGTTTCATCATAGCAAAATGGCTACTAACAAGATTCGGAATTGAATACCTGTAGAAACCATGATGGACAAATCATTCTACAATCACTTCTGTGTGGGATCTCAAAACACATTTATACGAGTCTCGTCTCAAACTACTATGCATATGAAATCGAGCTGGAGATCTAGTTGAGATAAGAGCAAAAACAATTTAGAATTTTGTTCAACAACTTTAATTTGTTTAGCTATTTGGAATCATGGATCCAGCTAAATTGCACCATCACTGCAGAGAGAGAGGGACTTCACACATGCGCCTGGCTGGCTCGCTTTTTATCGACCATTCCGGGCACTCAATAATTGAAAAGGAAGCTGCGATCTGCCAGGCCAGGCTGCTCGTTCACTTGCCGCTAACACACACCACGCAGTTAGCCCGGAGTCTAGACCCAACCCTATTCCGATCCCTTTCCCTTTCCCTTTCCCGACCCCAATCTCCAGCGCCTTGTTCCGTCGCCTGTCCAAATGTTTGTCGATAAATTTGCGGATGTGCAAGTGTCTTGTGCGTCGCGCTCTTGGCGGATGGCGGATGCCATCACTCGCGAATCGCAATTTCCAGGCGCCGCGCAACAGAGCGCACAGTGGTTCCAGGCTAACAGAGAAAATAACTTATTTTTGCGTATTCCAAAAAATGTGCAGCCTTTTTAAGCAACTGCTTTAGTTAGCCTTAAGTTCCACTATAATCCATAGAGATATTTTTGCTAGAGAATTTAAAAGCAAATTATCGTACAACACAGCTTTTAATAAATAGATACCGCTTAATTTATTCAAAAATACGGGAATTAGAGAAAAGCTTTTTATGGGTTTTACAAGACGCATGTTCTCATCCTCATCTTTGATTATTATAGAATATAAACAACCGATAGAGCTACATATATACCAGATTACACTCAGATCGGTTTATATAGCAGGATGTTCAGGCAGTTAATCTAATTCTCTTTCGATATTTCTCAATAGCTAACATTGAACATTAGAATTCAGACTTGTGAATTACTAAGGAACCTTTTGCATCAATTTTGACTGTGCTAGTTTTTTCTGATACCCCAAAAAATATATTACAATCAGGAGCTGACTGTAATTTCCTTTGATTATAAATCAAAGGATAATTATCTGCACCCTTTTATATCATCCAATTCTTTTCGTGATTGTGCAAGAACGAATGCTCTGAAACCACTGTGCACAGTCACCCTCTTCACTGCCCCTCAGGCTAGTTGCACCGACGTCGTCATC
This sequence comes from Drosophila mayri, assembly GCA_008042485.1. NCBI lineage: Eukaryota > Metazoa > Arthropoda > Insecta > Diptera > Drosophilidae > Drosophila > Drosophila mayri. Next base: position 182,375 of record VNJN01004577.1, on the reverse strand, counting down.
AGTTCGGCTGCATTTCTGCATTCTGCGGCTGCTCGTTTGGGAAATTTGAATTTGATTTTGTAATGGGGTGATGGCAGCGGCAAGAGCAGAAGCAGGAGCAGGGACGGGCAGGGCAATCTGCGCGGCGTAAAAGTTATTGACAATGGGATGTATCTGTCGGGCTGGTGTCATTAATGGCGAATGCTTTATGATCGCATTGCCTGTGCAATTTTCAACACATTTTGTGCTCGTTTTCAGTTGGGCCGATGATTTTCATGTTTATTGAAGTGTAGATATTTTTATCTATTTTAGAGGCGCAAGTGTTTATTTCGACTGATTACTTGCTGCCGCCCCTCATCGCGGCCTCGCTCTGCACTCGGTGAGTATTATTCCCGAGGAAATATTCCCGTTTGCGTTCTTTCGAATGGTTGATAAACTTATTCGTTTCTTCGAGGGTTCTGCAAGTCCGCTGCCTTGAGTGGAGAGGGAAATGACGGGGACTCAGAGTCGCAGAATTATTTTGTCAAATAAATAAATTCGTTTTCATTGTGGTGATTCACCCTAAATTACACTCAAAATCGCCATTGAAAAATATAATACTTTTAGTACATTTCTTTTTCCATTCTATAAGCTAAAATTGTTGTATATATTTTAGTCTTATGTCTGTACATATATTTTTAACCTCGATTTACAAGTAAGAAACAAGTCTAGAGTACAAAATATTTAAGAAATGGAAAACTTGACTGAGTACTAAGTTTGTATAAGATATTATTATTTGCTATTATTTGAAAACTATATTTATTAGCTGTATCGCTGACTCTATCAATTTGATTTTGTTTTGAAACACTCAGATTAATGTAAAAAGTGCACATTAAATAAGCTTTTAAAGAGGTTTTTATTTTTCAAGTTAAACAACTGATTTTAAGGACGACCTTTAAAACTCCAATTGGATGCCACTCTTTTTTTAACTCTTTATATTTTTTATATCTCGTAAATTAAAAATGGTTTGTTATTAAAATTATATCAATTTGGACAAAGTTTTTTGTTCAATACAGATTATTCTTGACTCATGAAATATAATAAAACCAACAGAACTGAAATCTTTTGGATGCAGCTTGAAGCTACTATCTTAAAGCCAGCCCAAGGTGTTCGGACTCGCGGCCATGTGCATTTGGAAAAGTTTTAAAGAACAACTTGTATTATGGGTGGAAGGGTTCAGGCTCCCTGGAACCCCTGCCACCGCCCAGTCCCCAGTGTCCACATGACTTTGTTTGAAGTAAGTTTTCCGGGAGCATCCAGTAAACAATTTACGACGGCGCTGATGATGACGTTGCCAAGGGGGATGACGCTGCTCCAAAGCTGATGATGAAGACGACTGCGAGCTTGGCGCGGAGCAGCTGTTGTGTCCATCGCACTTAGCACCCAAAACACTTTCCACTTGCCGCGGCGTATCTCCTTTGCGCATTTCGAAACTATGTCCGGGTATTTGGAAAATCCTGCGGCGCTTTGTGTAAAAATTTGGACTCGTTTCAACGCCTGCGAAGCGTCCCCTGTGGGAGTTGTGCAAAAAGCATAAAAGTCAAATGCACTTGCCACTGCCGCCGAGCTTTTTGCCTTTTCCTTTGCCTTTGCCGAGGGAATCATTTTTCAACACTTTATGCATTTGCCGTCATAATGAAGTGGCCGCCATACGAGATCGGGGCAGAGCGTCCAGCCTCATCATCATCCAGATAAACACAAATTTTCTTTAAGCTAAAAGGGTATTTGAGTTCTTAAGTAGGAATATATATTAATGATCTTTCTATTTCATTGTTTATGTTACAAAAAAGTGAAAATTTGCATCCATTCTGATATAATTTATACACAAACTTGTTTTCAGAATCAAATAAAATATGCATAAAATATCAAACAAAAGTTTTAAAATATTAATTTATTGTATTATTAAATACCACAATAGGTAGCATTATTTATTGATTAATTTTAATAAATTTAAATTAATATTACTGTTGCTTTGAACGTTTCGAGGGAACAAAGATTTATTTAAAATTATTTGACTATTTTTTCAATAGAAAACCAAACGTATCTCTCAGTCGAAACGCCGGGCATTCGCTTTTCCTGTATTTTCCTCTTCAATCTTAATTTCTTTCATTGTTTTGCTTTGCCCTTGTCATCCGGTAGCTTCATTTTTATTTTTATTACTCAGTCTTGGCGGCATTAGATCATTGCGGTCGGCTGAACTCCCCAGAGCCTCCAGTCTCAGCGGCTGGGAATTTCTTATTCAATATGACATTCCTTTAGGGGAGCCGGCTCTTGGTCCTGGCACAATTTCCACAATTGCTTTGTGTTTATTCAGGTTAATCCTTCATTTTTTCCTTGGCTCTGCATAAATCCGCTTTTTATCTCAAATATTTGCACGCTCTTTGTGTATTTTTATGGCGAGCTGAATTTTGCAGCTTTGGAAATGCAATGCACACATAGCCCCAACTATGTTAAAGTTGGAAGTCGGATAAATTACAATTAGTAAACATTTTACAATGATTTGTGCCCCGACACTTATGAAAAGTTAACAGAGGCAAGGAAAACCTTTTGTCAAATGGAAATCCGTTTCAGTGTTCATTAGGATTGGAATGCATTTGCTTGATTATAGATGCGTTTGAAAGAAAGTAAGAAGAGAGGATAGATAACACTTATAAGTAAAAAGATTTTAAAAGCCTCGTAATTATATATACTTTAGTATACTAAGCACTCATAGAATCACTCTGATTTAGTCAGTAGCTCGAGTGTCAAACCTTTAAGGACGACAACAACAACATACATATCGGAAAGCCAAGGAAAAGGGCGAAGGAAAATGTGTCAGCTGCAACAAATAAAAGAATAAGCCATGAGCACGAGACAACTCTGACAGTGACACGGACATCACTTACAAAATAGAAACCGTCCACCTCCATCCCGGCTCCATGGAGGAGGAGACACACAGTGTGTGTGTGTGTGTTTGTGCAACCACAGGCAGTGGGGGAGTGTGTGTGTGTGTGTGTGTGTGCTGCTGGACACTCTATTTGTATTTCCTCTGAAAATTTATTGTAAAACTTAAAAGTTTTGATGGAAAAATGAAATAAATAGTGACATCACTAAAAGTAAAGAAATTATAAAGTGTCACCGGGGATGATAAGTGGGGCTGCAGCAACAATAACAACATCGGCAACGTCAACAGGAGCACTGGCACACTGGCATGGCCGGCAGCAGCCAGCCAAGTTGATGCAAGCAGCGCCAGGACTTTAATAAGGACACTGGACAAGCAGGCAGGAAGAGAGAGCGGCAGATAGAAGACGTCGACATCAGGTCCTGGGACAGGGACATGGACAGATGGGCCAAGTGGCGGCAGCGACGCGAGAATGGGGGTCAAAAGAAAACCAAGTGGTTATGTGACCGACTGCATCTCAGCTGCAATTATTAAATAAATAAATTTGGCATGGCTGAAATTGATGGATTTTATACAAAATCCAATACAAATTCATTAAAAAATTAAACATTCCAGAATTGTATATTTTGTAATTTTTAACAGTATTAGGGAACTAATATTTTGCAATTAAATCATTTTAAATCGGAATATAAAAGTAAGAACTTTACATGTTCCTGCACAATAAATTAAAAACTACTTAATTTATATGTCTTAACCATATTTAATTCATTTAAAAATCAACAGTTATTTCCGACAGATACCTATCAATTCTTTATAAAATTATTAATATAATAAAACAAACCCTCTTAAGTCCCTAACAAAACTTGTGTTATTTTTGCACATTTCCGCTGAAGCTTCTCTAGAGAAACACAAAATTGACTCTTTAAGAAAACTAACAAAAAAAAATTAGAGAAACTCCTTGCAACTATTCAAAGTTATCTTTATTTTTGTTCGCCCAGTCTACGATTTTATTTTATTTTTTACATTTTATATCCTTTGAAAGCTCAACTCTTGAAGTATTTCAACTTTCACATATCCTCAGAGGACGTTGAAATAAAAAATGCTGGACAATCGCTTAAAGTTTTGCCAGAGCCTGTCCCCCTCTTCCCTCATTCCTGATCCATCCTTTTGTACATTCAGTTGTTGCAACGTTTACTTTCCATCATTATTTAACACAAGGAAGAGGCGACAAACCACATGGGAGGGCCATGACGAACGGCGAAGTCTGCCCGGACGAGGATGAGAGCAAGGGCCAGGATTCTAGAGGACCAGTGACCAGAGGGCCTTAACAACTCTATTGTGATGGCAGTGCATTTAAATGTATATATTTAAATGCTTCCACTTTTGCACGTCACCGGCTATGTAATCATGAACATATCATCTCAGAAGATAAAACACTAAATATAGGCATAACTAAAGACATGGCCTTAAATCAATGGTTTCTTTAAAAATTTCGTAATATTCAATTCTAAGTAAATATATTTATTATTATATTGTTTTTACGTGTTTCATGATGTAGACAATAGCACTAAGCTTACCTTTAAGTAACATTTCCGCATTACATAAAAAGGAGCTAACTTCGGTGAGCCGAAGTTTGTATACTCTTGCAGAAGTAGATAAAAAAAATTAAACTGAAATTCTGGAATTATAATAAGTTGACAAATCTCTAATTTGATGAAAATATGTTGAGAAACAGCGAAGTTATTAATTTACCTTCTATTTTCTAGATTGTTTCTATGGCAGCTATAGTATATAAGTTGTCCGATTTTCATGAAAATAGCAAATTTAGTGAAAAAAAGATAAAAATTGACATAGATCAAATTTTTTTTGTACATTTTTCTGATCGTTCCTATGGCAGACACATGACATATTTACGAGGGAGAGTACATACAAGAATAGCTGCAAACTTTCATTCAGATAGCTTTAAAATTTAGGGACTAGATTGTGTAGAAACGGAGAGACTGACGGACAGTCGGACATGGCTAGATCGACTCGGCTGATCAAGAATATATTACATACTTTGAGGAATATAGTACATACTTTCATCACTTATCAAATCATTGTGAATATAATACAACAAAGCCGAGGACACTCTAAGACATATAAGATTTTATTTATTACAATAAAATATGTTATCTTAAGAAATAGTGTAGCAAGCAAGATAAAGCTGATAAAGGATGCTGAGGCTCAAATATCTTGTTTAAAAATGAATATAAATGTACGAAAAAGGTGTATGTAATGTTTCATATTCCACAGCTCCTTGCCAAAAATTCATTAGCGCCAAAGAAGAAAATAAAAACTTGCAGCATCGAATTCCTGGCCGACGAGAATAGCTCGGAAAATTCCGATAATATCGGACAAGGCAGAGGTATGGCAAGCTCCAGCTTCAGCTCGGACATGTAGTGTGATTTCGATGTGAAATGTTTAAAAACTGTCCGAGGGACAGGAATAAGGAAAAGAGCCGGCCGGGGCTTCCTTCCTTCAAATACATGTCTAGGACCTAGTCAGCGTCTGTGCGACATTTTTCACTTAAGCTGACAGTTATGTACTCCAGACCCCCACCCACCCACAGGAGGACCCACTATTGGAGGTCAGCTCGCTGTTCGCTCAGCTGTCACTCACGAGTTGCCGTTTACCGTTATTAAAAAATTACATACTTTCTGGCGTGGGGGGGGGGGGGGGGTGAAAAATAGGAAGGAAAGGAATAAATTCAAAAGTTTCACATGCACTGCGCCTCACCGGGGATCGGGACATCGGGGAGTATTGTGACGCTTGACACGTCACAAGTTTATAGTGGCTTTTGACAGCTCGGACATACTTCGTTTCCCAGCCACAGTTCTTATTTTTTCCTTTTTTGACATAACAACGGAAAAAGTTCCTGACTTCTTCTATTTGACGGTTGATTTTTTCTTTATTTTCCCCCGCCAGCAAGGGGATCCCTATAGGTGGAGTCCTGCTCTATCACTATGTATACACACACACACAGACGAGCAGAGTTGAGAGTTTGCAGCACTTTGCCTCAACTCCTTGATGATGATTTTGCGGTCACTCGTGTTTAATCCTTGGAGACATGTGCCGAACACGAATTTCGTTCGCAGTGAATATAAATAATAATTTCTGCCTGCATAGCCACCGGCCGGGCCCAGTGGGTGGCGGTGAGATGAGGAATGTGTGTGTGTCCCTGTCGGTCTCCACAGGTCCTGGCCATATTTGCCACAGACAGCTTGTCGATCTTTATAATGTTGTAATTGAAAACTTTTTTCTCTCCCCCGTTTTTCAGTTTTGTTTTTGCTTCCTTTGCTGTTATTGTTATTGTTGTTGTTGTTGTTGTCCCCCGTAGAAAAAACATTTCTTTTAAAATATTTTATACTTTTGATATGTCATGCCGGCTGAAAGCTGTCGACTCGGCCCTAGCCAAGTGGACAGCAGCAAAATTTGCCGAAAATGGTTTGTGCAGCAGTCGAACCGGAGGCGGCTCCTCAGCTCGGTGGATGGTGGATGTGGGGTCATGGAGGACTTAGGACATAGCACATCCTATATGTGCGGTACGTGGCTAATTGAAATTAAGGTAGTTGCTGCCGTTATTATGTATTATTTATTATTTTTTTTAATTATTCTAAATAGTAATTGGAAAAGGTTTTTTTTAGAGATTTTTAGATTTTTACCCTCTTCATAATCATAATTATAACAATCTAATCTGTTCAAAAATACTATCAATCAGATCTAAGCCAGATCTTGAGTCTTCTTAGCTCCACTGACATTTGTCCAGGGGCATATACACGCCGAGAAGACACTTGGACAAATGAACATTTGCCAAAAAACTGCTCGGTTGAGTGACAGTCGGCAAGACAGCCAACAATGTTCAGTTTTAAAACGTTAAGATGGCAAATGGCAACCCACTCACTAGCCGAGAGCGACCAACATACTGGCGCACAGCTCTTGTCTAACTGAACATGTTGATATGTCAGAAGTATTTTTAGACTTTAAGCAACAAAAACTGCCAATAAACTATGTTTGCGGATGCAGTTTGGACAAATGACAGAAGATGCAGGCGGCGGCGAGGTAAGTCAGGAAGGGTCACAAGCCAAGCAGCACGACGAACCGAAATATGGTACATACATACATATATAGAAAAAGATAGATTCGAGCAGCTCCTTGACCCTGTCCCTGGCCGAAGCCCTGCAAGAGGAAGTTCATTTCGGCCGCATTCGAAGGATGTTCATCAATAGATGAGAAGTGTGGTATGAAATGAGCAAAGGACTGGTCGAGCTGACAACCAGCAAAAGCTTTTTTGCCATTTCCTTGCTGCCCATGTGCACATAAAATATATTTTATTTTATTTGCGAGCCTCAAGTGGGCCTGCATACACGTACGCTTCCAGAGACTCGATAAAATGCTTTAAGCTCATATAAAATAAATATTTGACATTTTCCTCTCCATTTCCCTTTGTCAACTGATGACAATGACAGGCATACAAATGCATTTAATTGTGGGTCACAAGTTCCTCGGCGTTGTCTTGGCCTCAAGTTACTTGCCAGGTTTCCTCAGATCGCTATCGTCGAGCCCCAGCAGGCACCATTGGCCTTTATCATTGACTTATGTGGGCTGCTCTTAACTGATCTTTGTACTTGAACTGAGGAAACAATAAATCGCTAAGCGTTTACATTTTTTAAACTTTAATTCCCCGAAAGCGAGTTATATAATGAAATAATATATAATATTTATGAAAGCTGCGTGCTGGGATAAGAAAACTAATATTAAAAAAAAAAAAATTAGTAGCCTTGCACAAAGAATAATTTTCATATTTTGTAATCTAATAGCCGTTTGTCTTCAACATATTTTCAACTCTTTTAGAGCAAGTTAAATTTCTGCAAGTTATGATCGCTTATATTATATATTGGTTTTAATACTATAAACATTGGAAGTGTTTGTCCCTGAAAAATATTATAAATATTAATATATTAGAGAAAACGATGTTATTTTTTAATCGAAAATACCTCCCAACGGGGTGAGATAAATGTTCAGCTACAAACATGTCTCATATCAAATTATTTTGCTATGAACAGTAACAAAAAAAAAATTTATTAATAATCTAACTATTTTTTAATGTGGCCCGATTGTAGATTTATTTCTCTCAGCTTTGATTTTGCAGTTTAGTGCCGAACTTTTACTTGCCTTGGACACACTCTCGGTGCTTATTGTCAATACGTGAACGTCCGTCCCTATAACCCCTTTGCTTTTTAATATATCCAATTTAATTTTATGTATTGATCACACTTTGCATTACAGAAGTGCCTTAAACCTGCTAATATTTATGAGCTGCGTAATCCGCCCGACAGACTTTGTAATTTGTATCAGAATTTCCGCGCAAATTTCCCCAGTTAAAGCCCCAGAGGTGGCTATTAAACAGGGACACTTGGTTATTAGCGCGCTAGCCGGTCATTAAATGAGCGACAACTTCGACTGGCGGCGTCATTACACCGGCATTAATATATCATATGACCAAAAGTCGGCCCGACCCCTTGACAGGATCCGGCGCACGCAATTGGGGTCGTGTGTGTGTGTTTTTTCGCGCTGTCCACCATAATTGGCAAAAATTAATTAAATATTTTCCAAATGAATGATTCAGCGTTACAGCGGCGCCCCCAGAGGGTGTGGTTACCCAGCATCCAGTCCAGATCCGGACCCACAGAATCATCAGATCAACGGAGGTGGGCGCCACTCAAATGCAGGACTGCATTTGAATTATGTCAAATCCATTTTGTTTTAATGAAACGTTGATTGTTCCGCAATTAATTTTCTATTGTTTGACAGTAATTATTATTATATTATAATTTATATTTGCCTCGTTTTGAAGCACAATGTGTACAATAAGCCCTCGTTTAGTATGCACAAAAACATTTCATGTTCAGCTTCCCTTAGTTCAAAGTTTCTCAAATGAAAATGTGGTTTGGACAATAAAAGTAATATTGAAAAGCGAATGGTTAACATCACGGAATATTATATGTTTAAAACGATACAGATGTGGCACTTTAATGTTTGCTATATGACAATATTGAAGGTTTAAAACTAATTTTCTTTATTTATAAGTATATCCCAGCAGAAGGATGCATCTCTTGCAAAAGCCAAAAAATCATTAAAGATTCTTAAAAATAAAAAAACTTTGCAAGGGTATAATAAATTCCTGAACCATTTTACCTCTTTTTAAATCACTGTCCAATAATCGTTCGTCCCAGTTTGTTGGCGACTTTTCCCTAACGAAAATCAGACAACAATTTAAGCCCAGAGACGGTCATTGCCACCAACTCTTCCCAGCTTATGGACGTATGTATGTATGGAGGAGTATGCATGTGAATCTACTGACTATTTTGGCCAGCATGCTGGCTTGGAAGCTGGCCATCGCTTCTTGGATATAGCCCCATAAATCGTTTACATTGGTTCGTCTTCGTCAGTTAATTTAAAACATGTCAGACATCTCCGACAACTTTGGACAATTGATTGACGTTTTAAAAGTTTAGCAGCGGAGGCGTTCTTGTAGCAGCTACAACCAGACATGCAGCATGCAGCTGGAAGCAGGTTCCTCCGTCTCCTCCCTTGGCCATCGGACGAGACTATCAAACTGGACAACGACCAACTGTTGGCCGGCTGGCCGGTGTCTGCAGTGCAGTGACGGCTCGGAATTGCAAAGAGGCCGTACTCCGGCGAGGCCCGGCCAAAGTAATTTATTTATTTTTCGTTTGTCTTGACGATGAGAAAACGAGCCAAGTGATGGCCCCGGCCACACTTCGACGAATGGCGTTGGCGCTGCCATTGCACTGTGGGTTAAATCGGAGGTTTTAAGATTTTATAGTTTTGGGAGGGTGAGTAAGAACAGGTTGTTAGGTTCTCATTAATTCACTCAAATGATATGCTAAGTTTTCCTAGGATTTTGAAATGTAATCATAGCTATTATTAATAATATTAACTTAGTAAATTGCAATGGGTTTGAAATGCTTAATTCTAATAAAGAAAGCGGTACATAATATATTTAAAGTAGAGATTTCTTCTTAGTGGTTACTAGATTTTAGGTATTTCAATATGATGTAAATGTTTAGGAAAATGCTTGTCCATAGTACGTGGTCCATGTGGTGTGGTTACTATCGATGTAGTCTTGGATCCACAGTTGATTCACTTGGCTGAACTCGGTCCAATTTGTAGCAGGTTATTTAGGCAAGTCTTTGTATAAAAACAGCATTTGGGAAAAACTAGTTATTGTGACAGGGCTGCTAGCTGTAAGCTTGTGATTTATATTTGTACAATTAGTATTCAAAAAACCACAAGTAATAATCGTGAACTTAAATTTTTTGACTACGTTAATACTGAAATATTTATGAAATGTCTGCATTCAATATTTTCTATTAATCTCTTAAAACTATTTCAATGCCAGATACATTTTTATTATTATTAATAAATAATAATAGGTTTTAATTTTCTATTAAGCATCTGCTATTTAAAAAATTAACAACAACAAACATTTTCATATATTTTACGTTTTAGCAAACGCTCAGAGACTTAAGACTAATTTTTTCATATTTGTAACTAACGCTAACATAATAATAATAACTTCACAATGTTATTTTATTTCAAAATTAATTGCTATTATCAATCATTTCTGGGATTGAAATTAAATTAATTAATTTAACGTTTTCTGTATCAACTTTAAATTCAATAATTTTGTTTTCGTTTATATTTTTTGAAAACAAAAGCAAGCTTCAGTCCTTTCTTCAAGTGTATTATCCCAAATAATACTTAATAACAATTAAAAGAAGCGGCTGAGATTCAGGATGAGGATGCTATATTACTATTTTATAACAATTATCTTGATTTCAATAATTTGTAGAAATATTAATATGATACTAAGGGGGCAATTTTGTGATAGACATAAAGTTAGTGTTTTGCACACAAGGAAGTTCGTGTGGGGGTCCCCTCCTCTACGACTGCCGACCAATTGTTTGCAGACCAGCCACCCACGTAGTCCTCTGCCCACTTCATCAAAATCCGAACATTATTGAGCTTGAATACAGTGCAAACTGCGCCTGCTGGAGAGCCAGCGCCCGGAGCCATCTCACATACGTCCATCCATCGTCGAAGACGACAGCTGCAAGAGATTGCCTGGGCCAGTGAAGAGATAGGAGGAGGATGAGTCCAAGGCCATGCCAAGGCGCTCCACGATGGATTAGGAAGCTTCCGTTCCCTGCAAGGAAGCGCAGGGATGCGAGCGTCATCGTCTCCAGTTGGGAAGCGCATCGCGTTGTTTATTCGGGTCGGGACGACGCTATCCTTTTTTGGCAGTGGCCGCTTTGTTTTGTTATTTTTCATGTCAGTCAAAGAATTGGCAACGAACATGGCCGATGAAATATGCTACACATACGTACATATATGGGTGCCGAGCCACTAGGGACAAACTTGGTGGTGGTGGACATTGCATCAATATTGAAACGTCAACATCAAACTCGCCAGCGGCCAAATGGCGCTCACATAGACAAAAGGACGAAGCAGCTGGATGCTGGATGCTGGATGCTAGATGCTGCTCCGACCCGAAAAAACTGATGAAGAGTTCAAATTTTTCATTGTATGATTTGACGAATGAGCTGTCATCTCGAATTGGAAACTTGCCATCTCCGCTGGACAACTCAGCACAGCACATAGTCTTTCTTGGGAGAAATTGTTGATGGCAAAAAGTTTCCGACTATTTCGTTTGACGCTTCGTTAGGAGGAGAAATGAAAAGGCAGATGAAAGTGGGCAAGTGGAATGGGTTGAGTGTAGTTTTTTCAAACAAATGCTTACTTTGATAAGGTTTTTATTTTGTGTTTAAATATCAAAGATAATATTGTAACATTGCTTCAAATCTTCTAGTGTCTCAGGTTATAGTATTCAGATGAGTAGGACACAATCGTCTGGGTTTATACTTTTAAAGATTATATATCGTTTATCAGAAACGTTCTTTTTTTCTATGAAATTCTTAAGTTATGAGATGAAGAAATTCATACTTTGGGCAGAGGCTGCAAGGTCCAAAAGAATCTTTTCCAAAAGGACAGCAGCCCCTTTTGTGTAATGTGTTCTCCGACTATTGACGGCTGGGGAAACATTTTATTGATCCCAGGAAATTCATCAAGATTCCTCCGGGCCTTCAGACGCTTCGTGTCACTCTCACGTCCTGTCCTTGGAGCTCACACAGCTGACCCCTTTGGCGCCCGCTGATGGCTCCGTAAATGATGCAATAATTTTAAAAACTTCAGGCGGGCAGCACCACTGAGCTGAGGAAAATCAAGAAAAATTTGCCTTAGGGAGTTTTGTTCGTGGGCAGGAAAGGATTTTCGACGCTGGCATACGTTTTGTTTGAAAAATCCAGATAACATTACAAGGCGTTGCCTTGGTGCCGTGATGTATGATGGGTCACGGAGAGGAGGTGGAGGCGATGGACAGTATCTAGCCGTCAGCTGCCCCGCCAGTCTGTTGTGTCATGTCCTTGGGGGGGCGGGAAGGAGCAGGGGAAGGATGGGGCTTTCCTTCTCGTCATCTTTCACAGTCCTTACTGACCGGCGGCCCCGTCTCGGAGCTCTGTTAATGGCTCCGGTCCATTATCTCGTCATGTTTGTTACGAAATTTAATTACTCTTATTTATTTTTCACTGCCCGCGCCTTCGCCCGCGACTGCGTCCGCGCCCTGTTCTGGTTTATGATTTTCAGCTTCGTCAAAAAATGCCAAGGAAAAAATTAAATGTGAAAAAATTCAATTAAAAACACTTTTTGCATAAAGCGTTCCCGCGGCTTGGCTTGCCCTCATCTCATTTCCGGTCGTTGGTGTCATATTTATTTTGCCTAATGTCTCCCCACTTGACCATAGAAGCAACCCCTCAGCAAGTTGATGTATAATCTACATAAATACATACATACATATATGTAGCTGGGGAAAGCGTTAAAAATAATTTTGTAGTATAAATTCATGTAATATTTAGAGACTTAATTCTCGAAGACCTTCGTGATTTGGGGGGAATATTTAAATGCAGAGCAAATGCACAGATCAGTTACGTTCCCATTTCTCAAGTCATTGGGCAATCCTTTTTGAAATTAAATGCCCCACGGCGGTGTTGAGCAAGGACACTTTTCCATTGACCAGCAATGGCACTCCTTGCCTTCTCCAGCAGCCTCGTGCATGTCCATCATTTGCCTTTGTCTTTCGGCTTTGTTTGCACACGCCATTCTTGCACAAAATCCTTGCAACCTCTAAACCTGCCACGCCCTCAATACGAGCGTCCCACTCCGCCCACTAGCATCCCTGCAGCTGTCAGTCAATGTGTCGTGTCACAGTGTCTCTCCATCTGTCTGTCACTTGCATGTCTATGTCTATTCTACGTGACACCAGGCGAGCGAATTTCCAGCCCTCCCCGCACCTTCCTCCTGTGCTAGTCTAGCCTGCTTTCTTGCCAGCGTGCTTTCCTGCTTTCTTGCTTTCCTGCGTACTTTCTTCCCAGCTTGCTCAAGTTTTACTTGGCAGAAAAGAACGAGGCGGAAGGCGGCCCAGGGAGCGGAGCGAGGGACTCCTGTGAAGGATGCTCTGCAACCGATGGATGGATTTTTGGATTCGCAACTTGCACTTGGATTACAAGTCTGATTTTGATGCGTACATGTTTGTCCCGCTCTCCGAACGGGGGATTGCACTTGCCAAGGCACTGCGAGAAAAATGTGTTAATTATGTAGAAGGTCCTTTAACTGGAGCAATTGCAATTTTGTTTCAATTTAACTCGAATTAAGCCACTATTAATTTTTTAACAATTACTGAGGTTATGCAAAGTCAAAGTAGAAGCACTATGAGTTAAAGTCTGATTAAAAAGAATATACTTAAAAATTTTACATGCATTTCCAACTAAGATAAAGCCTGTGGCCTTGAAAGTAGATGTATTTATAGGTCTATATTTATAAAAGTCGAATTTATTATTGGATTAATTAAGTTTTCGAACCTTTTTTCCGTGGCACTGGCCCCAAGCCCCTGCGCCTGCTGTGGGTCAACCTCACACACATATGCGAGGCGGAAAAGTGTGGGGGAGGGAGGCTCGAGTTTTCTTCTGCCTTTGTCTGTGTGTCCTTTTATTATTTTATTCCCTGGCCTTATTTTAATTCACAGCGTCTGCTTGCCGCGTCATCCTCCTGGCATTCTTCTGGACCGACTTTGTCTTCGTGGCAGTCTCCTCCTTCGTCTCGGCAACATTGTCTCAGCTCGCATCCTTGCCAAGGATGTTCAGCCGCAGACTCACACACAGGCATACATGTGAAAGGGGAAGTGCATGTGCATGTGCATGTGCATGTGCCTGGGTCTGTGTGTGGGAAGCTGGAAGCTGGAAGCCAGTGGCTCTTGTTGTTGGGTTGTAAGTGACATTTGCAATTTTCAAAACTATTGAATGAGTGACAAGTTCTGCAGACACGATTGAAACTGACAGTTAACTCGAGACTCGGCAAGGAGTGACTTGCACTGACTGAGGAAATATACATACTAAATTCGGGCACATCTTCAAGACCCACAAGCGATCACTGAATAATTTACACTCCCAAAAGCATTAAAGTGAATAATTCGGAGCGATTCCAACATCGCCCCTTCGCCATAAACACAATGGAATTAAATGGCTTTTAGTCAAATTTACAGCGTTAATGGTATGTTCCTATGTCTAATTAAAGCTAATTTAATTAAAAGCTAAAACTAGCTCATGCTAAGCTGTTGCTTCACTGATATTCTACCATTAAATCGAACATTTTTACTCGCTTAAATGCCATACTTAATAAGGACTGCATTCGGCGGCAAACGGATGCCAATGCAGATGACGAGGACGGTGCTCCCAACTCGTCGGACCGGTGACTCACTGGCCATTAACAATTTCATTTATTTTGTCGCATCGAATAAGTGTGCAGGGCTCGGTCTGTCGGGGGCAGTCGGGGCAGTGTGTCTGTCAATGTCAACATCAATGTCACAGCGTCCTGGCCCAGACATTTTGACAAATAATTCAAACCACATTTTATAATGAATTTCCCCTGGCCGCTGCAGCGGGGCAGGATGGGGCGAGCGATGGGCGTGACTGCAGTGAGGATGCACCCGATTAGCCCCCCCTTACCCCCTACACATTCTGCGGAAGATTTGTGGGATATTCCTCAGGGGGAAATATTGCAAAAGCTGATTATCACATTTATTAGCGTTGCCTTATTTTTGGACGCGGGCCTTAAGTGCCAGAAAGCGATGAGTTGGCGTCACTCAGGCACACATCAGCCGCCCATAAAGAGATTGTTTTATTGACCAGATCCAGATGCAGGAAGGTGTGTTGTGGGTCCGGCTCAGGGCGACTTCGGGATGCTTTGCGGTCATAAATTTACACGCATCACGGGAATCTTTTTAGTTTCCCCATAAAGCGTGCTATTACCTACATAATAATAATAGAAATATAATTTTATTTCCTAAGTGGCATCGAGCGAGTTTAAAGCCGATTCCCCGTTTTAATCAGTAACTTAGTCATGCATCAGTCGACTTGTTTTAAAACCTGTATTTACATAATACGGATTCATACGGCGACCCCAAAAATCGATACCCAAAACGAAAGAAATATTGTTATTACCTCTGACAGCTGCCATCATATTCGATCGTATCGTCAATGTCAATTATCATAAAATAAAACCAAAAATAACTTTTGAAATTTGCACTTTGCAAATACTACTGTCGCGAACTTTGTTAATTTTTATTTTTTTGAGGAGGAAGCAAATCTGAATCTGAATCTTTAAGGGTCCAAGAAGGAGATGGGCGGTTGCTCGGCCTCCTCATCGTACAGAGAGGGCCAAATCCACTCTCCAATGGGGAAAACAATGGACTTGAACTGCTTGTAGATGTGTAATGTTTCGAAATGATATCCATCGTGAATGCCTACGTAGTTTGATTCATTTGTGAGCTGCTTGGAAATCGGCAACAGCGGCACATTAATGCAGTTCATGAAAAAGTGCGGACATTTGAGGGCCACCGCAATCTCGTAGCAGCCATCCAGGCTTTCGTTCCAAATGGAGACGGCGCTGAAGGTCAGGGTCTCCTTGTGGCATATTTCGATGGCCTCCTGGTTGTTGCGGAAGGTGTGAAAGGTCGTGACCCCAGTGGGATATTTACCCAGCTCTTTGTGGGTGCATTCGCAGACAAAAACCGGGGAGCGCTGAAGTGCTTCCGAGCCAGTGTCATCCGCATTGATCAGCTCCAAATTCAAGGCCTCGCTCTTCTCCAGGGACTCCTGGAAACTGGAATGCTCCGACACCATTTTGCTGAGCGGCTGTAGCTTTGGGAGGATGCGACGTACGATCTCCTCGCGCATTTTCTCCTCCACGAGCACCATGGCCACTGTATTCGGCCTGAAGGGATTGTGGGCGGATTCGATTAGAAAATGCAGGGCGCTGTTGATGTCGCCTTCCTCGTAAATAATCATCAGTTGGGGTTCCGAAGAGGAGGTCCTTTGACTATGTGGTGCAGTGGGACCGAGAGACATGATGCTTGCCGATGAAACGTTGGAGATTTCCCCTTCCAAGGCATTGCCATATAGATTATGGACCATATCGTAGCTAACTGGATTATCACTTGCCGAGGACTCGCTTTCCTCCGATTGGCTTGGGATCTCCGAGTCGATCGATCGTGGAAAGTATTTAGTATTGTCATACATGATTATCACGGAAATTTCTATGTTTTATATTCGATTTGGTATGAATTGTAGGGAAAGGGTGGGGCGATCCTTTATTTTGCTATCTTTTAAACACACATTTGAATATTATTTTTGCGAACACGAACGAAACGAATAACACTCTTAATGCCCGGCAGCAGACTCGGGCATTAATAAGCGATACCTAATTATTTGGGCGTATCTAAAGCCATTTAATTTAAATTATTTAACACAACTAATCATGCCCCGCGGGCTTAGAGAGTCCTTTCAACAATGTGGGGGCTGCGGGAAAACAGAATTTAGTTAACCAAAACCCACAATGCTTTCTATTTGTTAATCGCCAAATTTATGATCAAATGTGACAGTAAAATTAAAATATCACAAACAGATACAAAACGCACAAAGTGCTTGGGCGGCGAGCGGGCTGAAACTGGGATTGGTTGGAATTAGAATTAAAATATTATAAATATTTTGCCAAAATATTACAAACTTTTTTCCCCGGCGTTTACAATTGCTCTCGATTTTTTGTTGTGTTTTTTTTTTTGCAAAACAGCAACAACAACAAAGGGCATGCGATTATGAAACAACAAAACAGAACTAACAGCGACAATTAAAAACATAGGAAACCACAGAATTATTTTTTGTTTGGCGGTGGGGGTGGGGGGGGGGAGAGAGCAGCCGAGTCACCGCAGAAATTGAATAGTAAATTCCCCAACTAGTTGAGGGACATGCATGTGGACATCAAGTGCAGCGACAACAGGGGAAACACACATATAACTAACGATAATGCTGCTAACGATGACCATTTGCATATATCAGTACTAATTATAATAAAATGCCGAAAATAAAATTAAAATTAATATAGAAAGCCGATTATAAAACCCGGTTTTTACAACAAACACATCGCCCCCTCAACACACACATATTCCCCGTTGTAACAACGACTGTCAAAAATAGCAAATCCCATAAATCAACAATGACCATTTTCCCGCACACAAAAAATGTAATGAAAATGCAAATAAAAAAGGACACCAAAAGGCCTGTGCATATACCAGCGAAGACAAATAAATTTAAATATATTTTCTATGTAAATATGGCTTTCGGATGGAACAAATCACAGGCAAACTATTTACAAAGCCATTGTCTGATTACCTGAAGCATTAACCTTTGTGTTAGCTGGGATTATCCTGTCAGAGTCTAAACTAAATCGAACTCAAAAATGGGCTTCACCAAACTCAAGATGGCTTCTTTGGTGTATGGGGTAAGCGTTGTTCGTGCTCTCCATTTAGTTATTAGAATCTATGATATTTTTCAGATGGCATTGGCTATAGTTCTGCGAATTGTAATACCCTTTAAAGTGGGGTCTAACGCCTTGAACGAGTGCACCAAGTGTTCTGCTGCTGTAGTTACGTATTACTCATCCGTCAGCAGGACCCTGTTTATCCTCACCAGTCTGTGTTTGCTAAGCATTAGCTTAGCTGAACTTATTGCTAATTGGATTTTAGTAGCGGTGAGTAAATTGAACTTAAAAAATTAGCCATTCAATTGTAACTTTTAATCAGAATGTTCCATTTCTGATATATTTGACTCGCTGGACGTATCTCGCTTTATTTAACCAATGGAAGGGCGTTGAAGATAGTTACAATGACTTCATGCTTGAGCTGTCGAATCACTGGTGGAACTATTTCAATACCAACGACACATATTGGCCAAATCTGGAGAAGAAGGTATGATCTCCGATACTGAGGTGTAAACTCATCCTAACATTCACGTAGTTGCAATGCTGCGGATGGGAAGGACCTCGAAGCTACATGGAGTATCTGCACAGAGTTCCAGGACACTGCTATAATCCCCAACTGATTACTCTGGGTTGTGGCCAAATCATGCACGACTTGTTTGATCCGATGCCAAGAATCGGATATTATCTACGATTCGTTACACTAGGGATAGAGATATGCCTGCTGTTCTATTTTGGATTTAGTGTGTTCAAGAGGTTTGCTAGAAGTGATCAGAACAGGAATGCTTCTAAGCCATCATTAAATAAATCCCATTGAAAGGATTTTAAGTACATATTAAAAGCTATGCTTGTTTTTATCTATTCCACTTACGTACAACACACAGGCTGATGACAAACTTCAATGGGTCCCATGAAATAAATTGAAATTAGCTGCCTTTTGTTGCTGTTGACAATTTGAATAAAATTAATATACATTTTCTCACAATTTTAATTAATAAATGTCAAATATTTTGCATATGGGCATTTATTTGTACGTTTATTTGTCTGATTTATAAATTACACTTTTTTCAGCTTTCGGCTTTTGCCGCCTGTGTCTGCTGTGGCATTTCATGGAAAATTGATTTTGTTGTTGTTGCTGTAGCGACGATAACAAATTTCCCTGGCGCCAAACATAAAAATCGGGAACTCTGGGTGAGTGAGGTGAAAGAATGGCGGAAACATACTTTGGACTCGCATAGCGGAAGCGGAAGTCAATATTAGTAGGCAAAAATGAATATTCACAATCTCGAAACAATTCACATTAAGCAAAACGCGCGAATTTTTGACAATTGCGCAAAATTATTAATGGTCAGATTTTGTCGCGTTTTGCAACCCCGAATTATTGCCGCTGTTTCTGTTTTTTTTCTAGCTGCAATTTTATTTATATAGATGATATCAGGAAATCAATTTTGGGAAATTTATGACCAAAAAGTCATGTTTTGCCGCTCTGTTCTAAGGTAGATAAATGAAAATTGCTTTCGATTAAACCAGCAATTGGTTTAGGCTGGCCAAAAATATGTTTATTGGGGGAGGGTTTGAATACTTTTGAATTTAAAATGTTGCAATTTGACCAAAACCTCGGAAACTTATTTAAGAAATTTTTGAATAATACATAAAGAAAGTAACTGCTTCACTAATATATAAAAAAAGTCTAGGAATTTATTGAATTTTCTGTAAAAACAGACAAGTATGAATGCTACAGTTGAGTTGTGACTGTGACTGTGAGATATCCGGTATCTAAAACATTGCAGATGAAATTCAAAGTAATGGACTTGGACATTGGGCTACTTAAATTTCTCCAATTATTAGCAGTTTTATAAAAACCTATATTAAAAAGGGGGAAAAGTAAAGGAAAAATTAGCTAGGAACATGTTGCGCCACATTCAAGTAAAGAATAATGTTGCTGTAAAAATCATAACTGTAATATATTTATTTTGAATACCTTTATAAAGTCATTTTAAACCTTAAACTATGTTTGTATAAAAAGTAAGTATGAAATCTAAATTGTGACCGACTGTAAGACACTGAACAAGACAGTGACTAAGGCAGGGCTACTTCACGTTGTCCACTAAAAAAAGATTGACAGATAAACACAAATATTTTGTAGGAACATATGGCAAAGCGCACCCAAATAAGTAATGATTTTGCTTGAAACATATTCTCAACTTTAATATCTTTTTCGACCCACGCTGCATATATGTATATTGATTTTCAATCCCTAAATAAACTAAATACTAAACTCCTCTTAACACACTTGCAATCGGCTTGCGGGATCCAAAGTCAGAGTCAGTCATTAAACTTGTGAACGAAACGGCGAAACTTTAACGACTGTGGGTGAGTGGGACGTGTGTGGCTATGAAATCGCTTTGATTGATTGCCTTTCCCGAATTGACGACGATAGGAGGACCGCACGCTTGTTAACTCTGTCAGTGTTAAATTTAAAAATATACACACGTCGTGTGCGATAAGTAGGAGTCGGAGCCATAAATACTCGGGCACCAGCGGAGGAATTTCTTACGACCTGCTCGAAGTTGCCGGCTGTGGGGATGGGTGTTTGCAAAATATTTTGTGGCTGGCAAGTGTCAAACATTGGCCATCGCCCAGACAGACAGCCATCAGAGCGGGACTTATCATTCGCTCATAAAAATGTCAAAACTATCACGCTGACATTGACTGATGACGGCCACGACTCCGAGGACGGAGACGGGAGCTGCGGGCGGGGAAGCGCTCACATTCCACTTGGGCTCCCGCTCCCTGGGCGCAGGATGCCAATGCTAAATGCCTCGGCTCCTCCACTTGTCACACATCCAGCATTGCCATCATTCAGCACGCATCCTCATGTTGAGTGATTCCATTTCATCTGGCCCCATCGCACTGCTTTTTTACGGGTGGCACTGCATTCAGCCATCCATCTATCCGTCAACCGAGTGAGTCAGAGCTGCTCTCGGAGCCATCAGCATAACCTTTCGCCAGACTCTGGGCTCTGCTCGACATGATTCATGGCTTCGATTGAATTTTGATTGACAATATCGCAAGCATTTAACGTGTCTGTTTCCGCTTTCCGTGTCCTTCGAATATTCCTTGCTCCTTTTTGCTCCCCGCAAGTGGAAAGTGACTTTGAGTGCGGATGGGAAGGCTCTTTCGAAGTGATTTTTAAAGTCATTTGTCATTTGACAGATGAGCGTTTGATTGACTTCGATGGCTATGAATTCATTTCGAGAAGAGGCGGGCTTCTCTTGAGAAAATTTATTGGCCTCCGCGGAGTTCTGAGACAAGAGAAGTTAAATTCAGACATTTTATTAAGATAATTCTTTGTACGAATAATAAAATAAATTACCATTTAATAATCAAACTCTTTTTACAACATTCACCTAATTTTTAATAATGAGCCACAATAACTCATAGCTGATAATCGTGAATTGTTTCATCCATTATGTTGGCAATAAGAAAAAACCAGTCCGTGTAAATTTATAACCATTAATATGTATGTCACACGCCCCGTTCTCGATATCGATTACGAACCCCATTAGGAGCACCCACTCCTTCGCTTGGCCATGCACATTAATTAGCGATAAGATCGCCTCCAGTCCTCCGGCTGTGAAAATATCAATTTCATTTTGACATTGATTGAATTAATTTATGAGCTGTACCTTCCCAGCAATCCGCACCAATCAGCTTATTTATGGCCGCCTCCAATTCAAACCAAATCAGAGCGATTTGAGTGATTACCAATGCGACCAATTCGAGATTTATGCTTCGAATCGGAATAAAGAAATCTAATCAATTCGTTGTGTCTGATAAGGATGTTTCAAGCTGGATCGGTGGCAAATCTGGTATATATCTGAAGATATTTGAATCAAGGGCAAACTTCACCACAAGAAGTCTGCCTGGGGATCATTTTTTATCTAAATAATTTCAGGTCCCACAGTTGCGGTATTAATTAAAAACTTTGGGAAGTCTTCCCCCTTTGTATTCCTTTATGGGATAAATATTCTTATTTATCATCAACAGTCGAGGCGATCTAGGTCGATCTATCAGTCAGTTTTAGATCTATTTGCCAAATCGGTCGACTTAATCATTAGCTGCCAAAGGGATACATAAAAAATAATCGAAAACTAATATAGAAATTTACATAACTTTGTTATTTGATATAGTAATTGTTTTTGATTTAGAAAAAAAATATTTTTGATTTGATCAACATCGAACTTCTTATATATGATATAATATCGATTGGTAAATGTATGGGAAAATGATAAGATGAAAAATTAAAATTCAATTAGAGTACTCTAGAGTCCCTCATCCCTTAACTATGTACTTATGTACTAGTTCATTAATGGGTACTTACCTCTACTTGCCCTATAAAAAACGAACACCGAACTACCTATCGCCCTATTGTGAGTGGTTTCGAATATTTAAACTACTTCATTATACTGAGATATGGATTTGAATACGATTGAAATCTGATTTGTTAAATGTTAGCAATGCTAAATTTCATATAATTTCATATCAATTTCAATTTCATATTTCATATAACAATTTATTTGAAATCTTCAACATTTCTCAAGAATTTGATGATTTGACAAATAAATATTTTATATCTCTTCTTCTTTTGTAATATTTGTTTTTTCATTTAATATAAATTAATCCATTTTTGATTCCAAGCTATGCATAATGGTATACAAACTTCGCTATCGAAAGAAAGCTTCTTCCGTTGTTTTATTTGTTTACTTCTGCAATTTGATAATACTTCTTTTTTGTATTTTTCCCGATAAATATTTACCTCCTAGACATTTGTGGAAGTTTTATCAAAGTTTAGCCACATCCCATTGTGGGTTTCAATTTATTTGTATACAAATATACCATACATTAAGTTTTGTATTTAACAGGCTATAACTAAACACAAACCATTTGTACAGATATTTAAATATGGCCCAAAAAGCTTAACAAATTTAGTGATCAATTGCAAACTGCAACTGAAAGCAGTCACGCATTTTCAGCACCAATATTTTCATCTGCCTAGATGGGGTGATCGGGGGGAGGACATATTTCGATTTACTCACGGCACCGCTGACAGCGAAGAAGGTTTTGAAACTGTCCCAACCTGAGGCCTGACAACAATCGCCGGCAATCAGCGGGAAACTCATTCATTTTAGGACACTTTGCCATAATTGAAAGCGACAAATGGTTTTTAATTATTTTTTAAAACTTATAACTGTGGCATTGACCCCCAACCCACCCAACACTGCATCACACACATGCAAATAAATTGCAAATTATTACGATTTTTTCCGTTGTGGCGTTCACATATTTTTTAATTTTAATTCAATTGCACCGACTCTCCAAATAAACTGACATTTTGACGCAAATTATCTCCTATGAGCCCATGGGCTATTGCTGACTGTCTTTGAGCTTATTTGTTTGATTAATGAAAAGGATTTTCGCTCTGTGTTTCACACCGTCACTAGGTGATTTTATTAGTGAAAATTCATTAAACTTGTGTTTCATTCCGGGAGTAGGTTTTAAACAGAAATGTGCAGGTGTTCATATTTGAAAAATTGTTAAATTTGAGGTCATAACATTGTATCCCACCTATAAATAAAATACCAAAGTTTATATTTACATTATTTATCCAAAGAGTAGAGAACGATTTTATTAAATTACAATATTTATGTAATTATGTATTAATCCACAGTTCAGGTACAGAAACACAGAGCTTTGATATGGGGATCGCTGACACAGTGGGACTGCTGTAGATATTCGTTGACGCGACTAATGGGACTGGTCAACACTAGAGCATCCGACACACGGACGGTGGCCTCGAACTCCCCGTTCCCGGGAAGCGTCTTCACCCCCAGCCTCAGGTCGTGGGCGAAGGACTCTTCGCCAAAGTCCACGAAATAGGCCTGGGCTACAGAGCGAAGCTTTAGTTCTGCACATTGTGAATGGGGCTTCGTCTGCTGGTTGATGGATTCCACCAAGAAGCGACTGCAGCGGATGACCAATTCATCGTCAATGGGTATCTCGGTGTGCTTACGGCAGAAGCAATAGAGTGTGGGGATGTGGGCCAGCTCGCAGGTTCTGTACTCCGGAATTGGCAGGAAGAGACTTATCCCACGAGGCAGGCTCTCAGGTAGATGCGACTGGAGAGCTTTGGTCCGCTCTTCCAGCTGGGAGTTCTGCAGCCCGTCCAGGCGAGACATGTCCCTCAAGGTTTCGTGCAGGTCGTAGGGCGTGATCAGGCTGTGCGAGTTGTTCTCAAAGTTCCCCATGGCCAGGGGATATTTGAGCTTCAGCCAGTCGGGATATATGGCCAGCAGCAGGGGCTGTGATTCCTCCGCCATGCCCTGATAGCTGGAGCGATAGTCACCAGCGCGGAGTCCGTGATCGGACATGAGAAACACAATGGTATGCTTCAGTATATCAGCCTCCTGCAGACTCCTCAAGAGCCTCCAATAGGGCTGATCCAACTGCTCCGCGAATTCGTAGTACTCCTGGACGCCCTGCGACTGCCAGAAGAAGGAGAAGAAGGGTCGCTGCTGCAAGTGGGGCACCAGCTGGGCAATGAACTCCCTCAGGATCGCTTGGAACTGCCGCCCAGCCGTGCAATAAACCGTCTCCCTGAGGTCGAGGCTATAGCGCGTGTGACTGTGCATCTCGAGAACTACCGGAGCCAGGTAAAAGTCGGTGGGCTTGCTGGGAAATTTTTCCCTTCCATTCCTGCTTGTGAACACGCCCTCGGTACTGTCCTCGCCGTAGGCAGTGCTGTAGCCCGCGGCCCTGAATTTCTCCCAGAGCCAGGCCTCCGTCGAAAAAAGGGTTTCAGAGTCCGCTTCGTCGCTGTTAATTCCACTCAAGAAGGGCATCAAGTTGGCACGGGCATCTAGGCCCACTCGGCTGTAGCCAAAGAACTTGGTGTGCATGCTCTCTAGGAAGCCATTTAACTGGGGGAAGTTGCGCACAAAGTGCATGTGGGAGATTGAGTCAATACCCAGCACCATCACGGACAGTTTTTCCGTTCCATTCGTCTTCGGCTCCAGGTTCCTGACTGGAGGTGGTGGCACAAAGAAGTGAACATCATGGTATTTGGTGCCATTCGAATTGTCCTGGCATTTAACCCGCACTATCTGCTGACCCACACCGATCTGAATGTCCTCATTCTCTCCGCGCTTTAGATTGAAGTGTCCCTCCAGCAGGACTTTGTTGGATTGAAAGTCCAAGGCAGCCAGCACCCAGTACTTGCACTTCAAGTTATCGGATATTTCCTTGGGCACCAGGAAATTGGCGCCCTTCTTGGTTATCGCAGACATCAGCTGAGGTTTTGGGCAATGCAAAAGGTTGATCGGTTCCGCCGCCGGGGAATATGTGGCAGGACTTCGCCTGCCTCTTAGCAGGCATCCCGAATTGTCGACGAATATGATCTCTTCGGATTTCACCATGACTGGCTCTTCAAACATATCCATTATGGGCTCCAGGGTGAAGTACATCATGAAGAATATGCCGGTGAGAATCATTAGCAGTCGCATATACGACGACATCTTTATTTTGCTTTTCCACTAGATTTAATTGTAGAATTTCTAATTGTGACTTTGCTTACAAGTCAAATTCCGAAAAGTTGACTTCAAAGTCAGGAAGTCAATGGCCTACTACAGCTGCCTGAAATTAGTTACAACCCATATTTTTCCACATCCATTTTATATTAAAATAAAATATATGAATATTATCCTAATCTAACCCACCCTCTCTCTCTCTCTCTCTCTCTATCTCTCTCATTTATGGAAATTAATTAAAAGTGGAAAATAGAATGAATAAAAAATAAAGAATATATAAATCGAATATGCTGGCGATTGCTGATCCCACATTTTGATAATGGCAGTGCCAAAATAAAAACGGAATTAAAATAAAGCCACTAATAAATAAGGAAGCAACAAAACACATTTCCAAAATACTTTTTCCATTGTTCTAAATAAATAATGAGCACAACTGTACTGCCACACTCGGCTTAGTGATGTAAATGTGTGTGTGTGTGCGTGTGTCCATTTAAATTATAAAATCTAATCACCTTTGTTTAAAATTTAATGAACGCAATAATTTTAGAGGATTTCCAAGCGCTGGCACGGGGCGGTGGCAGGACCAAACTCGGCCGGGTAATTGGCTCCAGCCCACAGAAGTAAAAAGTGACCAGTAGACAGCATAAAAATAAAACATTTTCAAAAAACAAACAAAACCGATTCGTATTTATCGACGGCTGAACAAAACAAAAGAGATTATGGACAAGCATAACAAAGGATTTTTTATTTGTATTTATTATTGCATGCAAATACGCAGTTTACACTCACCCGCCGCCAAATATTTGCAATGGTTTGTATAAAAATCTAGCAATTTATTTAACAAATTATCCATTTTAGCGCTGCTCGCTTTGTTTTGTCAAATGAGGTTAATTTGTGTTTAACCTCACGTGTGCGCAGATCTCAAGTGTGGGTAAACGCAGTTTGCTGGTTTCCAGTGTGGGCAAGGGCAGTAAGATGTGTCAACACAGCACCCTTTATTACATATTTTTGGCATCGCGGATGGAAAGCCCAATTAATGAACAAACTATGTTATACGGACTAAGGACTTATATTACGAAAATTAGCCACCTAAAGCACAATTTGGTCTTAACAGCCCAATTAAGTAATTTTGAATAGAAATTGTAATTGTTATTACAATAAAAATAATAATTATAATACATTTACGATAGGTTTATCTGGTGATTATCTTTTTCGGTTAGATATTTATCATGAACCCTTCACACTAAGGCTTAATACCGACCAAAAATAAAAACTATTCCTCGACATATATCTATGTGAGAGAGGGAATCTCTATAAAGTTGTTATAAACCAATCAATTTTTTTTTTTATCTTACATTTTTCCAAAAGAAAAATATTCAGATAAGAAAGGTCTATTAACTGTGCTGTTATTTATCGACAATAAATAGTTTTAATTGTGTTGATATTTGTCGTTTTTTTTTATTTATTATTATTTTTGATTATGTCTTATTTTTCGGTTATTGTATGAGCCAATTGATTGTAAAGAATTTATAAAATTGTAGAAAATTAGTTCAAAAACTTTTTTTAGTTGATTATTTTTATATGATCTTGTAAATAATTGAATTGCGATTTTGTGATGCCATAATCAAGAAGGAAAAGCTGTAAATCTTGTTCTATTTGTATCGGTTATCAGAAATCAGATTTTCTTCGTCCGGAAAAAGTTCTCAGGGAGTCGTAATTACATTATACATTTCAATCTAATACTTAACATTTAAATAAAAAAAAAGTAGTAATATTGTCTTCCGTTACTGTAGTGTAGTAACTTTTACAATTGTGTAAGAGGTACTTTTTATTATTGACAGAACTATAAAAAAAAAACGTTTGCTATACTATTAAGAGATACAGATAGTAAATTAAGCTTGATACGGAATTGACTTTAGCTCTAGCCTTGCCAAAGATCCCTACATACCATTCATATGTATTTACGTTACATCAAGGACTCGAATTCGAGGACATGCGTGATATATTTTACATATCCATAGGCCTTCAGTTCGTTCATTCGAATGCATCCAATCCAATATACATAATTGCAGAGGACATGCCAAAAGGCACCCCAGAGAGTGTATTTGGGGAAGCCGATTTAGTGCATGGTGATGGTGCGCTGACGTTGTCATCAAAATAAAAATTAATTATGCATTCTATGCGCTGCATTTGAATTGCTTTTGTTGTTTGTTACTGTCATTCCCATTTTGAGTGCGATTGTTGTGGCATTGTTGTAATTGCCGCCGCTGTATCTGGCATCCATTCGCGTTGTTTTTGTGCGGGATTAATGTGGCATTAAAGCGGCGCGCACACTTTTTAGCATTTGGATCTGATAACTGCGGGGCAAATAAATTACAAATATAATAATTAAGCAGCATTATTTTTGACAAAATAAATGCACACACACATCTAACCCCATACTTTTCCGGGTGGAAATTGGGGGGCCGAGAGCAGTGGGCGGTGGCTATGCGGCGCCAGTTTGGGCGCGTTGTTCCACTAAAAGTGCATTTGTGCATAGGAATTAATTACGCATAATGACAATTTGATAAAATTGAAAAATTACATTTTATTTAAATTGATTTATTGTAATTAAAAATTCTATAATGGCATCCCGGGTCCGAGTGTCCTGCCAGAAATATGTGCAGTTGCGAACAATGCGAGTTTAATTTTATCGTTGCCGAACATGGTGGGGTTATTCGATGATTTTACCACTGATTAGTTGAACAAAAGTATTCAAATAATTAGCAGCGGCAGTGTAAGCAAATTAGATGGTGTACCCTTTCCCTATAAAGTGGGTACTAGATCGAATGGGGGGAAGTTTGAGGCGTGAGAACGTGGCATTTACCCTTATAGATGACTTTCTTGGTAATTTTATAACATTTAGATTTATATTGTTGGTGGCCTTTATTTATGGGTTAATTGATATAATATTTCGATTTCAATTTATATTTATTCATCTATTTTTTTTGCTAATTATATAAAAATTAGGACCCATAGAGGAAAAGCTAATAAAAATAGAACATGTAGGACAGCTTCTCCTTCAACCATTGCATAATGCTGACTCTTTTTGGTATGGTCTCCATACCTCCGACTCTTCCTATTTTCAGTTGATTTGGATTAGATTTAGTAGCATTCTGATTCCTATTCTTCTCGCCATCGATGGTCACTGGTGTACTTGTGCTCTTCGCTTCATCATCTAAGCATTCTTCCAGAGCTTCGATTATGGCGCTTCTTGTAACAGGATTTTCGGGTTTTACCTTCACACTGATGTCGCCGCCATATCCTATTTTCTGGCCATTATAGCTCAGGGCTATTTCACAGTCCAGCATGCTAAAGTACTTCAGATACATGAGGTTGCTTTCGGTGAAATATTTGCCCACAATTTGGCCAATGTCGCTGAAGAACTTGTAAACTAGATGGGCGCTGGCATACTCATAGCCGCTCACTGATATCCAAAAGGGGTTTCTATCCTCTAGAACTCTATCCTGCAGGTGATTTCCGTCTTGGATCTGGATAAATGTCTCCTGAGATGATGTATCCTTATCTTTCATATGGTTCTTGGCATCCTCGTGTGCAAATTTTCGGGATTTCTTGTGGCGTTGCTTCCCACTCCCACAGACCTCCTCTAAAGGTTCACGCAAGGTCTTCGGCCACGATTCACAGTCGGAATCAGGGGACGGCCACCGCTGGTCGGAGTTCTTTGTATTATCTGCCGAGTGGTTCATCTCGTCCTCGTTTCGGGTGTTTATTTAATTTTTCAGTGCGAGGTTTGTTTCCAATTTAGTAGTTGATACTGACAGCTTAATGCCATATTTAATTTGGACAAATTTGGAAGAGATGTGATGACCAAAAGCGAGAACACATAAATCGAGCGATCTTCTCTGCCTCGCCCTATGAGCTAATAGCTAAGTTTATTATTCTCAGTGAATAATGTTTGAATATGTACAGACAAGAAAAGCTAGACAATAGAACCTTGATAGATGAATCCAACGTGTGTTTATTTATAGACAATGTGTGAATCATTTCGGTTCCTGAGGAAATACCAAGTATGATTTAGGCCGCGCCATGACCCCACCGCACTCTCGCCTCATCATCCGACTAATCCGGGCAGGAGAACAGAACCCGGCCAACATCAAACGGTCCGTGCACGCAGTTTTGCTTTATTTACGCATAATTTCGTACAATTTATGAGCTGGGTGTTCGGCTTCCACACACATCAATTTGGACGCTTCGCGGTGCTGGGAACGGATCGGGACGAGTTCAAAGCGTTTGCCAGTCAATAAAATATTAAACAATTAGCTGATACAAATATAACTAATACTTGCAGGCGCCAACACGGGCTGAAGTGGCCAGCAGTGGTTGCCACCCACTAAGAGCACAAAAAGGCCGCCGCGGAAGTGTCTTTCTCCTGGCAACATTTCGGGTGCCATTAGCCGGGTCGGAGATTAAAGGCGGCTGCTTCCGTGGGCCAGGTCAGACGAACTTCAAACGGAGCAGCCCTGCCAGCTCTCTCATCATAATTCCAGCAATCGCAAGAGCCTCCAATTGTTTGTTTGTTGTGTGCAGTGGCAGCCAAGCAGCCCTCCTTTGAAGCAACCGACTCTATCGAGCTCAGGTGCGATCTGACGGATCAACTGGGCCCTAAATTGTCTATAGTCTGCACCCCTCTGCCTGTTCATAAACCTTCGGTTTATTCCAGGCGTTAATCATCCGCGAATCGTGGGGCTTATGATTGAAACTGCCTCAGATCAAAGACGTATCTCCTTGCTGACCCTATAAAATCCAATGAGCTATTCGCCAGTCTACTGTGATCTATCGGTTAAACCGAAAAAAATATAAAGAACATTTTTCTCTGGCTGCCGTTTACACGTTCTTTATCAGGTATTTTCTGGGTGTGATGTTATCAAAGCGCTGAGAACTACAAATAATAGAAGATGTTTGTTTTTAGATCGGAAATGTGAAATCAGTGCCGTTACATGTACAGGGCACAGGGAGCCTAGCTATGGCCATTTTTTTTTTTTTAGATATTCTCTTAAACGAAAGGGAACTTTTCGTGCTGTGTAAGGTATAGACTTACCTAGCTTACTTTCCCATAAATGTATCTCTGTAAGATTTAATATATTTATTGGAATATCTATGATAGCATCGTGAAGATGTCAAAACATGATTATTAACACCTTGTACTTTGTTATCAGATTTCAGATTGCTAATTGAAATCCTCAAGAGACAATATAACAGTAATAAGACTGTAAGGTTAAGAAGTATTAAAAATTATCAAACAAAATCGAATATGTATTGTATAGATTTTAGACTAAATATTTACAGAATATTTGTTGTTTTCTAAGAATTTTGCGTGATGTCAAAGTCTGGTCGCTCTTTAAGATTTCAGAAAAAATAACCGGAAAAAAGCTATCTTCGGGACGCCGAAGTTGGTATACCCTCGATTTAATTTAAATATTTCCTTTAACCGCCGAAATTGGTATACCCCTGAATTAATGTATTATTTCAGTTTTAATTTGTATATTATTGTACGATTTTCAAACAACTTAAAGCAAGATTCTGAAATAAAAAAGTTCGCATATCCCATTACTAGATATAATGGTAACATTTAAATAAATTAAAAATTTTATAATCCAATGAAAACAGAAATATTTGCAAAATTGCATGGAGCTAGCTCCAAAATGGAGTCGGACAGACGGACAATGCATTTCACAACTTATTTCACTGCGTTGCAAACTTCTGGTCAAAATTTGAAATTTGAGTATTTTGAGTGTTGATTTTTTTTTGCCATCCCTGTATCGAAATTTGATTAAAATATCGGATTCTATACTCCAAAATAATGCACTTTGCGTAAACTTTGTTGAAAGTAGCATTGTGGGAAGGAAATATCAAGCGATAAGGATGCAAAATTGTTACAACAATTACTTTTTTATTAAACACATTTTAATTTCAATTTCCAGACGAGAAGAAAGAAACCCACTGTTCTTTTTTACTTTTTAAGAAGCAAAAAATAATAATAAATAATTAAAACAAAAATCATGGTTTAATTATTTTATGTATCTGCATTTTAACTTGCACATGTTTTAATATCAATAATTAATTATGAACTTTTAGTTCGATTTCAATCAAACTTGACCAATGATTACATATTTTAAAGCCCAAAAACTTCCAACTTAATTTATAATTATTTGGCTAAGTAATATGTATGAATAGTCCACTTTAATTTGCTAAGCCCCAGTAAATATAAAAAAATGCGGTATCAAAATAGAATTTAACCAATTTAAATTCAAAGTTACGCTGGATCTAATTAGACATATACAATTCTCATAAGCTGGATATGTTCTAATAAGAACATCAGTGGTATTCCCAATTGGTGCCCTTTCAGAGATCTTTCTTTTAGTTTCCTAAATTTCTCCTCCTTTTCAATAACACTGTTTTTAGTTCAACGCCGTTGTTTTTCTTTGTTGTGGTTGGTGGGAGGAGGGTTTGGAGGTCGTATGGCGATGTCGACGTCGCTGCCAGCAGAAGTGCCGGTATAGCTTTGCACATGCAGCTCTGCACGTGTGTGTGTAAAAAGGAAACAAATGCGCTCTATGGTTTTCCTCTCGCAGTGTTTTTGCCTCTCTTGACTTTACGCTCTCTCATCCTCAGCACTGTTTCGGTTCCAATCAGAGAAAGAGAGAGAGAGAGAGACTGAGAGAGAGAGCTCTGCAAATTAAATTTCTCTCCGTCGATTCCCCTCGCTTGCAGAGACAGCGACGGCGACGTTCCATTTCAAGCGTTCCCCATTGCCCCGCCATTTCCCCTTAAACAGCACGAACGCTCTCCCTCTATGTCTGTCTCTTTTTGTTTCCTTTTAGTTTGTTTGCGATTTCCCCTTTTTCTGAGCAGCAGCAGCGCATTGTGCTATCTCGCTTCTGCACCCAATCGAAGTGGGCTAGTTAGAGGTCTTGCTTTTTTTCCGCTCCAAATTCGCTTTAAGTTTTGCGCTTGCTTTGTTTCTTTTTTACCTTTATGAATGTTCATGTGCGGGTGCAAGTGTGAGTGTTAATTGTTGTTGCGCCAACGTAAAGTGCTCATGCAAAGGTGAGGGTGCATTGTCATATTCCATTTCGCTTTATTTTCGCAATCTTCAACTTGACGTTTATTTTTCTGTCCACCCACCACCTCCACCCGAACCGTCATTGTGTTGTCCCCTCATCCGGCTCGAGCGTCTGATTGGAGCGGGGGGTCATGGGACAATTATGGGTGGATTGAAAAATTCCACCAAATTCTGATTAAGAAATCAATGCAAACGTAAGCGATGTCGTTTCAGTTTGTTAACTTTAAAATATTAATATTATCCAAAAGAATCTTTTGGTGGGAAACCGGAGAATAAAAACCCTTTCAGGTAGAGTAATAACATAAATAATTTAAAGAATACAAAAAAATCAAGAAGCTTGCAATTGGGTCAAATCCTAATTTTTCATTAAATTATGCTCAAACTGAGGACGGATACTAAATATTATTAATTGTTAAAAAATAATCTGAATAAATAATGAATCCATAACAGAATTTTTCTAAGCGCCAATTCTTACCAATTATTACATGAAATGCCTTTAAATACTTATTCTTTAAATGCATATTATTTAGATACTTTTGCACAAAATAAATTATACCATGTATAAGTATAATGATATATGCATGTAAATCCCTTCAAAGTTAAAATAATTATAAAATCAAAAATTATTTTCTACAATTTTCAAAATAATTAAATACCATATTTGTGTTGTCTGTGCCAATGGGTGTTGCTCAACATGTGCCTAGCAACATTTGCCTTTATTTGGCTGTTGGGAACATGTTCCTAACAGTCACACTCGGCAAATTCGCAAATTTTTAATATATTTCTATGTAATTCTTATAGTTAAACGAGTTCCGATCAATTCAATTTATATCAATTAATTTGCGGTTCTTAGAGATTTAATCACCAGGACATCATAGCAGCCTTTTAATTAAATTTTATCCTTTTATATATATGTGAAACAAGTAAATTTAAAAGAATGCAAACTACAGTAGTTTTCCCTTAACTGTCCACTATTTTAACGCAGCCCCCTCAGCATCAGTCATACTGATTTTAACAAAGACCAGGCTTAATTTTTAAAAAAAATTCCTGTAAGTTGCAGTTTTGTATAAGTGCTCTTTAAAATGGAGGGCAGGCAGCTTACGAAGTGTGTCTACCATTCTGGAAAGTGCCTCTACCAACTGCTGGCCTGCGCCTGCCGGAAGTCGGTCCAGAAGGTCGTCTGCCTGTGCAGTGTGGGCAGCGTGGAGAAGTTCCTGCATGGCACCTGTGGGGTGGAGAAGCGGATTCTTTTGGTAGAGAAGATTCAGCCCCTTTGTCTGGAGATTAGAGACTCCAGGATGCCCCACGGCGACATTCGGCCCAGCGGTCCCAGTGCTGTTCTTCAGATCGAGCAGAATCTTCTTCGTGTGACCCAGTTCATTGGGAGGCTCCTGCGCCCCGTACCTCTGCAGACCGTGCTCAAAATTCTGAATCCGTTCGGGCATTCCTGGAACATGTTGCAGGACGAAGATTCGGAGTCAGACAACCAGGAAGAGGAGGACCTAGAGTCCTGGGCCGAGGGACTCGTTAGCGTCTGAGTCCCACCCACTTGGTTGTTTAGAAAGTAACCCGAAAGAGTCCTGAGGGGTGTTGTTTGAGATGCCATTTAAAAATTTCGTATGACAGTTGTATCTAAATTTGGTAAAATATACCATTCTTGCTGAAGGATCGAGGATGTTTGAGTGGTATCTTCGCCAATAGTCTGCACGGCAGAGAGTTTTGTTTTGAACGACTTTCCGCGTGCAAATATCGGTCGCAGCGAAAGTTTCCGCCTCGGAACTGTGTGAGGAAATCATTCGCAGTCGAGTTGGGGAAGAGTTCGCCAGAGAAGATGATTCGCTTATTGGAGCTAATGAAATGGGGATTTCCATGCCCAAAAGCGACTCGGTCAAGGAGGGGCTCAAAGGATTCCCTTGCTGGGTAAGCTGATCAGAAACAAGCGATCCAATGTCAATGACAATCCTTAAGAACAAGAAGAAGTACATATATCAAAATGAAAAAAAAAATGCCAGTTCTTTTAAAATCTCAAGTAATTGTTATAAAATGTAAAATATCTTAAAGTGATGAATAAAATTAAAGCTTACGTTTTTAGATATTATTTAATATACTTTGAACTAATTTGGTATTTTCTTAATGCAAATTAAATCATTTATCAAAAGACGTTAATATTATGAAAGCAATAAAAATACGTATCGCAATTAATCTGAATATTTTAATTTATTTATATTTTATTTTTAGTTTGAACTTTATTTTAAAAAAGTGTTTTCCGAAATTGTTCTCTCTGCCGTGCGTTTGCATCATCAACTTTCTACCATTTATCAATTATTCATCAACAAACACGTCTGTGTCATCAACGGTTTCATTAAATAGCCGAGTTCTACTCAACCAACGCTCTCTTTCGAAATCGTGTCACTCCTGCCTCTCGGTTGATGAATATCCTATGAAAAACGGTTACAATTCATCAACCTTTCATAAATTTTTATAACTAAATCGGTTTTTAAATACTTTTCTCTTTATATCAAGCACATTGTAGCTCCCAAAAGTGAAATTATGTACATATATTATCAAGGATTGGTTTTTTTTATAGCAAAATTAAATATTTTATGTGAGTAAAAACTTAAAGTTCGAACTAAGAATTACAGTGCCAGAAACAAATATAGCAGCGAGTGGTTTTTTTTAAGTTTAAAAATGGTTCATGAGTTTTTTATGCACGAATCATTGGCAAGTAGTCGATGAAATGTTGGTGAATTTGTTGAAGTCACATGGAAATGTCATTGATGAATTAGTTGACAAAAAGTTGTTTTTTTTTTGTCTAAAACGTTATTATACATCTTCGATGACTTATTGATGCATTTTCTCACCAAGGGCAGCCACCTTTGTATGAAAATTCATCGGTGAAAAATATGTTGATGATTTATTAATTAATTAATGGTAGTGCAAGGTACTTAAGGCAAGGATTAACTATATCTTAAGAGAATTTTGTACTTCCAAAGATAGTTGTATAAGCCAATTAAATTATCCTCAGTTAAGAGATTCAACCGATTAATTTATAAATATTTTTCTCCGACATCAGACATCCTTATGTGAATATGCACAAAGATTTCCACTAAACGTCATAAACGTCAACGACTCACCCCAAGCATTGGCATTGGAATATCCGCTTAATGCCGCCACAACTGTGCTTTTAAATCATTTTGATAATGACACTCGATGGCAGTGGTCCCCGGGCCCTATTCGAGGGCGCTACAGGAGTATTATTTTTAGACCGCCACGTCGCCAAGTCGCGCCGTGTTTTGGTATACTTTTGTGATTTGATTTTTATGGCGTGTAGTAATTTGTTGGCTCGTTAAGTTTCTTTAATAGGCCTTCCCCTCTGGCGACGGAGGGAAGGGCTTGGAGGCTGCAACCCGTTCAGTGCGTATCGAAATTATCTTGCATTCTGCCGGACTCTCGGTCCAATAAAATTCCACAATTTTTTACGAGCAGCCGAAGGGAAATCCAGCCGAAATGTTTTTTATTGCACCAGAAACACTCAATAAAAGCGAATTATTAGTGTTGGATTGCTGCTTTCTGTTTTTGTACGCTGGCTCGCTCCTCGAATTCTATTCCATATTTTTATCCATCTTTTTCGAGCTTTTGTTGCTTCTTCATTACTATATATACATATATACGGATATGTTTTTCTGGTTGGAGGTGTAAATTCATTTTTATTACAAAAATTTAAAGCCAACAGGGCTTTCTTTTTTCCCGATTTGTATTTTGTACACATTTACAAGGCAGGCTCTGAGTTTTTTTTCGTTCGTTTTTTTAATTGGTGATCTGTTGTTTATGAATATAGATACATATTTATTATGGCTTTCATATATTTCATGAATAACACCATTTGATTAATGGTTTAGTAATGGAACCAGCACTAGGTTAGCAGTCGCATGAATACAATATTCGAATAAATGGAATTGTGGTTTCATTTAGACTAAAAACAAACCATAGGACTATGAATATTTACATTTAGGAACTTTAAAATATATTTATCTCACAAAATTATTTACTTTAAAAGGTAATACTATAACCATTTAGCAAAGAGAAGTTGAGAGCTTAGTTATATTTCGAGACCTTCTTAGCTCTCGAAGACAAAGTCAGTGTGAGACTTATAGAAAGGGATTTAAGATATTACGATCTATATTTCTATATTTTATTGTGCATTTTAATATATATTAAGTTATATCTTCTGAAACTCGTTAATAACAAACATAAAGCGTTTTACATTTTCTGATATCTTTTATATCTGAATATGTATATACGATATAGTACTCAAAACGGCTTTTCTGTTTACAAACACTTTGGAAACCCTTAGATACCAGGTAGAACATGACCATCGACCACGTCTAGAATCCCTGTTCCCACACTTCTATCCTGAATGTGAATGAGTATGTCCCTTGTCAGACACTGACATCATAATAGTGTCATCGTCATCAGGCCAATTTCAGCCGGGGCGGGGCGGGGAGTCAAAATGCCAAAAAAGAAAGCCAGAGGCGAGGCCAAAGCACCAGAGTCATAAATCAAAAGCGCCGCATGACGAGCTAAACAAACAAAAACAATTAGAAATAAGCGCAAAAACTAAACGGATCCAGAGGAAGTGCTCCATATGCGGGGAATAAATAAACAATGCAGGCCAGGACAAGCAGGACATGCAGGGACACCGAGCAGGACGAGAAGGACAGCGACAACGACAACGACAACGACAACATTTCATCAACGCAAACGAGCGAAACGTTTATCAACTGCTCAAATGGCCATTAAACGTGTGTGTGCACCGACATCAACGCCCCGAAACAGCAGTGGGATGCCAGGACTATCTGCCAGGACATTCATCAAACGATAAATTGAGTGAATGACTTCATGATGGCGATGCAAAAGGGGCGCACTTCCTCACTTCCTTGCCACACGCACGGACAATTGGCCATGTTGCAGTATTTGGCCCCGTCGGCAGTTGGCAGGAGGCGGCAGGCGGTAGGCGGTAGGCGGGTGTGTTTGCCACGCCCCCCTCGGCACCCTGGCAAAAAGCAGATGGAAAACCCGGGCAAAAACCATTTTGAGTGACTGTCTGACTTAAATTGCCATCGCATCCTGTTTGCCAGAGGACGAGACGGCTCGCCAATTGTTTCTCTGATTGGTATTCATCCACGGACAGTTGGTGCAACCATCCAGCCTCGTCCTCGCCAGCCATTTTTGGGTGATTTTCGACTGCGCTCTTGTCTTCGTCCTTAGGCCACATCCATCACTCGGCGCCTGACGTGACGTTAGTGTTTTAATGGACTCCACTTGTCTGCCTTGATCACAGGACTCCAGAGTCCAGAGTCCAGAGTCGAGTCCGGTGCCACGTCCTTCTGCTGCATTGTTTGTCTACGTGTTGGCAGCCGAGTTTGACCGTTGGAAGGAGACTTTTTTTATTGCAGCCCAGCTCGGAGTCATTTGCATCTTTATTTGAGTCAGAAGCGTATTTATCTTTCGCCCTGACACTGTCCTGTCGAGCACACAGGGAATCCTTAAAGGCGAGAAAGGAGAGCTATCGTCGGAATAAAGACAAATTGACGTCACAAAAATCGACTTTTAAAAATATCAAATAATCTTAGGGTGGGCCAAGGGTGAGCAAATAGGTGTTGAGAGTAATGCGTACTCTGATTTTATCCTAAAGAAAAAAATCTCATCCCCCTATGTACCCAGAAATAAATACATTAAAGCTTTAAAACGTACAAAAATGTAAGATAAATGTATTAGTTTCTTTTCCAAGATCCTGAAATAAGGCCAAGGGTTAAGTATCTTATTAAGAATTTATATTTCTAAGGCAGTAACTAAACTCTCTCTTAATATTTTCCTAGTTCATGCAACTTTTCCACCTTCCAAAAAGTCTTAAAGAGTTGATTCAAAAGGCACCCACACCCATTCGTAGATATTTTCCCAGCCTTGCCAGTGATCGATGGAAAAACGGAAATATTGGCAACTTTCTTGCGCACTTAAGGAGCTTACATCGCTCAGTGCTCCCAGAGATTGAAGGCTATTCCGCGGGACTGGCGGCTTATGTGAGGCGACTTCCTGACACTAATCGGGGCGACGGGCGTGGAGACGATTTTAATCGCTGCTAATATAAACTAATTAGCATACTTAGCCCGCGATGGGTGCGATAGTGTGCGGTAGTGCGCCTCACAAGCTCCCATCAAGATGCGACACGGCCTGAAATTATCTAATGAATTTTCACTTAATCCAAATCAAAAGTGGCGATCAAGATGCGGCATCCGTTTGCATCTGTTGACATCGTCAGCCGGGTACATCCCATGCCTGGTGCTGTGTTGTGTTGTGTCGCTGGTTGTCATAATCCGATCAGTAGGCGAATCCGAGAGCCAAGGCCCCAAGCAGATCCCAAGAGCAGAAGCCACGCGGAGCCCCGCGATGCTGTGCCAGCAGCTAAGACATGATCGGTGAGGTCGTCAGCACGCAGTCCATCTCGCCCCTCCATCCTCCACGCTGATCAGGCGAGTCTTCGCGTTGATTTCCATTTCATTCTCGCTAATAATTCGCTTGGCAGATATTCAGGCATAATTAGAGATTAATTGTTCTATTCATAATTGGACTTGGCGCGGTATTTTTGGACATTGGACAGGAAGGCGAAAACTACATCAACGTGGGGTTCTCTGGTTGTCACACCGAGCTAAATGGGACTGGGGACTGGGGACAGATGGGGACCAGAATGACAGCAACAGTTGCCCAGCGGAATCATATTTGAATATGACGAGCTGATTCAGGAACGGCAAGAGTTCTCTAGCGAGCGACGGGTATATTCCATATATGGGGAAAAATCGTATACTCCAAAAACTATACAGAGAATTTTAACTATTGGCATTTAAAATCCTACAAAAAATGTTGAATCTTTAATGCAGATGTATTTAAAAAATTAAAAAATTAACATTAAATATATATACTTATACGGACAACAGTTTCAAACCTTTTTTTTTTTAATTTTGGGTATTTAATTAATAAAAAGAAAATATACTCAAAGTTTTGTTATTTAATAATCTTAGTAGAATGTTTCTTATTAATATATTAATACAAAGAAGAATTAAAAAGCCATAATTTACAGACAGCTGCCACCATAATTTCGGAAAAATGTATTGGTACTAAACAAAAAAATATATGGGTACATAATTATTTAAGGTTAAGATTAAATAATATATATTTTTTGTCCTTAGTTTTAGAAGTTTAAACATCCTCCTGCGAGTTCTGCTAACTTCGTTTTTAATTGTGGAATATTTTTGTAAAGCCGCAAATTGAAATGGCACTCAAAACCGCTGTAAGTCTCTTTTTGTTCTGAAAAAGCTTAGCCCTTGAGTTTAGGTTCCTGTCAATGCCAGCTATAACAGAACACCAAAATATATTTAACCGGAACTTTATCAGATCGCTAAGTTTTTACAGTCATGATTTGGAACCTCGCGTGTCCTAAAATTGTTCTTTGTAATTTTAAATAAATTCGAAAAGTTTAAATTATATTTAAAGTTTTCTAAATTTTCAAGTAACCAACAAAGTTTTTGTTTATTAAGTCCCATTTATTCTCTTTCTAGCTCAGTTAACCATTCGAACTTATCGCATACAATCGCATCAACAAAATTTGTTAAACCTTTTCTCAACGGAAATTGACAAGAACTGCTTGTGTTCTGACCAATTTTCTTGAATTTCCCTTGTTTTTGGCTCGTGTAATTTTTTTTATTTGCGCATAAAGTTGATGGTTGGCTCGTTTGTTTGACATTCCGCAGGACATGGCCGAAACGGAGGACTCGCAAAGTGAAAGCAGGAGCATATTTTATTTCCCCTAATGACAGCGCGCACAAAATGTCTCCAAGGACCCAGGACCAAGGACCGGACCCAAAACAGAAACAGAAGCAGAAGCCAAGCCAAAGTGGCCTGGCCAAGGAGAGCACTCATAAAATGTGAAATTTATGCTCTGGCTTTCCTTTGTTTTTACTCAAATCGTACATAGATTATACAGAATTATGACGAGCGCGTGTCTATCCATCGAGCAGGACAATGGACGAATGCCGCCTTCGGATTGGGGTGGACTCGCATCGAGTTTGTTGTCGTTATCGTTGGACTGTGCAAATAGTTTTCATAAATTAATTTTATTTCGGTGAAGGAGGACCTTCCTCCTGCGTCGAATGCCCAGACAGTTACATATTTCTTTCCTAATTGTGCCACATTTTCGTTTCGTTTCGTCTTCTTGGCAAAAATGGACGTAAATTACACCACTTTGCGACGATTTGCCACGATTTGGGGTACGAAACTTGTATCGCAAATCCATAAATATTTATATTCATGGTGTAGGGAATGATATAAATGGCAACGAACGTTTGGTAAATACGGGATTATGTTTTGGGGAATGCTATTTTATCTACAGCACACTCAAGAGATTGAGTTTGATTTCGAGAATGAAATTCTACAAATATAACATAAAAAAGACTTTGAAGAAGCAACTTTTAACTTGTAGAAGCATTTATCTCATATTCCCTCTATTAATTGTTTTATTAGCTTTAATTTAAAATTGTGAAAATAAAGTAAATGCAATATTTTAATAAAACTTTAACAATGTTTACAAACTATTTGGTGGCTCTTTACTCGGGCTTTAAAAACTATGAATTCCTCAAAAGGAATTACTTTTTCTGCTTTTGTATTACATAGTCATTGGGCAGGATTAGGTGACAAGCTAAATCCCCATTTGGTTACCAATCCTGTTTGTTTTCTCCAAAGACGAAAGCGAACCCTCCCACCGAAACGGTCCGCTTAAATCCGCAAACTGAAATCGTAAAAATGAATTTTTAATGCCTGACATTGCTGGGCAGACCAGACCGGAGCGATAGACGGAAATACATGTGGATATCGGAGGAGATATCCCCACGGAAACGGATAGAGAGGAGGGACCCGGACTGGGACTGGGACCAGGCCAACCATCATTTCAAAATAACGTATCGTAAATTTCCAAGTTAACATCAAAATTGTGAAAATTATGTACAATTCCCAGGAACAGCAACCGAGGCAGACCGAGAACATTCATAACCAAATTTATTGCAAATAAGAAAAATGTCCGCCAACCGATAGACGGACAGAGACGGAACGAGACAGAGCGAAAGAGAGAGAGGCAGAGGCGGTTGGTGGGAAAACCAACAGAAAGACAGAAGTGTAAGCGGGCTGAGTGGAAAGCTTCAGAGCGAAGAGGACATGGC
This sequence comes from Drosophila mayri, assembly GCA_008042485.1. NCBI lineage: Eukaryota > Metazoa > Arthropoda > Insecta > Diptera > Drosophilidae > Drosophila > Drosophila mayri. The sequence continues at coordinate 140,513 of VNJN01004577.1, read as the reverse complement.
AGGCCAGGCGAGCTGTGAACGTAGTAAAAGTGGCCACAGGACAACAACAAGGATGCTCCTCTGCGCTGCCTCCCTCCCTCCACCCGGTGCCTTCCCTCTGCGGTCAGCAGAAAATGTAGAAAAATAGATGAAAAGCAAAGCGTTACACACATTAAGTCCACACACACACAAAAAAGGAGACACAGGAAAAACAAGGGACAAAAAAAAAGGGAAAAGAATGATGAAAGACAAACACTCGCCACAAGGATAATGGACAGGGCAGAGAGGGAGACGGAAAGTCAGGGAACATTTTCTGTGGAGCATTGCGCGTACTCAGAACGATTTCGTTGCCCAAATGGGCGGGAAAACTATATATATATACTATACACATATATTTTGAGTAGGTTATTGGGATGCCAGGACACCGGCTAGCTGCTGTCGATATATGTAAATAGGAAATCACAAAACTTCTAGGAGTTCTTGAGTTCTCTTGAAAAGGAGAATTTGTTGTGAAAGTCTATAATTTGTTTAAAATATAAATATAACAAATATATGAAGAGGCGAGAAATTAAAAACTCTTTTGTTCACATTTTTTTATAAAGATTTATACCCGTTACCCATTGGGTACAAGGACATTATACATGTGCCAACTGAATGTATGATAGATATTATACCGAAGCCGACATTTTGATCAGCATCACCAGCCATGTTCCTGCCGTGTCCCATGTCCGTCAGAAACATCAAGTTAGATTTTGAGAGTCCGGTTTAAGAAGTGAAACTACCAAATTTGATGACAACAGATATGACTGTTGCACGCAGCTTTAGTTTGTTTTCCAAATTTTTAATTAAAGCAAAACTTTTTAAACAACTTACTATGAATTTCTGTGAAGTATCTAAAATTTCTGTAATATCTATACTTGCTTACCAATGGATGTAGCTCAACATATGTATCATATGTATCTACCTAGCAACATTTGTTTCCACGAGCATGTTGCGCAATATATTCCTAGCAGTTGTCAACATTTTCTGCAGTTCAAACTGTTTATTTTAGCTCTTCATAAATTTTAACGTAATTTGAAAAAGGTTCCATTCCAATTCATTTACAATGCAGGGTATTTCACCGTCTCTAACACTCCTCTGAAGCTTTCCTACTTGCATAATAACTTTCCCCTTCGTCTTCCGTTAGCCTTCATTTCATGATTGCCCTCCCATTCCAAATCCCAGCCAGATGAAGTGTCAAATTAAAAACCGAAAATCCCTCAAGAACAATGCGAATTATCCACTCCCCATACGTGGCCTTGAGCAAAGGGGGAGTGAAACATGAAGTGTCGACCGTAACTACACGTGCCACGCCCACTCGCATGTCTAAACAACAAAAAGTTGAAGGCCCGAAAATGAAATTCCCCTCCTCCCCTCCCCGGAATTGCTATTTATAAACAGAATGCAAAAAACTCAAAATTTGTGCAGATTTTTCAGCTGTGTCAAGGAATTGTCAGCACAGAGTAAATGGCAGTCTACGTTAAGCCGCCGCCCCCGGTCCAGATTCAGACCAGGTCCAGGTCCAGAACNCCCCCCCCCCCCCCAACCGCCCCTCTGGCCACATTTCGTGTGTGTCACGGCAGATGTTATGCAGCAAAAATTTGACACTTGATATTTTGAAAATTGTCTGCCAGGAAACGGATCGGAACAAAAAAGAAGAGCAGTCAACTCGACCGAAATGAAACTGAAATGGCAATGGGATTGGGAGGGGGAGGGGCATGGAAATGGGGATTTGGTTTGGGGATTGGATGGGATTTTTGAATTTGAGGGGCAGTGCCATCAAAACAATCTACAAATGGCAAACATTTCCGATTTATTTCTAATTAGAGACAGTTTTTGTTGTTGTGGTTGCTGCTTTCGATTTGTTCGTTTGGCTTAATGAGTTTCAACATTTATCCGCAGCTGAAAACATTTGACAGTTGCAGCCAGAAAGTGGAATGAAATGTGAATTGTGAAATTGTCAGAAACGGACTCTATAGATACGTTGTATATAAACCTTGTTATCTTATTAATTTAAAAATATTTATTTGAGATAAATAAAACATCTTTTGAAATTATCTTCTATTATCTTTTACCTTATTAATTTAAAAATATTTATTTGAAATAAATAATACATCTTTTGAAATTTTAAAACATTTCAAAAGATGTATTATTTATCTCCAATTAAATATTATATTATAAATAACTGTCACTTCAAGTGACGAAATTAAGCACTTTTTAACTGCAAAATTGCATTATCTCAATTATACCTTAAATATTATCACAAATAAAGGGTATTATTCCCATCACCTTCTTTGGTCTTCACTGATAAGTTGAGATCTTTTTGACAAAAGCGCCGAAAATCCCATTAAACATGTTGTACCCCATTAAGAGAACTCAAATTAATTAACTTGTTGTTCTTAGCGACAACAATTACGGGCGAGTGAAAAGAACGCTTCCATCATCATAAAATATTTTCCGATGAGGCGTGAAAATTGTTAAAAATTATACAAAAGATTCGTATGTATGAGTGACTCTGGAATATATGTACATACATACAAACGCACTCTCGGCTGCTTTATATTTTTTGGCAGAGCTGCCATTAAATCATAATAAAGAATTATAATTGCGATTTTCACCCGACAAGCTGTAAATTAAGGCCGGGCATGCGAGGGAGACAAGTGTAAGTCGTGATTCAAACTGACGGCCCAGCAATTAACATAACTCGCGGCCCCGGCCCACGCATCTGAATTTCCGCATCTTGGGTCCGGGTGCGGGTCCGAGTTCGGGACCAACGGCATTCGTCAATATCTCTGTCCTCGCCGTCATAAATCGGACCCGGCCAGCAGCTGCATCATCGTCATGGCATATTCTTTGCTGGTTTGTCGCTGGTCAAACGCTCCGCAGGCACTTTCCGTTGACATCGCGGATTTGCCGTTTCGCGGCGGCGCCCCTGCCCATCCATCGCTCATCCGCTGCGTGGGCCTCCTCAGCTTTCCTCTGTGTTGTGAAAGATCTTCGGTAAGGAGGAAAATCTTTGGAAGATAAATAAACTAATAAATCATTATGTCAAATTGGCATAACACTTATATTATCGCCTTGCGCTCCGCACATTTAAATAGAATGCTAACATGTGTTATGTGGGAAATGCTCAAGGCATGTTTAACTGTCAGTCTGTTTAAAGTTTACATGGGCCTCGTTGGATAGACAGCTGACTATAGTGGATCTCCTGAGGAATATATACTGAATTCTACTTTATTTTGATTTGGAAAATGCCACAGGCTCAGCAAAGAAAACGTTCAAATGACGGGGAGGCTTTCGTAAATGTTTGTGTTTTTAAATGGCTCACCTACAGGCTTTAGATTGTTATTATAAAGTTAAACTTATACTACAAAAAATATAACCATATAACCAGACAGATTCCGTCAGTATTCTGTTTTAGTGCAGAATCTTTTTTTTTTCATTCAAGAAGGGCAGCGATTTTATGTGCTAAATTCTGCATGTGGAAATGCCAAATTTAATGTTATACTTCAATAAAAACTTCTCGGAGGCAGACAGACGTCGGCCGATTGGGGCATAGTGGAAACACGTTGCATGGCATGTGTGCGAGCATTTGCATTTTTCCGCAACGTCCGCATTCCGGCATCGAACATTAATTTACAAAATATTAACAACATGAAACAGCAACAAGATGCAACAACAGCGCGAACTTTTTATTAATTGCAGCCAAGCGACAAAAAATATTCTTGCAACTTGCAACCGCAGCCACCGACATAAGCAGCAGCAGCAGCAGCGGCAGCGGCAAGATCGCGAGGGGATCAGGGAAACATATGCTAATTTCGCCCAGTCAGTGACAAGTGCTTGTCAAATAGAAACTCAGCCTGGGCGAATTCCCAAGGATGTGCCCCCAGAAGGAGCACCGATGTCGGCGAGTGAGCCAATAAATAAGATGTGATGAGCGGGATTGCCACGACTATCAGATACCTAAATATGGAAATGGAAAAGTTCTCTCTATAATAATAGAGGTAGATGAAAAAGCTAGATATATAAAAATGTATTTAAATATTATATATAGAATACATATATACATACACCATTTTCGCCTACCCTCTATATTCATATATCCATTTAAAACGACTGCAATATACCCCTTGTCTCTAGGGACTTTGGGTCTTATAAATGGAAAATATTAAAAACTGACGGATGCATGCGTTTGTCAGTGTCTCGTGTTTGTTGGCAATCGGGCGGAGAGGAGGCAGGCTCCATCGGGCTGGGAGGGTGTCGCTAGGCATTAGGGGCAGATGGTGGAGCAGGGCAGGGCATAAAACAAAAGCGAATGAGCAAAGACAAATGAGAACAAGCTGTGCCACCCAATGCACAGTGGAGCACATTATAAAGATTATCAAAATTATACAAAGTTTTGGTGTTGAAAAATCTTTTTTCTTATATTATTTCTATTCAAGTTTTTGTTTTTTACTTTTATTTGCATACCATTTTTCTTCTGAAAATTTTAAATAAAAGATAAGCAGTTTGATAGTATATATGCAAATAAAAGTAAAAAGCGATACAAAATAGCTGATGTTTGGCAAGTGGTGAAATTTAAATTAAATTAAATTAAATTTTTCCTTGTATATGTAAAAGTTAAGTATTGCATATTTTGAATTACAAATAAACTACATAATTACTATGGCAATACAGAGAGAATTATACATTAAGTAAAACGATAATACATATGTACGTATGAGGAAGAATAAATCTTAAAACCATTTTCAAAAATAAGTTAAAATGTGTTTATACTCTTGTGTTAATATTTATTACACATTTATCTATAAAAGCCATTTAATATTTAAAATAAGCACAATCCTACAAAAGCTACAGATTTCTAATAAAATTGCCCACCTCGCTTGTTCACCCGCTAGCTTCGTTTTTGCCCCACTGTTAACACTAGGGCAAACATTTTCTTTTCGCTTTCTTCACAATTAATTTTGCATGCAATTGAGGAAAATATCGTGAATGGCTTTATTAGTGCAACATGGTGGGGAGGGACCGGGACCTGCCAGCCGGAGAATCGTGCAGGCCGGGACCGGTGCAGGAGGCGCCGACTTCCACTCGTGTCGATGCCTCGATGTTTGATTGCTGCATATTTGAATGCTGATGAGCCCGCGTTGATGGGCCGTGAAAGGCATTTTACATAATAAAACGAACATAAACAGATCGGCCCGGCCGACTACAGATTGCTCATATGTATACGGCGGAGAAATTTGAATAAATATCCGAACTGCTGTAAATCACAATCAAGCCAATCGAATCGGTTGAGCGGGACACCCACTATTTATAAAATATCTCTCGACGAGTTGTCGCCGCCGCTTGTCGCCGGCCGTCTCTGCCTCTGCCTCGGATTTCGTCATTGGGCCTCTGCTCCGGGGCCGAAATAAAACTAAAACTTAGCATATTTATGGCCGCGAATCTGTCATAAATTTCTTTTATAGAAGGCAGCATTATCAAATTGACCGAAAAACATTTCATTATGGGAACGAGAGCACGGAACAAACTACAAAACCGAGCCCAGCACTATTCCCGCACAAACATCGCCGGCAATTAGTTATAGCATCTTCTACAGCAGTATCTTCTGGCCGCAGATACATATATGCACGTTCCGAGATTGATTGGTTGTGGAGCAGAAGCAGGCAGATGCAGGAGATCGGGGGTAAAGTCATCTCTGACATGGTCGACACCGCTGAGCATATATTTATTTCGATTGTCGCTCGGGGACTCCCTCCAACCTGCCTCCTGCCCCTTGCCCCACAGTTTATTCACCATAAATAATCGCCAAAAATGAATGCGACGACACAATTTTTGTTGAAATTAAAACAACTCATAAATAATGAAGCTTTTGCCTTTAAGAATTCATCAAAAAGTTGAAAATATCTTAGGAAATATTTTCTCGAATTGAGTGGGGAGGGGCGATTTTATTTCACGATCTTTTTATTTATATATCAGAACAAGAGAGAGAAACGCTAATACTACTATTTATATAACCAATGCCTTAATATGAAAAATATTTATTTAAATACTGAATTCTTTATCTCAGTATCAAGCTTGATATTGTTCTTATTAAAGATAAATTGCAAATTACTCTTTCCAACTTAATATGCAAAAATTTACAACTTTTAAGAATATAAAAAATATATTTGATATTAATAATAATAATATTTATATTTGTTAGGTTCCTGAAAACAAAAAACAATTACCCAAAGTAATCGAAAAAAAAATCACAAAAGTGATCCATAATTTCATTACCATTTCAACATTTCTGATTTGAATGTCGCCTCAGAAATGCAACTCTAATGCTTTATTTGTTACAGTCTTCAATCAAACCCGACCAGCGGAGGATGCCGACAAACTGCCCAGTCAATTATCAAATTAGTTGATTAATTAATTATCAAAGCCTATTTTAAAGTCAGTCAAGTACGCGTAGCTAATTGCAATAGCCACATGTGCGTCCCATATGATGGTCTCTTCGATCTGGACGGGGCATCAAATCAAGTGCACAAAATGATTGGAGCGACTGCAGAGAAAGAAGGAAGGATTACATACTGGCAGGGGGCAGGGGGTTCCGGGGCTCTGAGCTCCATCAAAAGTGCAATCGAACCGACAGCACCTAGCGATCTCACGATTTATAATCACGCATCACGGCCTGAGCGACAAAACCTGACAGCCTGAGCTGCTAATGAATGATTGATGTGTGTGGCGATTGCGAAAATAATGTTGAATATAGTGGAAAGATGAATGCACAAAGAGAAATTTAAATGGTGGTTTAAATATCTTAAATTTAACCTGTAGGAATTCCCCATGACAAGAACTAGGTAAAACCCTGAAAGGCGTGTAATTCTCTCTTCTAGCCAAGTGGTTCCAGTGAACGCCTGAGTCGAACTCAGTTATAAAATTATATTCGTCTTAAAACTTAGTTTAAAATTAGAATAGATTATTCTGATTATTTTATACATCAATCGTAATACATTAATTTAACTTCTCTCAGTGCACAAAAGCGCAAGATTGTGCAATTTGTTGACCTTGCATTTGCATTAATCATCATTGATTGATCGCTGGACCTGGCTAAGTACAAGCCTCTAGAGAGAGTCGGAGCTTTTGCGGTAGCAGAGCGAACGAGAATTTGATATCAGTCCGCCGACTGACTGACTGACGGAATGGCCGGGTGACTAATTAGCGCGACGAGAACAGAAGGAGCGGATCCAGCACGGATAGCACTCGGCCTACATGGCTGGCCAGCATCCGATCCGCCTTGATTGATGGCACCGCGAAATTCAAGAACACAGCTGCTGTCAAGTCATCGCGAAAAGGATTAGTTCGGTGCGATGCGAGGACGCTGACGATGCTGCTGCTGCGGGATGCGAGGCGATCCGATGCGATCAAATGGTGCCGACACATCAGCTTCCAGTATAAAGTTGACACTGCAAAGTTCGCGCTGCGGGCTTGATGGATCAGGAGTCTTTGGAGGGACGGGACCCAACTCCAAAGCATATTCCATCAGCTGTCACAAAATATGTCACTGTCAGTCCAAATGAGATTTGCGCAGAATTCTCGGCTTCGTCGCGGGCTTTTCTGCAGTCTCTTCTTAGTTTCGGGGCGAAATTCGCCCGGTGCTCCCCTCGGTCGCCCATCTTCTCTTTTCGGGAAGATTGACAAGGGAACGCTGCTAATCCAATTTAATTTGAATGTCAGTTCGTCTGGAAGACAAGACTCAACTCCAGTCGAGTTGATCAGATTCTGGGGCCCCGACCGGAGATGAAGATTCATGGGTATTAAGGAACTTCTTCATCTGATTTGCCTTTCACTCTTACTACTAATTTTATTGTTTTTGCCTTTGCTGCCGCTGCTGTGGCGGCATTTCAAATTCAAATTTGTTTCCCAGACATATGTTCGACTTAATTTGGTTCACTGAGTTTTTGGAACTGAGCAGAAAAGCCCCGCTTGAACGCAGAATTCGCAACACGCAACAGAAGCTAAAGAAAAATTAATTTGTATGAAATTCGATATGATTTGGATAAGCACAGTAGTTTGTTTGGGCTTATATATCATTCAAAATGATCACGATAGTCGAATAAACATGGTACAGTCACTTTGTTGGCAGGAAATATTTAAAGACTTGGGGAAAAGACGAGACACAAATGGGATAGAATCCCTTACGAATAAGTTTGTTTTGATATTTTGTTGTAAAAAATTGAAAGCCTACTTTGGAGTTTCTAGAAACAGCGTTAGAAAGTTTATTTTTTTTAAATGAATTTATTAATAAAAGATATTCATACTTGATGGTATTCTGGGAGTTTATTAATATTGTTAATCATGGTTTTAATTAGTTGTGACAAATAATGCAAATTGTTTATTCAGCTAAGTTTGGAACAAAATGAATACATTTAAAAATTTACATGTATTTAATTTTCCGAAGAGCAAAAGTTGCCTTCTTTAGCCTTCTGCAATGCTCCATGAGCCAGACTTATCCTTTACTTTGAGTTATCCATTGTGTACATGGAATATCTCAGGTCCTGTGTATTGTTCCATCATTTCAGAACCCTTTGCTGATTTTCCATCCATAATATTGAAGATCTCGCCCGGCATCGCTGTTCGCTGTTTGCTGTGACATTTTTGGCCAGCAACGTCAGGAGTAGGTGCCCTTATTTATAGCTTATGAGGCACGACGACACTGCATTGCATTAGCTGGAAGTGGAGCCACAGGCAGGGACATCTTTTGTCCAACTCCAACTCCAGCTTCAGGCTGCTCCAGATGCCATTGCACGAGGGAGAAAAATAATGGCGCACAATGTGATTTTTTCGCTGACATTTTGGAATTTGTTAAGCGCGCGCGTTCCTGTCTCATCAGCTTGTTAGGGAGTTGCATTATACTCCAGGTTTTGTGACTCTTGCGTCTAGAGGAGAGCAAACTTCCTTGAAGGATATATTGTAATTCGATTTATAAATATATATTTAAAAAACGTTTGAAATACAACACCTGTAAGCTTATACATTAATATAATTTGACTAATAATTGATATATTAATTGAGATCCTCAGAATTCTTAAATCATGATCAACTCAATCATTATAAAGGCTTCTCAGCGTAGTGTGTGCCGCTTTCGTTTATCCCCAGAGAATGATTTAATATTTGAAACAAAATTCAGACACGAATTTTAGTTTCTCACGAGACCATCTCTAGTCCAGTAATCCGATCGATTGAGACCAAATAAAACGGAATACCAGAGGGACTGGGAGAGGTAGCAAGAGAGATGTCCATCGCAATTGCCTGGTGGTAACTGAGTTAGTAGCTGGTCCTCTGGCCCGGCCAGCACAGTCACTGCCGAAAGTCCGCATCACCCGATCGCTGTTCGATCCTCGACAACGACAGCGACAACGGCTCCGAGGACGAGGCCCGAGATGAGGATGGAGATCAGGAGGAGTCAGGGTCCCAGTTCCTCGCACGCGTGCGCATTTAACGATATTTATTGGAGTCTTTGCTCTGGAATTTTGGGCTTGTGTTCTCTGTCTGTCTGTCACTCGCTGGCTGGCTGGTTGGCTTGGCCTTTGGCTGGCCAGGCCGGGCCGAAGACGGTGCAGAAGCTGGGCCAGTGCTGCTCGTCCATTGTTTTTGGCTCTTTTGATGCGATCGATTCACGAAGCAATCGCATTGCCAACGGAGAGCACCAAGTGGCTAGTTTTTGCTGCTGCCCGGCCTGGGCTGTCATCGGCTTAGGCATCCCAGGGACAGGGGCAGAGTAGTTTTTTAAATATTTTATCAGTTGAACGGAGTTTGGTGGAAAACGCTGATAAAGATCGTGCCACTTATTCGCCGCAACCAGCCTGCGTAATGAGTTTGTTTCACAGCCTCTTGGGAGAAAGGAAGAATGAGCTCAAAAAACTGCTAAGGAATTGTCAGCAGGGCCATGTGACAATGTGATTAGTGAAAAGAATTTGTTAGGGAATCGGACCTTAGTTATCTAGTTTCCCAAGGGAATATTATTCTAAAGTAACTGGGAGACTGACTAATAAAATGCTGAGCATCTCTTCAATTTATATAACTTTTTAGATATAGTGTGCAAAAATAGTTTATTCTTTGCGTAATAAATAAAAAAAATACTGAATTCTGATTCCTAGTCAGCCTTGTATTAATATAACAACACCCAAGTCCATTTAGGTATAACCGCCACAATGCCAATTTTTATTAAAACAATATTCTTCTATTTTGAGACATTTTAATTACATTTTTAAATAAGTTGACTTTCTATTGTAGGTAGTCTATTAGTTAGAATTTGTCAAGCCTATATTGTAATGCTGCCTGGGAATTAAACATTTAACTAATATGTATATTTAGTTTTATTTGACTATTAAAAGCAATTACTACATTTGTTGTTGAATGATATTAATTGGGAGCGGTAAAGGCAAGATAACATTCTCACAGGTTGAGCGTTCCCCGTCGTACCCTCTAGTTTAATTTTCGTAGTATGAATAAATATCTAGAAATAAGCAAATGTTAGCTGCAATTATTGGATTCAAACAGTCTTCACAAGCAGCATCCTCTATTCGTTTCTCGTTCGTTTTGAGTTTCATATTAAAGTTGTCTTCTTTTTCCTTTATTAAATGAAACTCTAAAAATTAAATGTATGAGATAGGAAAACATAGGCAATGGCTCACTACTTGGATTCACCTCTTGAGCCTAGTATTTGCAGCAATGTTGTCTCAAAATTTGACCAGAGTGACTGGTAAATTGAACTCCTCGCCTACAGATTCAAGTGATGAATCTGTTTATTAACTCTGTATAGCTCCAGAGATAGTGGGGATAGCTACCACATACTAATTCCACGGCAGCACAAGCCTCTATTTGGAGCGGACATCTTCCGGGTATCTGGTCGCAGATCTCGGCCCCAGAGGCTTCTGTACAATGACCAAAGCGCAAGAAAAAGTGTCGCCATCCATTTTGGACTTGTAAAAGCTGATCGGGGCCTGAAACACGAATGCCTATATAGTATGCCATACGTATGCAGTGCTGCTGTCTCCGTCCGTCCTTTGATGGCCTGGCCGAGCTGAAAGCCGGCACAAGTCCGCAGTCGTCGGCGTGGCAGTTCAAAGTTTTGAGGGCCCACTGCCACTTGGCATCGGGTAGCAAGGGAAACACAACCAAACCACAACCTCGACTCCGCACAGCAATGACGACAACAACGACGACGACCAGATCTCAGATCTCTCGGAGGAGCTGCAAGTTTTTGCTGCCGTCCGACTGTTTTGCCTACACTTCGAGGCCATCAACATCGCCCGGTCGCAGCGCGTTGAACAAAAAGCGTTCGGCACCGATCAAATTGGATTTACATTGCTGACTGGTCCCGATATCGGTATCAAGAAGGGTATATATAGCGGCATTATTCAAATGTAAATTGGGTGGCGAACTATTTATATTATACAAAGTTGTCATGTACATAATAAAATGTGATATGCTTATATATTTTTAATAATAAACTAAATCAAATACTATTTTATTCCTAACAATTAACTTTCTATTCAAAAGCATTCCTATATGTAGATATATTTAGTTTTAACTAATAAAGTGCAGTCTAAACACTTGATATTTCAGCTGTTCTAAGAGGAGAAGCACAGAGTATTCCCCAGTCATTGCACCCCGATCTTCACATATACGTTGGGCCCAGTCTGCAACAGCCTCCGACATTGGCGATCGATCGCATTTGATATATTTGCTCCTCGAGCTCTGCGACTGTTTGCCAACTGCAGTTTCGGACGTGGTGGCAATGGCGTCCCCGTCCCGGCCTCCTCCTGCAGTGGCTTTGTTGTCCGACCGCTGGCGATTGTTGCATGCTGCCGAGATGCTTTTGCATTTGCTTTTGATTCTGCTGCTGCTGCAACTGCCACTGTTGCTGCTGCTGACTACACCTTCGCAACGGACGGTCATCGCCTGGGCCAGGACTCTTCGCCGTGCTTATGTCGTTTATGTGAAATATCAGCTGCTCATGTTGAGAATGCTTTTGCTGGCTCGTTGCCTCCGCCACTTTTGGCTGCTGCCTCGCTGCGATTGCTGCTTGCTGCACGTTGCATGTGTTGGGGCTTTGGCTCAGTCAACGTTTTGTTTATGGCATTGGCAGCCATTGGCCAACGATTGCCTGCCGCTTGAATTCAAAATCTTTACTCTCCGATCTGCACGCGGCCATAAAGTAAATTATAGCAACAACATCGTTTCCTCGCTGCCTCGCATATTGCGGAGGGGATCTAACAATTGCTTATGCATACATTTGCACCACATTCGCTGGCCAGTTTGGCACTCAATAAAATTGTTAATATGCTACGAGCCAATGTCAGAAGTGTAAGCTGTAACATTTCCCTGCTCCCAAGGCAAGATCTAGTGGGGTTAATTGTCGTATTGCCTAGAAATTGTGGCCTTCAATGGGTGCAACACCACCACCCAGAATCAGACGAGGAATGCTGCTGGGAAGTCGCACTGATATCAGCTACCTGCCACAACTGCCGCCGCCTGTCCCGGATCGACTCCTGCGAGGCAGGGTAATCCGCACTAATCCATCAGAGGGGCCAACGTAATGTTGGCAAATGCGATTTTCCCGGCAACTGCCTCAGTGTCAAAATATTTTCCCGACGATGCCCCGCCAAGAAACGTGTGTTGGCATAACAGTGCAACATTTGCATCCCGTGTCCGATGGGCAACAATGAGGCGCTCTCCGGGCACCGAACTGATTTATGGCCTGCAGAATTTCACTTTCGATGCAGTTGCAGTCCATCACCCGGAATTGGTTTGACACACGGGCTTAGGGCCAGTCCAAGAGTTGTTTTACAGTTGGCTCCTTTTGTGATCCGTCTGTTTTCCGGGCCTGTCTTTCCGCTTTCCCTCGTAAATCACTTGGTCCGTCAGGACAATGAAAAGGTTGAAATTATGTCAGACTGAAGGGCTACCGAAGTGAAAGTGAGCCGAACTAGACCGTGACGAATTTTGGATAAGTCTTTTGTTTGTTTTTCGAAGGTAATTACAATTGTTTGAGTTTCTAATAGAAACTTTCTATATACTAAAGAAATTGTGATGGGTCGACTTTAGGAGAAACCTGCAAGAAATTGTTAAAAATTGTTAAAATCTCATATAGGGAAGGAAAAGGCCATCTAATCGATAAAAGAATAACAGAGAGATTACTAAAACAAGTTTAAAATAGCCAATTCTTCTTTATTTTACTTTTTAAAATCACCTCTCATTTGTCCAAAAAGTCGAAGAAGACTTGACAGGAACCTCATGTTATTAGGATTAAGGTTAGCTAACAATAAAATTATATTTTCTTAACTGTAACTTTAACTGTCATAAATTATAACAGTGAGACAATATTTTTCAACTATATAGAAATGATACCATAGTTGGTTGTAGCTTTAACCAAAACTGTGGGCAAATTTTAATTTAATTGCTCAATCTCGAATTAGATTATGATATCTTTATGTGAAAGGTAGCCTCTTAAATATATATAAATTTTTTTTTTTTAATATTTTCTTGGGATTCCAGCAAAGAATTAAAATGTGAAAATTAAATTCGTTCAAAGACAGTAAGCCGACATCCTCTCTAAAATAAATAAATATTTTCTAAACAAAACCTTTTGGCGTTTAGAGTTCGCTACTCCATGTACCTGTTGTTTTGTTCCTGTTGTTCTTTTTTTGGCGCTCAGTGTTGGTTTTGGATTTTGTTTTATGTCTCAAATATTTTTGACAAACAATTGCCGGCGGTTAATTTTAATTGGATTCTGACAAAACACCGACAGCGAAAGCGGCGGCAGTCTGCGAGCTGAGCGAAATCAACAGATATGAACGTTCGCAGGAGCAGCAACAAAAGCAAAAACAAAAACAAAAACAAAATCCTTTTAATAAAATTAAACATCAAACATGGCGTTGAATTTTTTGTCGTATTACGCTGACGGGAGCGGGATTTAAATTAAAAACACGCCAAGTCCACAACAACAGCAGAATCGAAGATCAAAAGGCATCAAAAATGTTCGCGTGCCAAGAGGCAGAGGTAAATCCCATTCAATCCTCAGCCACCCCATGCGGCAAAACGAAAAAAGCAACCGAAAAACTTTTACCAACCTCGGCGGCGGCGAAACGGAAACGGAAATCGACGCGAAAAAGGTTGCAGGTGTCATGTTACAAGGTCGGGAGGCTGTGGGTGGTGGATGCTGAGTGCTGGGTGCTGGGCATTGGGTGGGCCTGCCACGCGCACATCTTCGCGCAGGTTTCGGAGGGGTCAAATGGGGGGTTTTCTGGCAATTGATTAAACGTGCGTTAAAAACGCGAAAGCCACTCGAAAAAAGGAACAAAATCAAATCAAAGTGTTGAAGCGGTTAAGATGTGCGGGGATGTTGGCCAGGAGTGGGTTAAGGTTAAGGGTTGAGCGACGACCTGCAGGTGAACGGGGTTAATTTGTTGCTTCTGCCGGCATATGGCGGCCCCTCTCCTGCTCTCTCTCTCTCTCTGTCTCTTCCCGAGAATTAGTCCCCAAGGCTTATGGCAGAAATCATTAAAAAAGTTCACCGGCTTGTCTGGCCTTAAATTAAGGACAAAGAAAGCTCCGAGGAGCGGCAGAGAGGCTACAAAAACAATTGAGTCGGATTGCCAACGGCTGATATAGACCGCGTGCAAGGGATCCGTTTAAGTGACAGCCTTGCCATAATTTAAAACCGCGAGCTTTTCTCGAGCATCGAGTCTGGCGGCATTGAAGCAACTTGCAGGAGCAAATAATGAAAATATTGGTAGACGTCACTCAGTATAGGCTTTTGTTTGTGCTGGGGGGAAAGTGGGAAAGTGGAAATGTGTGTGGGGCGGTGTGAGTCGGTCTTGGGGGTTGGCATAAGAGAACTATTAAAGTGTTTTATGGTGGCCGAGACAAGGCGAACGTTGCAAAAATGGCTGGGGGAGAAATAAATTGCAACAGGGCTCGCTCCTGGACGAGCGAAGCCAAGAAGATTTAGAGCTTTTGCCCGGCATTTCTCTTCTTTTTCGGGGGTTTTTCTGTGGCTTTCTTTATCTCTTAGGTGTGCCCAAGACAGACTGAAGACTGATGAGTGGGTGGGCTGATTGCATTTCCTCACTCCAAGAACAAGTAATCGGTGCTTATGAAAGGATTGGGTTACCCACTCATGATGGTTATAGGTTGTGCTAGAATCTAGATGGATAAAGGGCATAGTACTGTTCTAATGACCTTAATGTCTTAGTATACTTTTCTTGAATATATTAGAGAAGCTAAAAATAGTGATAGTACTTCATTTTGTTGTTCCCTACAATCCTTAAAACGTTAGCGGATAGTTCCCTATGATTTTTAATTCAAGCTTACATATGTATTTAAGTTTAAAACTGTCTCCTCATGTATTTTATTTTGAGTTTGATTTCCAATTCAACACTCAAAACACTCAGAGAGATAAGTTTTTGTGGTCCCTAAGAACACAATCACATTAGCTATAAACTTTGGTAATGCAAATGTGTTGCTGTGCCTCCATTTTTCACAGAACTTTATATGGAATATTAATAATATCATTTCCCCTGCAAAGATAAGCAAGGCAAGATAAGTTCAGAATAGACCCCAACCCTTTATTGAGTTAAAAGTGATTCATTTAAGGTCGACTCCTTATGCATAATTCAATAAATATAGCAGTTCCTCAGTGGACTATCCTCACTCTTGATCTGCTAATCTAACCCGCTGGAAAATTTGTGCTTCTCCGCTGGTCTAATTCATTCGCGAGGCGGCTTCCTTTGGCTGCGCCTTGGGTCCCCCGGGTTCATTCATTTCGGAGCAACATTTCCGAAACATTTAACAAGAGAACCTGAGTTGTGCAATGCCCAACGAAAATAAAGAATACCCTTGGACGGGCAACAAACAGAAACGGCCAAAGTGTCGCTGCTCATTTAACCCCAAACTCTGTGGCTCAGTCTGGAAAGTGTAGTCGAGTAACCCAAGCCAGCGAACCGCATTGAAAAGTACCTTCAGCTCAATAATTTAACGGATTTTGGCCAGAGGCAAGGAGTGTCTAATGGGGCGGTGGTGCGGCAAGGGGGAAGCGGGAAGTGGGAAGTGGCAAGTGGGAAGGGGAAGTGGCTGCCTCCTTGGCACAATGAGAAAATTTTTGGGAAAACATTAACATTAGCCTAAAATATTGTCCCATAATTTGCCGCGAGCACTGTTGATGGTGACAATGCCGGGTCCAAATTCTGGTGAGTGGATGGTGGGTGTTGTTGCCAGAGCGGAATTGGGATTGGGACAGCAAGGCAGGAGCCACTGGCGGTGAAATATTTCAGCGCCGGCAAATGAAGCCACTTGCCACTGGGCCGGAGTGGATGTGAGGGTTCGGTGGATGTTTTTGGCGACAATTTTCAAATGCCAAACGGCGGCAAGCGGGCGTTTATCAAGCTGAATGACAACATTTAAAGCAGCCCAAGCAGCCAGGCACTAGCAGGAGCAGGAGCGGCATCAACCCTCGGAGCGTTCAGTGGGCCCATCACTCAAGTCGCAAAATTAGGCAATTAAAAATATGCCGAAGGCGCGCTCAAGCAAATGAATGGTTCTACCAAGGGAAATCGCGGCTGGGACGGCACGAAGCACGGAGCACGGAGCACGGAGCAGGATGCAGACACACACACAGCCTCTTTTGGCATTAGAGATAGCTTAGTTGGGGGTACGGGGACGGGGACGAAGAGGGGGACACGGACGCGGACTGTTTGGCAAGCTGCGGAGCTGCTTTAGCATATGAATCATCAGCTCAAGGATGTTTGCTTACTGGCTGCATGTGAAGCCGTCAGATGGGAGCGGAAATTGCCAAAGTTTTGTGGGCTACCGCTATTTCAGTTATATTTGAGACTTGGAAGCAGCCAGAAAGGGACAAGCAAAACAAGGTGATCTTATGACAGTTTCCTGGTCTCATTTATTCAGAAGAAATCACAATTCAAAAATGTTTAAAATTAAATCAAAAATAAAAACTTTAAGCTACTTTTCAGTTAGCTCAACGATTGTGGCCAGAAAACTAGGCAATATTTGTATCGGTCATTGCTTCTGTAATTAAATTATTGCAACATAATGCACTTACTTCTATTAATACTATTCTAGATATAATATAAAAATTCTCTTAATATATACATTTTTAATTGAGAGCCTTTAAGAGTAACATTTGCCAATTTACCACAAGGAATGAGGAGGAAGGATAGGTTGATTCTTTGCCTTCTAAAGTTCCGAGGAATATAGATTTTATTTCGAGTTTTAGTGGATTCGTGCTGTTTGGTGAATCCTATGGGCAGGTGCCAAAACTCTTCAAAATTTTGTCACCTTCTATTACCCATAGAAACACATTTATATATATAATATCCAAAGTTTGTATAAAAGGTACAATTTCACCAAACCCTCAAGTCTTTTTTATATATTTTAAGAACAGCTCTGAAGGATAAGTGACATTCTTTCATAACCTAGACCTAGGCGGCTTACAGAAATAATATTCAAGTTAGATGAATCCGAGCAATGCCGCGCTTCTGCCACAGCAATCAAGAAGGTTGGCCCCAGCTCTATCCAATTTCAGCCCGGGCCTGCCATCTAATATGCAATTTGGTTAAGAACAAAGCGTCAAACTTTGATATTGAGGCATTTTTACTGAATCAACAAACCTCAAGGAGCCGTCAAGCGCCAACGACAACGTCATCTTGCGTTGACTGCCTGGGAGGCCAAGGCGGCAAGTCAACGGAATGGGCCATAGAAACTAATGGGGCTTAGTTTGGGGCCGAGCTGGAGACCCGGGCCACACCCATGGCACCCACCCCTCGCCGCCAATCCTTTTTGCGCTGTCCTAACCAAGAAGACGATTCTAAATTTTCGGCTGCTCAGCCAGCTCGCCCCTCCTCTGCCCCGCTCCGGTCTGTTTTGTTGGTTTGGTTTGCTTTGGCCTGCTCGTCAATAAATCGTGGAGTGCCAGTAATGATGCCAGCTTGGCAGAGCTCTGGGCATAGCTCCATTCTGCGATAGCAGCCGTTAATGTCAGACGAGCGAAAATATATGGGGCCGGCGCTGGTGTGGCTCCTGCTCCTGTTCCTCCTGATTCAACCCCTCCTAGAGCGCTTTCGTCTTGCTCCTTGCGAATGTCTTCGAGTTGGCGAAAAAGACTTTTCGTCTTGGCCATGATGACTGCCGCTGATGATAATGATGACGAGCCAGCCGGCAAGCTCCTCCCCCTCCTGGCACCACAGCCCCGAGACCAGAGACCAGAGACCAGAGACATCCCATTCCGGCCGTTCACCCTCCTTCATCAAGTCAGGTCCGTCAAGTCAACAGCAACCCTTGGGGCTTTGGGCTTTTGGGCTCCTTGGATTTGTTTTATGCGTCATTCGGCCAAATATTTCCTGCTCCGCCCTTGCCTAGGTCATTATTCCCCTCGATTCCGCCTCCGACTAGGACTCTTACTCGGATTCCGATTCGAATTCGGTCTCGGATTTGGACTCGGCCTGGACTCTTGGACTCATCATTTATATAAGCACTGAGCGAGCCATTCCCGTTGTCAGCTGTAGAAGGATTTACGCCGAGGCAAGACGTCCTGTCTATCTGAGGGCGAGTGTGCGTGGCTGTGTGTGCGAGTGAGTTATGGCCTCTGCTGATTTCTTTTGGGTCCTTTTTCACTCCCCCGCCACTGCCCCGGAGTGGCCCTCGCAACCCCCGAAGTCGGCTCCAGCACAGTGGCAAATTTATTGACAGATATAATTTCTTATGCGTATAATTAGAAATTCGGCAATCATTAGGCGCTTGGCGTGCATATATCAATTTAATGGCCTTTCCACGCAGCCCCAGATTGAATAGCCCTAAAAGGCTAAAAGGAATAACGATAGACAACAGGACGGATGGATGGATGTTCCAGGCAGAAGGCAAAGTTTTGTTTGAAAGATTTATGCGCCAGGCCCCAGATATTGATTATGGTTTTTTATATAAGCTCGACTTATGATGAACTGCAAAGGGAACTAAACAGAAGAACCAACCTTTACTTTAAAAACTGGTTAAACCTTTTCTTTAAGTTAAATATCGCAGCCAGTATAACCAAGATGTTGTAAAAATCTAATAAGATATAAACTATATTAATCTAATTTAACTACATTACTATTTGTGCTTTAGCAAATTGTTTTTATTTAACTGATAGATAAAAATATAATATATTATAAAGCCTAGCTTTATTACCTATGTCATACCAAAGAAGTTAGCTTCTTTTCAGTTTAATAATTTTAATTATGAAATCTCAGGTAAACTAACAAAAATTGTTTGGAAAGGTATTAATTAAGCAATTAATTAATTATGCAGATAATTGGGTATATGTGAATTTCAAGTAACATAATTCTCTGATACAAATATTTATTTCCTTAAACTAAAACTATGTTACAATATTATTTGCCTTCAGAAATAATTTAGCATTTTTCTTAAGTTCCCCGCCGCCAGGCATTCATACGCTTCAAAGCAATTTCTAAGGGGAAATAAAACAATTGCTAACTCACATTGATTATGTATATACATATTTATTTTGTTATATTATTAAGCCCCGCTTGCAATAAAATTAAAACAATATATTTCATTCAGATAAATAACACAAAAAGAAACTTAAAACAAAATAAAAATTAGAGTGTGAGTTGGCCTGCGAGGCAATTACCAAATTTGCATTCGCATGAATGGAAAACAAACAAATAAATTCAAACAGCAAAATTGAAACAGAAACAAAAAAAAAAAGAATGTTATATATGAGCTTGTGCACATATAGAGCGAAGCCCAAAACGAAATCGAATACATTTATTTGATTTAACAAATGTCAAAAAATATGAAATGAGAATGAGACTTTATGTACAAGTTATTAATGAAAGTCCACTGAGAGAAAAAAAGTGGTATCAATTTTATAATAATATTATTATAAGTTAGTTTTAAATATTTTAAATTATCTAGAAGGGGAATGGTATAAAATTTTAAAGTCTTTTAAGAAATATTAATATTCCTATACATACTTTAAGCTTTAACTTTTATATTAAATCAAAGATTGTCTTAATAAAATTCGAATTTGATATTATCAAGTTCAGTTTTATGGGGTTTATAGATATATATATTTCTATGATCTTAAATCTTAAAAAATATTTCTCGTGTAGCATTTACCTCATCTATCCGGATCCGTTTAGAATACCATGATGAACAGGCTGGAAAAGTGGGAATCATAAGGGTGAACTGGAGGGGAAGATGTTGTAAAGAATGGTGCACAATGTATTCCACCAACGAGTACACATAAATAAAATTTATTAATGTATTTTTATGTGCGCTAAGAGTACACAATGTAATAATTTATACAGTTGCCGTCAACGTTGTTCATGTTGTTGCTGCCGCTCGCTCTCTACATTATGACGTTTACAATTTACTGTCCACATTTTGTTGTTTGCTCCGATGCTGATGATGATGATGGCTGACTGGCTGACTGGCTCGGCGGGTGGCTGGGTGGTTGGGTGGTCAGGGCAATGTGACAAACTTGCTGGATTTGTGCCCTTGACGAGGGTGGCTCCACCTCCACCTCGGCCCGCCCATTAAGAGAGGCCGCCAACCCCCTTCTGGGCATTTCCAGCGGCCCAAAATGCCAGCACAAATGCGGCGGCGTGCAAATAAAAATGATTAATGATGATGCCCGTAGCCGCAGTTCAGCTCAGCTCAGCTGAGGCAGAATCAGCAGCAGCGGCAATGGCCGCCGAGCAGGCGTCAGTTTCCACTTTGACCTCATCTCGGCTCGGAGAAATGTTTTGTAATTTGCCAATGCCAGAAAGAGGAGCTATCAGCGCTATCTGAGAATTACATTTAGCTTGGCTTAAAAGTGCTCAGAATAGAAGTAAAAACGTGTTTTATACTATAAGTATAATTAAGGCATATTTATATATTAAGCTAAATAAATTTTTTAATTTTAATTTTATAAACGAAGTAGTTTTTTCTTGAGATTTTAATTAATTTAGTTATAAGTTATATAAGGTAGCGAGATGCATTGATATTCGTATATATACAACTGGTTATTTTTATAAAACTAACTTTATAATTAGTATAGTTAAAAAAGTCGATCACATCTACGCTACACTTAACAAAAAAAATAATTAAATTTACAATCGAATTGCTACAAGACAAGTTTCATTGTGATTAGTATCTAACAGTTTTCCATATATCTGTATTAGTTTTTATTGAAATCATTGAAATAATATTTTAGCTGGCCTAAAGCCTAGGCAGCTATGGCTGCTCCACCCCCCTCTGTAGCTTTAGTTTTAACTTTAAGCATACAGAATGTAAATAAATAAATAAATAAATATTTTAGCTGAATATTTTTTAAATTAGTTAATGATAGGTTTAATTTTGTACAAATAATAAGTATTAAATAATAAACTAAAGTTAAAGAAAATATTATATTTTATTATTTAATAATAACTGTTTTAATTTAATGCAAATCATGTGTTTATAATACAATTAACATAGAACAATATAGGAAAATAAAATTAAATATTAATATTCCATTTACATATATATATATATATATATGGTAAGTACATACATAAATATATACTTCTTCTTAGCAATTATCTGAAATAGTATGAACCATAAAGGGTACACGAAAATTCGTTTATTTTTTTCGTAGTTTTTACTTATGCATGCATCTAGTTTATAGAACCACAAGACTTAGACATAGCTCAATCGTTTCTATATATATTTAAATTAATTAACATTCGACGCATAAGTAAGGCGATGTCCTAGCTAAGCAACAGGAAATGACATCTAGTAGAACTTTTCAACTGGGCACACCTATAGCTGCCCCGTTATGTAAGAAAGGGTAGCTTCAAGTTCTGCCTAATTCCAACAATTGCTCCCTGCCAGGCCACTAAATCAGCCAAGTGGCGGGGAAAGCACAGGCGGAACGCAGACATGGCGCTGTAGGCAGGGGAGGACAAAGGTTAATAACTGCCAGAAGATGATGCATAGCATGACAGGGGTATGAAGCAGTTGACAGTTGACTGGCAGCCGGGAGAAGCCGCCAGAGATGGGACAGTGGGGCGGTGAGGAGGAGCGATTACGGCCATATTCTCTCTTGGCAGCCATTTTTATGCCCCTGAGCTGAGCGCGGGCAACGTCGAATTTGGCCAAGTTTCTGCCATTCCTCCTACCCATCCCCCTTCCCCGCCCGGCGAGCAGTCGCGATAATCGCACATTTGCACCTTTCCGCCAGGCTGTCAGGCGGACTCAGGTGTGCCATGAGCGCGCGCACACACACAGCGGTAGCCGGAGCTGTTGCTGCAGATACATTTCGGAATGTATCTACGAGGCAGCCAACCAGCGAGCCAAAGTGAACTCAACTCTTGCCAGCGGGGTGCATTTTCATTAAGAATGAAAAATGATGAGCAATCAATCATTTGCCCGAGAGGGTGTTTCTTATGTACGAGCTCGCCTTGCCGGCTGCCATTCCAGTCCATTCCACGGCGCTGAGCTCCATCCCTTCTCGCTCTACGCTGCTCCGGCCTCGCTCGCACTGCGGCAGGAGCCGCGCATCTGTTAGATACAGCTTGTAGATTGATAGCATTACCTGCCTCTGGTGTTCGGAAATGGCTCTGCGGCTCTGGTTCGCCATCTTCCATGTTTTGTGGCTGCTCTTTGGTTGGTCAGTCCCTCACATTTCATACAATTTACATCTTCATTTTCGTGTATATAAATTCCTCGACGCAGTTGTTGTGTTTCGCTCCGAGGTCTGTGTTCCCTCCTCGTTGAATTTTTATCGCCGCCCGAATATATATTTAACCCTTGATTTGTGGGTTGTGCCAGGCAGAACTAAATGCAGGAGGAGATGCATGAAATTTCCAATAAGGAGCAGCAGGTCGTCTTTATTGCCCCGTTTTACTGATGATCTTGAGAATTTGGTCAAATTAACAGCGCATTTGTTTCATGAAGCAGCTGAAAATAAGAACTTTTGGAGGAATCGATCTATTTACTGGATGCTTTCACTAGCAGTATTAAAATTCTGAAAGCAAAGGAGTAACGTATCCTTTCTGAACCTGTAAATTATATTTATTTCTCGCACTTCCTGAGGCCAACCTTGCCTGCTTAAAATGTCATTTGCATAGTTCAAATTTATTCTTACTTAAAAATAAAAATGTGCAATTATGTTTATAAATTAGGTTGTAATATTATACAATATTTTTATACCCCTTTCCGCTTTAATATAGTTCTTGAGAATAAACATAAGCAAGCATTTCAAAACCTTTGATGTTATAATTATAATAAAAATGTAGAAACAATATTTTAGATCGTTCCAAATATTGTATGTGTCCTGTACAAAAACAAATTCTACTAAAATCCCAAGATTTTTTTCTCTTCTCACATTGTAGGTAGATTTCGTTTCGCTTTCCATATTATAAATTTAAAATACATTTAAAAATTCGGGTCCGCCGTGCTCAAAATTCTTTTCTCAACCTTACAACCTTACAAGATCAACTAATCCGAAAACCAAAAAACCCAGATTTACAACCAAACCATCATGGGAAATTAAATCAAGCCAACAGATTCTCAAGATTGGGAACGAAACAATAAAACAAAATCCTCCGGACAGCTAAAATAAATTAATAATTCGTCGGGGTGCCGGCTCAAGGCAGGGTCCCAGCTCTCCCTAAGTGACTTCCTACTTCAGAGAGAGCAATTTACATAAATTGAACGAACGATCCATCGATACAGGCCCAAGATGAAACGGTCCCGGTCCGGACTGACCAATAATAATAATCAAATGTCAGCTGGATTCGGCCAACAGAAAAAAACAAAAATACGAACATAAAACCACACCGAGAAACGAAAATCGACGATGAACGCCATCAAGCAGCGGAATCAATTTGAAAAAGCTATTGAAAAACAGACGCAGCAACTGTCATCGGACAAATGATTTGTATTTTTGTTTTAGTTATTTATGTTTCATAAATTATCGGATGTATCTTTTTACGATATTAATTTTGGTTGTTGTTGTTTCTGCCCCGGCCGTTCCCCCAGCATGGTCTCTCTGGTTCTCTGGGCCCCAAAACGGATGCCATGCCGCTGACTGCCTGCCGATCAAGATTTTATTTAAATGGAACTCATCAACGCTCATTTGGTAGGTCTGTGTCTCAGCCTCAGCCTCAGTTACTGCCTTCATCTCCGTCTCGTGTCCGAGGCAGTCTCCGTCCATGATGGCGATGATGAAGCTCTGCCGTGGCATCGATTCCACTCTTTTTGCTTTTCCCTTTATTCAAAATGAATACATGTGAGGGTATTCTAAATAGAATGTACACTAACCGAATCATATGAATAAAATAAAATAAATATATGCTGACATCTTTTACCATTCATTTTAGAAATTACATATTCTAGGACCCTAAAATATGTCAACCTAAACATTAAAAAGTCATTAAATATTTCTTGAGAGATTACTCTACAAACTATATTTTGCGTAATTATTAAATCATAGTCAAAGAATAAAAATACCAATAAACTAAAACCAATCTAGTGGAAGTATTAAATATTAGCTTATTTTATAGTAATTCTGACCTTTATCCCATTGCTAAGAATTGTAATTTTCAGTAGCAAAATCGCTCATTTCAATATTGGGGTTAGGATGCTGGTTTATTTACAGTTTTTAATATTATATTGTTATGTTGAGATGAACCTAAATGCGAGCAAGATGACATTATGATATTAGATCAAAAAAAAAATATATTATGTGCTAGTAATAAGATTAGTATTTTAAATTAATAAATAAAATTATTTATAATTTATCAGCTCCAGTTCTTTGTAACACATATAGTGCTTTTCCTTGGAATTAATTAATATTGAAAATATTAAACGAATAGTAATGTCATAGGTACTAGGTATAAATATTTCAGTTAAGCTCTGTAAAAATAAAACTCTGTAACATTAGTTTTTGTTATATACCATATAGCTCCCATTGTAACAATGTTACTGTTACTGTTTTTTTGGTATTATTTTTAGATTTTAAAAATTAGATAAATGAGAATATAGCTCCCTTAATATCGATCGAAACATCTTGATTGACCTTTAAGTTCGAATGTTCGAACAGCAAGGGCATAAGAACTTCGGCAGGCCGGGAAGCCGCTCCTCTCTCTCTCCTATCTCCCGTTCTCTTCGCTCTTCCCCAACTTGGTTAATTGTTCTTGTCTCCACTTCGTCGGCCTCTTTGGAGCTCGCGGCTGGACCTAGCGTTAATTATAGGAGGTCGTCCGATTCGGCTGTGCTGATGATGCCCCGATGTCAACGTAGTCGTCGGCGGCGGCGGCTAATAAATGGACTTGGTCGTATTAAACTCATTAGTTTGCTTTCTGGGCATAATTTTAATTAATCACTCAAAATCCACGCTCACGCAGGGGCACCGAAACGGACTCGGATTCGGATTCGGATTCGGATGCGAGGGGAGCCAGAAACGAGTTCCGAGCGCCTTATCGGAGTGCCTCTGCATATTAAACGATCCACTGGCTACCTAAAACACAAATCGGAGTCCGAGGCAGAATCCAAATCGGAATCGAAATCGAATCCGCATTTAAACGAAATTAAAATTCGCTGAACAGCGAGAAAGATCGACGGATTGTTCGTTACTCAATCGATTTTTAATTCCAAAATGAAATAAATCAAAATTAAGAGAGAAAAAAATCAACAGACAAAAAGAAACGCGACTCAAAAGCGACTTGCGGAGCACAAAAAAACAAAATCGAGGCAAATTAACATTCGCCTGCCCGCCATTCGGTTTGATATATTAAACTCAAAATGTATATTTCATCATTAAAAACTCGAGAAAAAAACACAAAACAAACCCGAGCGCTAAAAGCGAAGAACGAAACGCCGGAGAAAAAGATTGAAACTAGTTTTACAGGTAAGCCTGAAGCCGAGATCCGATCAGATGCGACGAGATTCGTCCATCGTCATTGGGCTCGCGCCCTCTCTTACGCTCCCACTGCCCGGGTCGCTGGCGGCATCTCTTTCGCTCCGACGTCGTATGATAAATAACAAATCAAACGCTAAAATGTCGGTAATGTATGTGGCAAGTCAGGGGTTCTCTTAATTTATGGCCTGGATCAATAAGAATAACGCCCCAATCAGTGACTATAAATTAACGCAAAGACAAAAACGAAAAAATACATTTACCTATACGACTTCAAAAAATGTCGGCTGAGAATGTTTGTTGGCGGCTGTTATGCACTCCGTTTCGTTTCGAATCGTTTGCTTGATGTTTTCGGTTCAAAAGTATATCAGCAGCCTTTATATCCCCAGGTTGAATTCCAAAGCCAAAAACTTTGATCCCGAATGTCGTTGACTCACAGTTGTCATTGCAAGTCAGAGTTATATAAATATATTTAATTTAATGGCTTCTGAGTTAATTTAATTACATTTCAATTACTTAAAACATATAAATAAATAGAGGGAGTCATCACTCTGCAACCTTAGAGTGTTACATCTATTAAGCAAAGAATCATTAATATGATTTCCGCATTTCCAATCTCGGAAAAATCCCAAAAAAAAAACACACCTTCTCTACTTACTTATAAGTAAATATTAAATCCAGCTATTTACAACACCGATTTATTATTCTTTTCTTAAGAAATAAATTTAAATTTTAGTATATATAGTGAAAGAGCTTTACTAACACGATTCGGTAAAGTTATAGTTGGCTCACACATACATATATATGCCATATATACCCATTTAGGCCAAGATTGCATACGGATAAGTTTATATCAAAGATTATCTAGAATTCCCACACGTGATGCTTTCTGGACACCTCATCGCATATAATGCTAAAGTTGAAAAGCCAGGTAAAAGCTAATTTAATTATTATTGCATTGATTAATGTTCTATTAAGTAGTTAGTTACACAATTACAATTATTTAGCATGCGAGTTTAACAAAAACATATTTGTAATATGTGCAATATTTGTCTAATTTAAATATTTCTTTAAACGTTGTAAGCTTTAAGTACACGAATAAATAAGAAACTTCTTTCTGTTAAGTCAATCAGCCAGAATTGTGGAGGAAGTCCGAGCCCATTTTTTTTTGAGGTGGGTTTAATGTGCAAAAAGCTGTAACTCCAGTTCCAAGCTATATTTTCAGCTTAAATTTCATATTTATACTGTATATTTTAATAGGTAAAGCTCTATTTACTGGTCGCAGAAAACTATATAAAAAATACTTTAAAATCACGCCGTCACATGCGATGATCTCTTAATATAATACAGCTTAATAGACACTTTTACCAATTATTTGAAATAGAGGACTTGTCATTTCTTAGACTTAAAAAATATAACCATGGAGACTCGGTTATTATACAGTTTTATTTATATACAGATGATACAGATTTGTTATACCAACAAGTAACGGATAGATCAACAAAGTGGCCTCCAGAGGTTGGCCGATAAATTAAGCCATTCGCCCGCCTTTCATCACTTGCAAACTTGGCGACTTCTACAGCCAGCCAGGCCACGAATCGACCCAACCCAACCCTGCCCAGGCCAGGGAAACGAACCCACCATTCATCCAACTTATCCCGCGGTGAAGTTGAGGCAAATAAACTGAGACTCTCTATTGAATTGCACATGGGGCCACTGCGACAACATGAAATTATCAAAGCGCAACTGACAAATGCCAGGGAAACTGACATGGACACGGATACCGTTATGTGCGGACACACACACTCCCAACAATACCATACTATACTGTACTATATCGTACTATTCAAATGTCGCCGACACCGAACACGCACTTTGACACACGCACAATGCCAAACAGGTGAAAAGCCAGGTGGGCAGCTTTCTGAGAACAAGTGATACATAGGTACATACGTACCTGAGGGTTGCAAATGTACCTATGCTTGTACCGAGGTGCAATTTAATTCCCACTTTTTATTGTGAGCTTAGTGATTAAGATAATTTTGTATAAGTTCTTAATTTTTTTAACTATACTACATACATAGTTCGTGAAATGAACAAATAACTTCTTGGTATTGAGTTTGAATTATATAATATAAAAGAAAAATTAAGGTACTTTTTATTTTAATAAAATACTAATAAGTGTAACTTATGCATCTCGGGGACACTCATCACTGGTGTGAACTCAGGTGGGGTATGCCCCACCACCAGGTGATGTTTGAATTGCTTTGAATTTAGTTGTCAATGCTTGATGGCTGTAGGGATATCTGAGCGCTTCATAAATTGTTAAAATGTGTCAGAACTGCACAAACCTCGGCATAAAATGGCATGAAAAGCTAATGAAAGGGTACGCTGACACATCTATTGTAACTGGAAAGCATAGAGGAAAGAGGCAAGCCTTTGAAATGCTAAAGAAAAGTGTGCTTAAAAATGATGCAGAAAAATGTGGGGAAGCGTAACCTTAAGTTTGGATTGCAGATACTTAGAGATTTTATGGTACCTCACATATACATTATATGTACAAAAGTCGAATAAAAAACCGGACGAAAAGGTATAAGGTCATCCTGATGATCCATTATCCACTTTTTCTAAAATAATTTATAAAACTGTTTGTTTAAATATATCCCTGGGTGGACAAAAGTACATACGTGTCCAATCAAAGTCTCTGAATTGTAAATATAATCGCCAGATAAAGACAATGTAACTCAAATTAATTCCATACCATATAATAATTTATCTTTAGTTGGATATTTAAAAAATTGATTGTTCTTTTGCTGATTTAAAAATAATTTTTAAACGAAGGACCTAGATTTCCCAATTTACTTTTTTCTTGGACTTTATCTGTTGACAAAATTTTATTAGTGAGGGGTAGAAATCAGTACTTCATTAAAAAATATTATTTATGCCAATTTATGTCAGTTTATTATTTTGTTAACGTAGTTTAAACTGCCAAAATGTTATTGAACTGAATAAAAACTGAAAACAGACTGCTATTTTTACAAAAACTAAGTGCATTCTCATTATAACTTTTTTAACTGCAGATAATTTTTCTTTATTTTTCCCAATTTGCAACCGCATGCCTCCCCGCTGTGCCCCATCATTAGACCCTCGAATGTGACTCCAAAGTCGGTGTTGCATGGGCAAGACGGAAAATGCAAGTATCCAACAAATGACACCTTCATGTCCATTGGCAGCAATCTTTCCCGCACCTTTCCGCTCTATACTCTCTGCAGCCTCATTTCTTGGCCAACACGTTGCCAATTCGGGTGGAAAAATGTTACCGCATTGTGTTTGGCGGACATTTCAATGCTTCCTCCATGTGCGAAGTTGCATGTTTTTCGGCCAAAGGAAAATAAAAACTTTTTCGCTGGCTGCCTTTTAAGGCCGCAACTTTTTCTCTCCAAGTCCGTGATGAATCCACTCCCAGCTCTCCGGTGCGAATTAACCTGTTGATTTTTGGCCGAGTCCAACTCCTGGCCAAAAGGAAACCGGGAAGCTGCTCTGCGTTGGCGTTGCCACTCGCTTGTTGGTGTTTCATGTGAATATGTATGTACGTATATGGAGCACATATGGGCATGTCCCTGTCAAAGCAGGAGCTTCAACTGTAGAGGCAAAGTATTTTTTAAACATTTTTCTTATCATTATTAAAATGCTTTTTAACAGTATTTTATTTTTATTTAAGTCCTGCCCAGAGATTAAAATTTGTGCGACAGTGTTGTGCAAAATAATTAAAATATTTGTGCAAGCTAATGAATTTGTTTACACGATCGCACAGTGCAATTTTTCATCTTAGTGGAAAATCCAGTAAATCTACTGAAAAGCTTTATGCAAAAAGTATGAAAGGAAAAAACCATTTAAATCACAAGGTGGAAAAACGTGGACGGAAAACCTGTTTGGTGATTAATCAAGCAAGTGCGAGCGGGATGGCCGGCGAGATTGCGCGCGCGAAACAAATGTCAGAGGCAGCGAACATCAATCTCCAGCATGTTGGCCAGCTATGTACATATAGCCGCCAAACCACCTATCCACCGATCCGACCCGAGCCACATGGCAACCATTTGGTCTGGCCAACGAGTTCTTGGTGGCCACAAAAGGAAAAGCGCTCGCGTCCCAGGCCTCCCAGACTCGCGGGGACGAGGGGAGCGATGGGAAAACCGGCTGAGAGGTGGCCAAATGCGTTTTGGCCATCGCCGCTGTGTTATTGTTGCTGTTGTTCTGCTGTTGGCTGGCTAAAAAACTACAGTTGGGTTCATGACCTCATTTCAAATTGGCAAACAGGTGCGACACAAATCGTGTCCACGTATGGTGCTATAATGCGAGGCGATGATACGTGGACTTACCCAGCACCTGGCTAAGGAAAGATGATAAATAACACAGTTACTTAAGTTAACAGCAATTTTTATTTATTTTATATATTAGTTTAAAAATGCTCAAAAATTATCGTAGAAACAAAAAATAAATATTCTATAACTTTCTTTTATCAATGTTTGAATTGCTTATTATTATTTAATAATATTTATTTAAGAAGGTTACAACTTATACAAAAACTTATAACAAAGTATTGTTTTTTCAGAGTCTAAAATTTAGACTTTTCCACAGTCAGAATGTTATATATGTGTTATATTAAGTTTAAAACAAAATTATAATTTTTTAACTGTGAAATAATATTGTAATTAATATGGGTTTCTATTAAAATTCAACAATTTAGATTATTTTTCGGAGAGTTTAATATTATTTATATTGCGCGTGAATAAGAGTCAACTCACATTTTGTTTAAGGTTTTTTAACAAGAAGGTAACTGTTTTACGTATAAAAAATAATTTCTCTTAAAATTTAATTTATTTTTAACCGAAAAGAACATACATATATGAATTCAACAAAATTAATCTTTCGATACTAAATGAAAATAATTATCCTTTGTGTTTCTGAAATGCTTCCGTGTTCAAGGCAAAGCGAGTTAAACGAAGAGAGAACGAGGTTAATTGATTCCTTGGAAATCGAAGGGGAATTAGGAAATTGAGTGAAAAAAAAAGAATCAAAGGCTACCGTTGCATTTAATGAACTTAAAAATTACTCACTTAAAATTATGCAATCCAACAAATTGTTCTAACTATGCAACTGCGATATTTATAGCTTAAATGAACACCACAACGGAAACGTATCATATTTCATGCTGAGCCCAGTGCTCGATGACAAAAAATAAATGCCTCAATAAAATGAAATTAAATAAAAAACCAATTATTAGTCGACGCCCAATTTTAATGCGCGCACACACTTGCTGTGGAAATCCGTGTGTTTGAAAAATGCACAACAATTAATATTCAATAAAAAATGGACTTGGTATGGTAAGGAAGGCAATAGGCACTCAGCCACGTTTTGCATATGTGCTGTGTTGGAATAGAACGGCCATATCCACAGCACCAGCCACGGAGTGTACACAAAAGCGCTTAACAAGTGGAAAAAATAGTGAAATACATATATAAAGAGTCGGAAAAAAACCGAAACCAAATCGAACGAAAAACGATAAAAATCACACAACTGTCCGGAGGCCGCCTGAGGCCGAATGCAAAATGCTTCGATTTGAAATGTTGCAATAATAATTGTCACAAATTGAACTCATGTCATGATTTGCGACGACGACGACCGACTGGCCATATGCATGTGTTATATAGTACCTGATCGATGCGGGGCAGGGCATGGAACTGGACGGCATCAAAAGTGAGTCGGGGAAAATTCGATTTCTGACAGGTGCAATTTAGTCCAGCTCTCTGTCCTGTTTGTTTAAAACGGAATCTGTCGGTTATTGGACATTGATTGGTTTTTATTTAATGAGGGCAAACATAACGATAATTCAAGGAAGGGAAACTAGTTAATAGAGTATGGTAAAGTTATACAAATTTCAGTCACTTTGGATACTAAAAATCGGTAACATTTCCCTTGAAGACTAATTAATAAACTTGTAGAACAATACGAACTCTTCTGTTAATCTCTTGGGCAAACATTTATCAAAAGCAATATGTCACGGGATTAGATATATTCCACGATAAATCCCATTCTAATTAAAGTCACGATCAAATATTGTTCATGGGATCATGATCGACCGACTGACGTTTTACGATTCCATTTGGGTTATCTCGGGTTTCCTTTGATATGGTCGCATATTTGGCCAAGTGTGTTGGTATGCCAGGGAACACATGGCAGGCTTAAATAGGCCATAATGGAAGCTTTATGATTTTCTAAACTCTGTGTAAATATTGAAACCGGAAGGCGATCATAAAGCGCAGGCAGCAGCCGCTGGCCCAATGTAAACACACACGCTCCGGCCGATTTTCAGTTAATTAAAAAGACCAAAAGCGTTGCGAAATCACGAAGTGGTTTCAGTTTCAGGCCCTCTCAGATCGGCAAACACTGGCGGCGGCTAATTGGTTGGCCCCAACGAGCGATCTCCGTCCTGAAATCAGCTCCCTGGCGATAGCGATAGTTCATTTCTTAATTGTTTGGCCGCCGCCGCCGCCGCCGCCGCCGCAGACAAACAATAATTGCGTTTTTCTTCGTGCCGGAGATAAAAATGTATCCGGCAGATAAAGGCCAGGGCAAACGGGAGGCAGAGAACCAATACCACCGAATTCTGTGAGGGAATTTCACAAACAAATATGGGAATTTATTAACTTGCGAGTTCAAAAGCATTGCTGCGCGCATTTCCTCAATTCCGCTTGACAATTAAATATGGGTTACGAATTGTCTCACTTCATAGGTAATCATCACATCACATCATCTGGGAAACCTACTCCTCCGGCACCCATAGCTCTCGGCGAGATCAAAGGGGGCGACAATAGTGTTTCGATTCAAGTGCCTCATCTTTGCTTCACATTGGAAATGAACAGCGGAGCACTTAAGACACGAAATTAACTTTAGATTTGTCACTGTTTAGTCTAGCCGTTGAAGTGGATTCCTTGTTTACAGATCCGCGGCCTTTGGATAATTTCCCACAGCCTCGGAAAACGCTCCAAGTCCCACTTAATTATGAGCAACACAATTTGGGTTTGGCATGGTCGGACATGGGATTTGCATAATGCCGCCAGATTTCACTGAACAATAAACCAACTTTCCTAGCCACTCCCCTCCACCGGCAGACCACCGGCTCCTCAGGCTCCTCAGGCTCTCCGGCTCTCCGGCTCGTATGTTGTGGCAAAATTATGTAGCACGTCCAATGCTGAATATGTTCAAAAATAATATGCACGACAGGTTACATGCATCAAACTGCGCCTGCTGCAGTGGCTGCTGTGGCTGTTGCCGTTGCTCTTGCAGCCTTCCAAAAAACGACAATCGAATGCCGTAAAATCAAGGCACTGCCAAGAAGAAGGCGGCTGGCCGGGCATGGAGAACGGCGGCTGATTTTTGGAGGCAAGGCAGGGCCTGCAGGGGTTGAAGCACACACACACAGGAAATCAACACCCCAGCGGCCATGGCAGAGCAAGGCAACCTGTTGCTCACACACACTTCCAGCTATGAACGAGCACACGTACATCATGCATCTTCGGAAAAGCATTTCATTAAGCAGAAAGTCCACCAACTAAAGTGTCGAAAGCAATTTGACAAAGGGTAAAGTAAAGGAATTAGCAAAAAGTAGAAATAAATAACCATAATAAAGTTCAGTATCAACCTTCGACTTCAATATAATTTTAGATAATAACTTTTAATATTACCCAACTTTATTGTTATAATTATTATTTCGGATTCTTGTTCTCAAACCTTTTGCCAGGTGTTTAACTCAACTTCTCCTCCGTGCGACTATCTGGGGTTCAGCTCTGGACGTGGAGGACGGGATGCTGCCCTGTCCATCGCTTTGTTTCGGTGGCATTGTCCGAATCAATTGTGGGAAACGCATTGAAGTAATCTGGCCGGGAGTGGGGCTATCCTCGTGCGACGTGGGTGCCCCAGCGATGGGTGGGTGGCATTGGCCGCGCGACGATTGTAGCTGTCAATTAGAGCTGCAGCGCTGCAGGAACTGGAACTTGTTGCACAAGTTGCAGGCCGTTGTTGCCGTTGCAGTGCCAGCGACGACTCTGTCGATGGTTGTGCCAGTTTTCTATGCCTCGGTGGCATTTTTTGACACTCACCGACGTTGCAACAGCAGCAGCTGCTCCTGTCTCATACACCCGATGCCCGATGCCCGATCCCCTATCCTTCAGATGCGCCTCGACTACCGCCGGTTCGAGGAGCCCTTCCGCTTCGCTTTTTGGATCACAGCAGCTGCATTGTCTGCTATTGAACGGCCTGGGGGACAGGATTTCGTTGGGGAGCAGCTAACTAACTGGGCTGATATCGGCGTTTTGCCCATGACAGCCAACTCAGTGCTGCTCTGAATGTCTTTAAACAACAATTTCATATACACATATACTATAGATATATGTATGTATATATTACCTATTGGTAGTTAACTTTGAATTAAGGTGTGTTTTTATTTGATTTCAGGGCAATTCTGGTGCACTTAAATACTAAATGTATTTAAAGTGAACAAAACCAAAGTGGATTTAATGCCATTAGGTAATTTTTTAAATTCTTAATTTATAGATTTGTAGATAAGTTCTCGATTAGTATTACAAACTAAGCGACCCGAACTTTGACTCGCCCTAATTAATGAGCTTCAGATAAGCGGGATAATAAAATACAGATAGTTAAGATTTTAGTGTGATTTATTTAGTTCAGTAATAAGTTTGTAACATAATTTAATTTTGTGCAGTTTTAGTAATGCTAAAATGTATTTTATGCAATCCTTTGGGTTCGTACCACTAAATACTTGCCAAATTAATTAAATAATCCCTGTAGGATTCCCCTTTATACCGCATCATCTTTTCAAGAGAGATGCTGTTGTGTCCCAGCTTGAGGTGCTCTCCGAAATTGGATGTAAAGGCACATATGAGAGGTAGAGAGTGCATCCACCAAGTGCTATTCCACATGTCTTGGCTGCCTGGCAATCAGTCCGCTGGTTATAGAAATTTATGTGCTCCCTGGCTGAACCCCGCATGGGAGCCCAGCCAAGGGCATGTGGAATGCGCCATGTCCATCATGTCCGTCTCCAACTGCGAGGAGCACCTTCGGCGCTCCTGGGCCGCGGCTTCGAGTGGTGGTGGCACCGTGGCAGCAGTGGCTCAGCTGTCATGATCCGCCGCTCCCTGCCCCTTCCCGCTGGCTGGCTGCGGCGCGTTGATTCGTCGTAATTCATGCGGTGCCATATTCCCGCCCCCACTCATCTGGGATTCTCCATTTGTATCTGCATCTCTGTGTGGTGCAGCTTCCATGTTTGTGCCGGGCCCTGACAGCGAAGACAACGACGACGACGATGATGATGTTGACGATGATGATGGCGATCTGCTCTTGGCGATGGCGGGCTCAAAGTCCCGTCCCGAAGATGACTCTACCTGTACCTCCATTGGCCATAAATTAGCATTTGAGTAAATTGGTTAAATTCGTTATTCGGAATTAGGCCCCAATGAGCTGCCGAGTCCCCATGTGAGAGCTGCAGCATCCGAGCCTCGGTCCTCAATAACCCGCTGCCAGGCCAACTTGTTTACTTTTCGTTCTCCTCACAGTTTCTTTATGTTTAATTTAATTCCATTGATTGATTTATTTTCCCTGTACGCTTCTCAATGGCGAAATGCAGACTTTCAATTATTTGGAATGTACAAAATTACTGCAATTAATAAAGCTGTGAAAGCTTCTTATGCGAGGAACCATTCAGCAGGATTCTACATTTTGGGTAACATACATTATAGCAGGGAAAATGAAGAAATTAAATTTGATGAATTCACTAAATACTATAAAAATAATATATTTGAAATTGAATAAATATAACTTGAAGCATTCGAACTCTTTAAATCAATCGAATTTATTGACCAATGACAAAATGCTCGGAATGGAAAGTGAGAGAGATGGATGGATGGAAGCTGGGTGTTGGAGCGCGAACAATACAAACAGAATTCAAATTAAAAAAGCGACCAAACAAAAACAAAAAAAGGCATTAAGGAACCATGAAGATTAAGCATTTTCTGGGGGGGAAACGGACGGTGTGGAGGAAGGAGAGGTGAAAGGGGACTAGAAATCGATTAAAACGAATCGAAATGGACGAATGGAATGTCAAATGGAGACCCAAAACCAGAACTTGAAACGGCCATAAAAATGATAAAACCAAAAAGCGCACAAAGGCAAGCCCTTTAACGCCGAACGATGAAATACCCTTTCAGGTGTCCAAAGGCGTAGCATCGTCGAAGAAGCTTCTTATTCTAGAAGCAAAATATTACTTCTGGAAAATGAAGTTGAATTAATAGAAAATTTATATTTACAATATTCATACAATAAGTTATAACATAGGAAGTAAAAGTTAAATTGTTGATAAGTTTGACTCCACTTTATTGTCTATATTGGTTAGACACTTATATTTTTGCTTTGGCTAATTTAAAGGACTGATATTAATGTAATTAAATAATAAACTGAATATATGATAATGTAATAAAGTCAGTCAACTAAAATTAATGTATAATATATTTTTTATTCAATTATATTTAATTCAAATCCTTACACTTATTTACATACTTACTTCCACATAAGTTTACGTATATTATATGCATGGAAATTAGAAATATTAATATAAAAAAACAATACAATACTTATATATTTTATATATTTAAAATAAATAAGAGAGCTTCTTCAGTTAGGCTTTATACTTCCTAGAAAGGGTATCTAAATAAAGGCGACTGAATCAAATATCTCCCTGGACAAGGTGACGCTCCTCACCTCAGCGCAGCTTTGTCTGTCTATGCCACAAATCAAACGAGACGAAGGATGCAAACTGGACCGACGACTGCCTCAGTCCTCAGTCCCTGTCCCTGTCTCTGACTTGGGTACGAGGTGCGCCCTCACTCTCTCTCTTTCTCACTCGGAGGTGGGACCACAGACCGATCCGCTGCAGGGCGTCCAACAGCAGCGTCATAATCACACTGCGACTGCACTCGCATTCGCATTCCCATTCGGAGTGGGAGGGGGCTCTCGGGGAGCCTTAGGAGCCCTCTTCCAGCTCCTCGATAATTATGACGGGAAATAAATTGTGTATGATTGCTTGATTGGCGATTTATTGACTCACATTATTGGAAGCTGCCGTCGCCATCATCCAGGATCCGCACACACACACACACACACACACACACACACTGGTGTCTGGTGCCCAGGAGTGAGTCTGAATGCGAGTGCATCCGTGAGTGTTCATAATCGATGCCGGCCTGACAGCGTATTTATTACCAAATGCGTATAATAATTCTTATTTTTCCTCGGCTGAGCAACAATGAGGAAGACAGTAATAGGATGATGATTGAAATGGCCTGTGTCCTCCGAAACCGGAAGCTATTAAAAGAATGCAAAAATCGTGGTATTACTATATTGGTATTATTAAAATAATTGAACGATCACCCGTTTCCGTTTTGAACTAATTTAGATTATTGTTTTTATAAAGATTTGATTTCGGATTAAGTCCTTTTACATACATACCATATATGTAATAATTATAAATAATTTTGTTCCCCTATATATAATATAAAAACAGTTTTAAAGATTATATGAGGATTATATAAGGAAAAATCTTAAATTAGGTTTAAGAAATAAATATGTATAGTAAGGAAACTACAACTCTGGCTTTGACAGATATATTTATAATACTAGGCAGTGCTTTATTTTGACAATCTACAAATATGATATGTATATATAAGTAAATAGTTCTTATGTCGATTTTTATGCACATTCAACTGTAGCTCTCCTACTTGCTTTTATTCTAATAAATCTTTAAAAACTTGTATTTACATTGAGTTTTTATGTTGAGAATAATGAAATAAATCACTTATATTTAGAATTCTTGGTCATGAAATTATGTTTTTCAAGTAAAGTCCTGGTAGAATTACATTATAATTCCCTGGGGACAAATTATATGCTATAAATTCATGAATTTCCAGAAATTCACGCCGTAAAAAATCATTACCACGCTCTCATCAAAAAATGTGTCGCATATG
This sequence comes from Drosophila mayri, assembly GCA_008042485.1. Taxonomy (NCBI): domain Eukaryota; kingdom Metazoa; phylum Arthropoda; class Insecta; order Diptera; family Drosophilidae; genus Drosophila; species Drosophila mayri. Next base: position 102,446 of record VNJN01004577.1, on the reverse strand, counting down.
AAATATGAATAACTCATGGGAACGAACGGATGGATGGATGAATGTTTCAAAACGGAGCCATTTCTGTTTAAAACTGTTTGGAAAGGCAATAAAATTTGACTGGCCATCGGGGCACGAAGAGAAAGGGAATTGGGTATTTTAAAGCCAGCATATCAAAGTGAGGAGCAAACAGGAAAAAGAAATGGGAGACAGTATGGGCAGTATGGCGAGGCATTCACACGCACATAATTCAATTGGTTCAAACAAAAGCGCATTTAATTTTATTTATTATCGCCGGGGATGGCATATCCTTTTGTGCGAGTGTGCGCTGTGTCCTCCACGAACCCACTTGCCGTCCAACATCTATCCCGACTTTCACTCAAACGGAGAGAATGATTTTGATGTGTCCTGTTATCTACTGGGCCGTACAGCCGAGCTGAGAGATACAGCTGAGGGCCATAAATAAACCCGGCGACGAAGAAAGGTTCTCGAAGGAAAGCAGGCGCAGGGAAATGTCAACAAATAAAGTGTGTGCCTCGGAGTTCTGAGGCTGTAACTCTGACAGACAGACACATGCTGGCAACAAAAGATTCGGAGATACATAACGTGCATGCCGCGCTCCTCGCTCTGCCGGGACCTGGGTGTGCGTGAAAGGCAATTTCAACTTTCAAATGATGCGGCGATAAATCAAGGATAATCTACTTTTCAGGATCATAATTTTTCTGTGAATTGACAGTCAGGCAGTGACAAAAAAGAAAAGCCAAACTGACAGATTTATGTGTACGCACAAATACACGCACACGACGCATCCTGAGTGAAATGGGGAGAGTCCCAGAGAGTGACAGAGATACATATGGGCATGTGGAGTGAAAGGACCGTCAATGCCTCCTGATATCAATTTCCCATAAAACTTGCCGCCTGGCCAGGGTGCGGGTCTCAAGAAAGTGGATGACAATGATGGCAGGGTTTTCTCTCTGTTCTACATTGGTTTGGGGGTTATTACCACCACTAACTGACCACTGCACTATCCTTTTTGAAAAGCTTTAAGCAATTCGTACTACTAAATTGTAATTCTCAAACTGACTGCAGGTATCTGTGAGATACTGATCAATAAATTTTTAGTGAAAGTGGTCTAAGAGCTACTCCTCAACATAGCACTTATATAACAGGGTATTTAATGGTCTACATATTTGCTCTTCGGTTTTTTTTCGCTCAGCAAGAGGGTGGTGGAAACCCTTATTTGACACATTAAATGTCAGCTGAGCATGCAATGAGGCGGCCATCTTTGGCTTTTCCACAACGGCCATGCGGGTCGGCGGCCAGCATTTCGAATGTGTCGCACGTCCCCGTTCGTCCGTCCATTTATTGGCGACATTAAATCATTCTATCAATCCCAGGCACGAGTGAACCCACGCACACCCACTGGGAAGCGCACCCCCCTGGACCTCCATTAGTCATTAATCGTTGCAGTGACTTTAATGGCATTAAATAGTCGCAATTATATTTTAATGCCGTCCCGGAGACCAGGCCGCAAGCGGATGTCCTTCGTCTTCGGGGTTGTTCTAAGTCCTTTCTCTTGTTCGGATTTAGTTAATTGCTTTCTTGGCCCCAACTCCCGGCTTCAAAATGTCCGTCCGTGTGAGTGTCTGCTCATCATGGCCCCGGCTGCTTAGCATATCAATGTGGCCCGAACAAAAGTCGGCCGCTGAGCTTAGCTAAACTTCATGTTCCATCAGCTAATTGGCTAACCTTTGTTCTGCTAAATAGTGTCGATAGAAACAGGGGCTTATCATAATTAAACCAATAATGGAATATTAAATATCTAAGTGATTAAGTTTGTTAGGAAGATATTGAGGTCCATTGATAGTAGATATCTTTTTATACTGCAAGGAAACTCAGTCTTGTTGAGTATTAGTAGTAAATCTGCCCAAAAGTGTAGATACAATTTAGGAACTCTATAATTAATATTAATTACTAAAAATATTAGTATTATTTTCTGCCAAGTTTATTTAGTTTAGCACAAGAATATAGGACTTATATACCAACACCTCCAGACATGTACGAATCTCCCCTCGTCCTGTAGGCGTGTCGCCTAAGTGACAGAATATAAAATATATATTTTTTAGGGCCCTGCCAGAGACTATCTTACAAAAAGTAACCCCTTTCGTTTAGATTTATGATGGGCGGAATTGGAATTGCTTCGGGGAATGGCAGCAGGAACAAAGGGGACGATGGCTGGCACCAAGACGCAGACGGGCAGCCGGGCCAAAGCAGAATCGAAAGCAACTAATCAAGTTTTGACAGTGGAAAATCCACCTCGAGAGCCATCAGTGTTTAGTTTTTTTGTGGCCAGTCGCCACACACACATTTGGTGGCTATGGCAATGGCGGCGGTGGCAATGTTTCATCTAATGAAATGCCTCCATATCAAGAAATTATCGCACACACTCATGCACGCCCCGCATCCCTTCATAAAACAATGTCACGCAATTTAAAAAGAAGAACCAAAAATGTCAAATTTTGAGTGATTTACGGGAGCGGGTTCTTATGAAAATAGAATGTAAAAGGAGTTCATAATTTGCGCCGAAAATACGCTTGGCCCTGATGCGTGAGTGAAAGATTAGAAAGTTGAAAACAGACTGGGTGACTGTGCCGGTGCTGACCCTTGACCCTTGGGCACATGCTGCGCTTTCTTTTCCGCTGCCTCCGTCTATCTTTAAGAGTTAGGCAAATTTACGAAACAGGACGCGCCGCAGGAGCCACGAGCACAGGCCAAAATGCAGCAGGACGACGACGACGACATACATAAATCACCAAACCCGGCTAATTTAGCAGAACGAAATCGAACGCGACGCATCCGTCAGATACTTCTGCGCAGGCGCGCAGCTGCAATCGCTGCAGGGCCATGTGGAAATATGAAAATTATGAAAATTACAAGAACTAAACGAGAGGGCAGCGAAGTGTGCCCCTATCCCAGATTTACGACCTTGACAGCCCATTGAGCCTCCATTTTTGAATGCGATCTCTAATGCACTGGAACGACGCCCCGACGGCTCAGACTTTTATCTCTTGCGGAGAATGGAGGAGAATTTCTCCGGTTTTTAATATTTTTATGATGCACATTTCCGTTTCGCAGTTGTCGACTTGAAGTGACTGACTGGGTTTTCTGGGTCCCCCGCTGGAGATTTATGTGTTTCTTCGATTATGTAAGCCAATCGGGGTTTTTCTGTTACCCTGCCTGGCGGCTAGCTGCGGTTCTTTCTTCTTTCATTTGTTGGAAAGTCAATTATCAAATTTATGGTTTTCAGTCCATGAGATTTTCTCCGCCGCAGTTCTTCTCGTTTTTTGAATGGTTTTCGTTCCCACATCTACACTGGAATTGGCTGGATATCGCCGCGTATATCTTTTACCGATTTCGTTTTAAATGCATGGCATCTGTTCGTGTTTAATTCGTTTGTAATTTTAAGTTATTAGTCATAATTTTGACATTTGAAGCTAGCCGCTGACAGCTATGAGACCATTGGGTTCTATGGGTTTTTTTTGGCGTTTTATATAAATGAGGCTTATTCTTTGCTGGCTATGGTTCCTAAAGATATTTGGGATAAAACTCGTTTGTCTGTAGAGGGTTAGCTCTAAAGGGTTAAAATAAAGTCTTTGTGGATTACAAATATTAACTTAGTTACTTAAATGTAATGCTTTAAAATTGTTTCACTCCTTTAACTTATACATATAATTGACAAAGATGTTAACGATGGACCCTTTTCCCCTACAATCCTAACCCAAATAATTTAAAAAATATTTATTATCCACCATCTATGGCAATACACGTAAATTGTTGCAATTTAAATCAATGAAATATTAAGCTTAATATGTACCGAATCTATCCATAAACCACGAGTCGAATGCCTATGAATCTATGGCTCTTAACCTTACGTTAACCTCTGTTTTGTTACCTGTACATAAAAAAGCAAAAAAAAAATTTTAAAATGCTTAATAAGCGGTTATATTTTTTATTAAATATTTATTAAAGCACTATTTATTTATTTAAAGTTATTATGATTATAAAATGTTACGCGGGTTTCTATGCTACACTGTTCTAATGCCCTATTCTCGGTCTAAAAGTATTGCAATATCAACAATATTTCCTGCACTAGGTATGTAAAACATAATACGTTAGTGACAATATTAAAAATAACATTTTAAAAATCTTGAATTTAGAATGCAAAACTATTGAAGAAAGAACAAAAATCTTTAAGAAGACCGAAATATGCGATACCGAATGGTCACGATTTTAGGATCAAAATCGTTTTTTTTTTTTGTTTTATATCATTACATCTTTTATACTTTATACAGAATTAAGTTTTCTTTTTGACGAAAGAAGCATAATTAGATTTGAATTTTGTATAAATGATTGCTGGTGTTTTAAGAACGTTTCTTAATCAAAAGAAAAAATTTTTTTTTATTATTATTATTTTTTTATTTACTTATTTAAAAATAATTATATGTATATTTTAATCTTATTAAATTGCCGGTCAAACGGGATTTTCGTTTAATTATTCTCCCCGTATAAAGTAAATATTCAACCAAACTTCTTAGCTTCCAACACCATTTAAATGGATAATCGAAAAACACCCACTCCAAGTCGCAAGCGTGGGGGTGAGTTTTATTCATTGTTCCTTTCGTCAAAATTAACAGCAGAAAAGTTTTTAATGAAAAACCCGCATCGGTTGCCCCCACCGCCCCCACCATCGAACTGGGAAAACTTCCAAGAGTGTTTTCCTTTCCTACGCCGGAAAGGGATGGAGAGAGCGGAGCGAGTGCTCACAGATACACGCGCAGCGAGACGATTCCATCATGGCCGACGACGACGACGACGGCTGACGGAAAACGACGATGAAGAAGCGACAGCCTGTCAGTTGGGAAATTCCAAGGGGCTACGGACAGGGCAATGGCCACGCAGCATGTGCGGGCTATTCTCCCTCTCTCTCTATCGCTCTACTTCTCACTCTCTCTCTCTCTGAACTGCGACCTCTCTCCATCGACCCTTTCACTGCTCGGGCAATGTTTTTCATCCACCATTCAAAGTCGAGTTTTTGGCAAACACTTCCTTCGGTCCTCGAGAAAACGACCCTTATTCCTCCGGCCGGGCGGGCAGTCATAATTCTTTTTTATTTTGTGACACGAATAAATCACTCAATTGTATAAAATTAAACGCAAAAAGGACGACGCCGCACTGCCAAAAGCAAAAAGGGGCACACAGGACCAAAATGGCAGTCAGTTAAGTCAGACAGACGGGCAGGGCTGGGCCGGAGTCCTCAGTTATTTAGGGCTGCTCGCTTTGAATATAATATTTCTGATTCGTGCGGCCGAATAAACCAGGAGATTGGACACAGATATCATAAAAATAAAATCCTGTTTTGCTCGGCGTCAATGTTTGCTTGTGTGTCCTTCGATTCGGCTTTGGCAGCTTGACGTTCTCCCGGTCCTTGGCCCCTTGCCTTCGAATATCGCACTCGTAATTTTCACCACTTTTTCCGCCCATGCAGTCAAATGGGGACTTGGCACAGAAACTTGTTTCCCTTTTTGCTAAGATTTTAAATGAATGACAGTCCAAGAAACTATAAAGGGGGTCTGTAAATAAACTCTTACTAACTTTTGTATAATATAAGTAGAAATCTATTATTATTATTATTTATTAGATAATTATGCAAGTATAAATAAGGAAATAAAGTATAAAATAATTCGAATTCTTTGGAAGATGTTTTATATACCATATATAAGCATAAAATCTCACAAAATAATTAGAACATATTTTAAAATTATCAAGACTTTTCAATTATTATCAATGATCACTTCAAGTATCATAAATGTACATTTATTAATGAGCTTATTTAATAATAAAATAGTAAATATATCACACAAATTAATTTGAAAATATTTTTGAAATTATAAAAAGGAACTTTAAGATTTTACAATTAATATTATTATTGAAGAAGACTTTCCCACTCTCTCTCTCTCTCTCTCTTTCTCTCATTTCAATAATATTCAAGCCTCGGAGAAACAATATGATCACTTCACGTATTTTAAATGTAAGATACTAATTTAATTACAACATTTGAAATGAAGCACAGAATCATAGAAATTCATTTATTATTATTTTTGAAATTAATAAATTATATCGCAATAATATGAAAAAAAAAATTAACTTAAGACGGGCTATCATTAAGCTATTATTTCACAGGCGTATGATCGCTTCAAGTATCTTTAAAGTAAATGCAAATTAATTTGTGATACCAACTACCAATTCCAACACTGAATTTTTCATAATTTGCTTCTTCCCTGCGGTTAAGCAGCCATTTTATTCCGTACTTATATCAATGTCGGTGTGGTGCAGCGGCCATCACATGGCGTAATAATTTGATTTGTGATCTTCGATAGCGTGGATGAAATATAGAATCGGGGCATGTGTCAGTTGGGTGGGGAATGTCCTTAGTCCTGCGCCGGCTTCGTGTCATCGTCATCAGCATTAAACGAGTGCTGACTGTTCTGTTCCACTTTCATCTCCAACTCCAATCTGCAACCACCTCCCGATGTCGCATTCACAACCCTTAGCGCGCATAAATTACTTTTATTACCTGTCAGGGGTATTTGTACTCTGCGCCGCCTCGTCCCTCAGCTACCCGCTCGCCCTGGCTTTTTTCCCGTTTGGTTTTTAGCTATATTTTAATTGCATATCGCGCCATAACTATTTTGCACTGTCTGACAGCAGATTGAAGATATTTATTAATATTAGATGCGACAGACACGGACATATTTAGCATTGGACACAGGTCCCAGGTCCGGCCCATCCCGATCCCTTTCATAATCGCCTGGTCTATGGTTGCCTCTCCCCAAATGAGTCGCATAATTCCGGTTCCATTAATTCTATTTTATTGCGTCACAGATTTTTAGATGATTCTGCCATTGTGGATGCGACTATCTCTTTTGCATTTTATGTGTGTTTTTTGCAATTATATTTTTACCGTGCATTGTTTTAGTCCATTTAGGATACGGATGGGTTTTTCCAGCATTTTCATTTTTTACGTCAGAAAATGTGAAAACAAACAAATTTTCTGAAATGAGAACATCTTCTTTGACTTATTCTTTATATTACTTTGACTTATTCTTTTTATTCTTTATATTAGGTTGTCAAATATCTCCCTTCCGCTTTTTTGCTCTTTATTCAATGCTTTATAAAAAAGGTTACAGTGATCGGATTTAGGTCAAATATGCGCCGTTTTGTTCGTTAATCTGTTTCCATCTAGACGGCAACTTCATAATACCTCCCTCGTAGAAGCCCCCCTCCCTATTTGCGAAGAACTCAGACAGCCACTTTTTACAAGCCTCTTTTGAGTCCAACTTTACACCACCAAGGTCGTTCGTTATGGACAGGAATCACTTGGCGCTATGTCCGGGCTATATGGTGGATGCAAAAAAACCTCCCATCCGAGCTCCCGTAGCTTCTGACGAGTCATCAACGAAGTGTGCAGCTCATAGTGCATGATTCCCTTCCAATCCCACCAAACACACAGCAAAACCTTCCTGGCCGTCAATCGTCGAAACCATTCCTCCGCGGTTCGAAGTGATTGAGTACCATCCCCGAAAACAACATTAACCACCACGGAACGTTTCTCTAGCGGATTTGCCTTTAACGAAGGAAAACTTTAAAATGGCGCGAATTTCGGCGTTAGTGAACTCCATGTTTACGCGTCTATAACTGCTGAACGAAATATCCAAACTAATCATGCATAGCGTCGTTTTGTAGGGTATGTCAAGACCTTTCAAATGATGTATACTATGGCCAGATACGAGCTCTGTAGCGCTTTGTACATAGCCGCGAAGTTCAAAAGACAAAAAGGCGGAAGGGAGATATTTGACAACCTAATATTAACAATAAATAAAGCAAGTACGTAAGCTGCAGTCGAGTGTGACCGACTATGAGATACCCGGTACCCAAAGCATTTTGAATAAAATTAAAAAAAATTAATTTAACAGATCGAAAAGCGGTTGAAAATGTTGACAAATGAAGAAATATACTAGGAACATATTTCACAACACCTACATGTTGAGAAGTTCAGGGAATAAACGTAGACATTCTTATTATTACTTTACAATAAAATCTATGATTAAAAATGTAATTTCAGAATATATTTTGTATATATAATTACGATATAACAAACCATAATGATAATAGAGATGTTTAAAGTTTGATAAATATTATAAACTCCTGAAATTATTTATATTTCGTATTTAATGGAACCCAGTGCAGGTCTGAAAGCCTGGTTTAAAATAATTCGAAGCTCTACAGTCCGCTTGGGAACCTTACTCTCTCTCTCTCTCTCCCAGCATATTCTTGCAGTTCCATTCATCATGTGTAGAGCCACTTCGTCCGATCCCCATCCTTTTCAAAGGGCCATCAACAACGCCAGGGAGAACCAAAAGAGATGTCTCCCTTTTATCGCTGAATTAATAGAGCTATTAATAAGACTTTTGTAGGATCTCGATATCGGAGTTAACCTTGGGCGCGAAGATGGCCCGGGATGCCAGATACAAATGGAAATCCTTCAGCCAGAAGAAACTGATTTACCTGCGATGGCAGTGACAAGTTAATTTTTTTCTCTTGCCCCTTGCGGCGGCAAGTTGCAAGTTCCACAGGGACTAACCTTCGTCTCCGCCGCACCTCTATGCTCACCTCCATCTTCATCTTCGGGGCCTGCGCATGCATATGGCGCGGAAGGAGACGACTTTGATAAATACCATAACAAATCCGAAACTGTCAGACGTCATTTTTCAAATTGTAATTGCATTATTATCGAACGCTGAGCGAGGGCGGGGAGCGGGGGAGACAGTGGGAAAAATGGGAAATGGAAATGAAATGATGAAGGCAGCAATTGGCGCATTAATCTCACAAAATGTCGCCCTGAAGAGCCACGGAAAAGAAAAGGTCGATCCAACATGTGTTCGACTCAGGACTCCTCGAGGGCTCCTCTCCTTTCTCCTTTGAATAATTGAATTGTCAGATGTCGGGGTAGTGAGAGTGAGCGAGACGAGGCGTGAGGGAGGGAGCTAGAAATAGTGACGGTAAAAAGTCGCTTGAGTGGCTCACTCAATGAAGCAGAAACAGGTAGGAAAATTCTCGCCGAAGGGGAAAGTGTCGAAGGTCGTTTATGCGAGACACGATCGTGACATAACCGCAGGCACTATGCCAATGAAAAAATCACGATTTAAGACTTAATGCCCACATTTTGGATGTTAGAAAATAAATTCCTAGTGGAAATTCTGCTGGAAGTTAGTTTAACTAACCTTAAATTTGATTTCTAACTTATATTTGGGATTTAAGTCCCAAGAAGAGGAGTGTTTTTTTTTATTTTAATTTTGTAGCCATAAAAATCCCAAGCCATATCCTTCGAATATATAGTCAGACATTCAATAAAATGAAACTTTGTCAATATATTCTTGACATTTGAGTCATTTCATGTATTTACATCGTCACCTCGCTGCATGTTTCTTCTTAATCTCATTTTCACTGTGCGCATAAACGGTGACCCCGTCCGTAGCATTGACTTGTCGTGGTCTCGAGTGCTGCATCCGCAGCGAGGCTGCCTGAAAAATGACGCAAGATTAATTGCGCGTGGAAACTCCTAATTAAATCATATCCATGGCGCACCCCTCACCGCTCGATTTCTTCTGCTCAGCCACTTAGCGCGGATGGTTCTTCACTTGCCGAACAGTTTTGAAAAATTGCATATTCAAGTGACTCAATGGAGCGAAATCGATGTAAGCGGTGGCGGTAGAAAAAGTGTGGGATCCCGAAGATGTACCCAGGCCACTCAAGATACTCTGGCACTTGCAGAAACCCAGATACAAAGATGCAGAGATACAGGTTGCAGCGAGCCGAGCAAGATGTCTGCCATTTTGTGTGTGCGAGCTGCACGTGAAATCCTTTGGCCAAAAAGAGGCAGAGACCGACCTGATTGGTAGTTGACTTGACTGCTGTGCGCTGGCCAGATTCCATCAGCAACCAAGCCGGCAACAGCAACAGCAGCAACAACAACAGCAGCAGCAGCAGAATGGCAGCAGCTAACAACAAGACAAGCGAAAACGAAATGCTGAGACATGAAGTTGACAGCTCAATGCGCTCGAACAAAACCCTGGCTCGCAGCTCAGCCAGAAAGGGACGGCGGCCAAGAGTGCGACGGAGAGAGCAGGTTGGTGGGGCACCAATACACACAGCCCGCAGCAGCCAAGCACAAAGCAAACTGCAAAGAGTGCACAGCAAAGTGCCAGCAAGGAGACAATTGGGGCCAAGGCTCTAGGTGCACCTGCTAGGCCCATTTGGTTCTAGAATCTATGTATATACATAAATGCGACTGTAACATACTGGAAGCAACTTTCATTATAGGATATTGAAAATGTGTTGTGACGAACCTAAGTACATATGTATGTATAAAGCTCTATCAATGTAATATCTGTTTTTGGTAGTAATATTATTCATTTCGAAAGACAATCAAGACTCAAATTTAAACATCCTGAAATATATATACATATATTATATTTAGAATGCGACTCTTCTGTGATACTCACGGTCACCCAAGCTTTAGAACAGGGCTTATCATGGACCTTTTCTGCTGGTTTGCAAATTTCTCAGCATTACACTGATTAAAATATACAAATATGTACATATGCACATATTTATTTATAACATAAGCGAAGTAAAACAAACTATGTTGTTTATAGAACTATTAATCAAATAAATAAAACTTAATTTAATAAGTAAACATAAAGACGCATCTGAACAACTTAGAGAAATAGCGTTGTGGACTGCAGTAGTAGTGAGTACAGTTTAACAGCTCCAACAATGTCTGACACCATCTTACCCTGTTCCCATTCATCGGTCGCTTGCTGTTCGAGGTCCACAATCTAAAGGAATCGGAAAAAGCGCTTCTCTGTCTCGTCCCATTGATCCCCTTTGCCTTGGCACAAACCCTTCACGTTCCTCTGAACTTAGTCTTCCAACCCCCTGTGTGTGGGGCACCCACTGCAGCACATTGGAAGCGTTGAAGAAGAATCCATCAACTTTTATGTTGCCCTCGGTCGACATTTTTGTCGATTTTGCCTTGCGTTGTGCTTCTCACCCTCTTCCCATCCCGCTCCATCTGTGGTCCTCTCTTTCTGCGTGTGCCTCGTAAAATGCAAATCGAATTTCATATCTCACACACACGTACCGAGCGATTCGCGTAGTTGTGTGAGTTGGCTCAACGATTCCACCCCTTTTTCCATTGTTCTGTCCATCAAAAAGTGCCAAGCAGAAGAGAAGAAAAAGCAGCAGAAGCAGCAGCCGAAGATTCCATACAGCAGCAATAACAATAAGAAAGAACGATTTAGTTCGGTGACTCGAACATTTAGTACCTATTAAATAATTATAGAAGGGCGTGTAATTACAGCACATTTTATTCGTTGAGGCGATAATGAAGTATCTACAAATATAAAACTACCCTTACTACTGTAACTTTACTAAAAAATATATGTTAGACATTTTAGGTCTAACTATTTCAAAAGTAAAATTAAATAAATAAAAAAATAATAAAAAAATAAATAAAAATAAATTAAATAAATATGTAAGTTTCAGTAAACTTTTAGGACGGTAAGATTCTGGTGTTATCCTTACCATAAACCAATAGATCATTTTGGTAACTTATGCAACACACTCACACTTACAACAGTTTCTTTGCTTAGATACTATATCTCAAATCGTGTATACCCCATAGAGTTCACAGGTACCGTGTATAAAAATCCTTACACATGATGTTTTAGCTGGATTTGTTGCTTGTGTTGCTGCTTTAGTTGTTGCCATTGTTGCCCTAGCTGATTTTTCTTCTGTTTCTAGCCATTTCTGCTACGCTTGCCACTGCCGTTGCCTTTGTTAATTCTGCATTTGTTGCTTTTGTTTCTTCAGTTAAGGGAGTGTTTTGTTGTTCCTGCCAGCAGCTAGCTGGATTTATTATTGTTGCTTCTAGTTGTGATACTATTTGTTGCCCAAGTCAATGTTTTAGCTTTTTCTAACATATCTTTTTTATTAAATAAATAATATGCAGATTATTTTATTAATTTCATTTTATACACGTAGAGTTCATATTGGTTTGTTGACTTTTCCTAATGTGTGTCTTCATCAGGGTTTTTCTTTTTAACAGTTGTTAATGTTTAAATGTACACATATTTTATTATTTATTATTCAGACAATCCCTTAGCCCTTCCATACTTATATATAAATATATTGAAATATTTATTATTATTTATTGAAATTAAGTTTGGAAATAAAATCACCAATAAATAAGTATTATTGTCAAATTATAGATTTAATTTTATTTGTTATTACTTAGTAAAAATCGGTATAATGTAATATTGTTTACAACAATATTGAAAGATCGAAATATAAACCTTACATGAAGTTAATTTTAGTTTACTGAATTTATTTATTCGACATCAGTCCCATAATTTCAGTCCATAAATTGGACATTTTTATGTAGCTTCAAACAAACCTTATACGCGTTGATGATACTGATTACTTCAACAAGTAGTGTACGTACATAAGACTTTGAATACTTTAGAGCTCCTTTGAATATGACTTTTTTATTAATATTGTGAAAAATCGATCGATTGGCATTGGTATGAATTTTTAATCTTCTATTCTGCATTATAGAATTTGTATACGTTGTTGATTTTCAAACTTTCTCTTTGCAAGACTTGGCGACTAATATTTCCAATCTAAGTTTCAAGATTCTTAAAGATTGCTTAAAGTTTTGAAAACTAAAAAATAATCTATGCCTAGTTGCACTTCTTAAAAGTCTTTATTATGTTTAGAGCAAAACTTCGTGGACGGTTGACTATCAACATAGCCCGGAATTTGGCAACCAACATCAAGGGCTCTGAGCATTTGCAGGATCCAAACATAAAAGCTATTTGAGTTGCCACATAAACCACGCCCCGCGCTTTGCTAATTTTCAAACACAATTTTCACTTAACTACACTTAACATAAATTAACTGAAAATCATTTGTTTAAAAATAATTTCGAATTGCATTTGTGCTGGCGACGAAGACGAGGAAGGCAGGATCAGCAGCAGCGCAGTGCAGCCGGGACATAAGTGGTAATTGCCATTAACGCGAAATAATTTTTCGAAAAAGGCAATAAGAGCGGCAATTTCCAGCACGAACGTACAGTGCAGCTTTCCACTGCTCCTCCATCCCACACCCATCCCGCAAATCCTGGCCAGACCAGTGCAGTCAGGACACAAATTGCAGGACAATCATCAGCGTCAACGTCGACATAAAGCGTTGACCATTAGCTGGCGCAACGCATAAAATGCACTGCAAAAAGGACTAAAAGGATATGCGTGTGGGTGGCGCTGGTGGCGCTGAAATCCACTCAAATTAATTTGTATTTGTTTTTAGGAATAATTCTCGCGCTCGCTCACCCAGCGAGAGGTAATCAAAAACTGTTGACCCAGGCCAGTGAGTGACCCAGGGGGTGGCCCAGCAGAGGACATGGCCAGGACCTCTGTTAGATTTTTATGTCGTAATCAACATCGGGCTGTGTCGGATGTGTTGTTTGAGTGCCGATATGGAAGCCCGTGACTGAGGGGTATTCAACTCTCGCCCAAATCCTCTCCGCTCCCAGCAGTTTATGCTGCGTCCCGAGGCTTATGCAATTTGGTCGAAATGTGTTTCAGCGCCTGTTAATTGGCGGCATCAATTTCGATGGCCAGTTCTTGTTGCTGCGCGGAAAGTGGAGCAGGAGAGCTTCGAGCACAAAAACGGATAAATGGTTATTGAAGAGCCATGTGGTTTTGCGCCACATAATATGCTGAATATTAACTTATTATGGGCATAATCAAAGTGTCATATAAAATAGTGCACAACACGAACTGAGTAAGCCAGTTGCCAGTTTTAAGCAATCTGGGAGATATTTGTTAAGATTTATACAGGAAAAAGGTGTATTTATTAACCACAAAATCTAATTTTTATGCGGATTTTTTTTACAAGAAAATATATATTTTACAAGATGAATTTACAAGCTTCTGCTTAGAGTCAGTTGGATATATTAATATGCACTAAAGTTCTAAGATGTTGATGTTTATATATAATATAAAATATCCCTTATATATCATTTAATTGTCTAATTTCTAATTATTTTTCCCACTTAAAAGTTCCCTTATGAAAACCTCTAATGCCTACCAATTGCTTCAACTTTTATTGATAATTATGCCGCACACTTGACTCTACAAATTATATAATTTCAATGCCTGAACCGCCAGCATATGTGTTTATATATTTCCAATTAAAAAACATTTCCCTGTGTATTTTCCAGGGTTGAGATACATGGAAAATTGTTGAATTTTCTGGAACTCATCATGCGGAGCAGCCATACATGCATAAGAGCGGGGAGAACAGCTAGCAAAAACTAAATAACTCCGAAGAATGAATTATGACAGTTCTAATTGACTGAAATATGGTGCGATGGCTGCTTTCCATCATCTCAATCTCGTTTGGGGTTGAGACTGAGCAGAAGGGGGCCCGAGTTCCAGGGAGTGAAGTGAGCAAACGAGCATCTTACCAGATACTCTGCCTCACTTTCGTTTCAGTTGCGCCGCAGCTCGAGTTGGATTGGATTGGATTGGATTGGCTTGGCTTGATGTCTGGTCTTGCTATTTCCGAAATGCCAGCGGAGGAGGAGGGAGGAGCGAATGGCTGCTGACTCGAGTGGATCTCTTGAAAACAGAACCCAAGGAGACGGCGACAAGCGGACAGTATTTCATTTTCGGTGCTCTCTGCTCTGCTCGTTTTTGAAGTGCCAGCTTGTGTATCTGAAAGATACGCTTAGCAGGCAGCGGCGAACACAATCGAGGCAAGGAAACGCCAGGCGTAGCTGTAGCTGTAGCTGTAGCTGTGCCTGCTTTTTGGGGGTAAAATGAAAGAAATGGATTTTTGACAGATTTATGACTATCGAGCCGTCTTCATATTTTGAATTATTGCCATCGAAATAGACGAAAAATTCGTTTTTCTCTCGCTTCACTTCGCTGCGGTTCGCCTGGGTTCGGCATGGTTTTCCGTTTTGGAAAACTGCCTCCTGCGGTTCTCAAGCAATACGCCGCACACACACACATAAACACACATTCGAATTGCTTTTTGGCAGCTCCGACCCTTGACTGTCGCCAGCCTGGAAGGTGGAACCTGAACGACAGGATGAAAAGTCCGTTTTTGGCTATTCGTTCGATTCTATTCTACAATTCCTTTTTCATTCTGCTGACTCCCGGAGACTTCCTTGCGGATGCTGGGCCGTGTGCGGCTGTTTCTGATGATTCCTGCCAAGGATGTGGTACCTAATTCCAACACTGTTAACGCATTAACAAAATATACTTTAATATACTCTTATCAAAAGAGAAAAAAAGGCGGAAAAACTTTTATAAATATGAAGTATACATAGTTTAAAATCAGAGGAGCAAGTATTACCTAGAAAATCAATGGAATTATATATGTTATTATAACGAGCAGTTATACACTGCTATTAATTTCGACATTATGGCTCCTTAAACGTACCTAATTCTTAGTTTTTCTTCCTTCAAGGCTATTCCTGTTATGACCCATATTGATATAAACCCAGCAAGGATTAGAAAAACATTTTTTGTAGAGCACCTGCAGCTAGTAAAAGCTATGGAATGCCACATGCCGGAGACAATTACATTCCGTGTATACAACTAAATCGACAAGCGCATTCGCCAATTTGTAATGAATGTAAATGCCTTTCTCTGGGCAATTTTCCATCTGTCCCCGGTTCCGCTATCGCTGCGATCGGCAGTCGAGCGTATCGACAACTCCTCCGGATCGTGACACTCGCAAAAAGACAACATCCAAGCCATGTTTCTGGCCATATCGAACAACCATAGTAGCAGCATAAACATCTAATCGTGGCGGCCAAATCAAAATCGGATTGATAAGCATTCAGCTGCAGTTCGAAAAGTTCCGCGGAAAAGCCGAAAATTAAGTAGCGCCAAGAAATTAACCCGCAGGTCCCAGTCCTCAACGATAAGAACGATCCCGATCCCGATCCCATAAACAAAGCCAATTTGGAGGCGGCGAGAGATCGAACAAAATATGCAGCAGCCCACTCGGCAGAGAGGCAAAAAAGCCAACACAGAAGCAGCTACTTTAAATGAACAATTTTATTTTTATCCCGCAAACAAATCTTGCCGTCGAATGTTTTACAATTGGTGCTTCCAGCCAGCTGGGTCCCACTGTACCCGCCACTGAGTCGGAGTCGAAGTCGGAGCTGGAGTCGCAGTTGCAGTTGCAGAGTGGACGTTTCGGTCCGAGTGGCGAGCGTATTTAAGCAACATTATTGCCAAATCGTGACCATAGTTCCATGAAACTGATACCGTGCAGCAGCAGCCTTGGAGGCGGCGGCTGTGGCTGCCACGCCCCAGCGGCCAGTGCGCCTGATGTGGCGCCCCCACCTCCTGCACCCCCTGTCCCCAGCCGCTTTCTCATCTTGGCCCCCACTTGTTTGCCATATAAATTAGATGAAGTGCAAAATGCTTGAGCGCCAGTGGAAATCATAACGGTTAGTCCATATGCAGCCGCCTCAAATGGACTTCTTTGCTTGCCCGAGGGACCGGGTGTTCCCATGTGTACTATGTGTGCCTAACCCCAGATCAAGCTATCGATCGGGCGATCGTAAATTGGCAGCTTATAATGCCAATATTTATAGATTATTTTTTCAACTGCCTGCTCTGACTTCTCACAAAACGTCTCTTGGGGCTGAAGTACTGAATTATTGTTTATTTTCGTGTTAGATCGAATTTTTGTGTTTAAATTCTTAAAGAAAATAAACTTGAAAATATGAGAAATTATGAAAAAAAAAACTGAATTAATCTAAACTTTTTTTCATTTTTTAAACTGCTAAGAAAAATGTAATAAACCTTTCTGCAAGACTTTAAACATTAACAAGCAATATTGAAATAATTTTCGATAGATGGTTACTTTAACGAAAATATTCCATCATCCGATCCTATAGATGATGAAATGCCGAATTCTTTAAATGTAATCTGGACTCCAAGGCATGTCTTCTGTCTGGATCGAGGCTGCCTCGCTTACAAATATGGCGAGGCTTTGCGCGAATCGATATTCGATTGCTGGTCGCCGTCTGGGCCTTAATGTCAGTGGTTGTAGTCACGGCCCGTATTGGCCTTTAGCCGGTTGCCAATGGCCAAGATCTGTCGCCGGACGACCTGTAGCTGCTCCCGTTGTAAATGTTGTTGCCATCATCGTAGGCGACATCACACATTTTCGCTGGCTACGCTCCGTACCCGATCGACCAGGGTGCAGTGGGGAATTTGGTGCATAGTCGCTGCCTTCTGCACGCCCCAAATGGCGCTGATTCCTGGGTAAGCGTGACTCCTCCCTCGCCCAATGGCTGATTTACGAGCAAAAGTGGGAACTGCAGCGGCGGTGACAGCGATGCCAATACCAAGATGCCGCAGCCATGATCATCGTTGGCCAGGTCAGTTCCATTATTTTCCGGCCAATTCGCCATTGTTACAAATGCTAATTTTGATATTTTGTATTTAAATGCAAAGGAGGCGGACGCTGAAATTCCACACAGAAACAGCCAGGCAGTAACTGCAACTGCAACTGCAGCAGCCACTGCAACAGCAACTGCAGCAGCTGCTGCTGCCAGAAGCAAGAATATAACTTTATGGAGCAGTGCAGCGTTTATCCTTTAAAATCTAGACTAAACGGAAAGGGTATGTGAGGATCCTGCGAATAGATGACACTTGTTCTTTCAGGAAGAAATATATTTTTCGGGGAGATTTACGGCACTTTGTGGACTCAAATAACTCTAAATTAAATTTTGTTTAGCAGCTATTTTATATCATTCATTTAGTTCATTAACACAAAGGAATAGTTTATGACCAAATGTTAGTTTGAGGTTAATTAAATTAAATTAATTTCCCATATTTTAAATCATTATACTCAAACATACATAGTTAATAACTTATAATCTGTTGACTGATTAAATATTCTAATAATTTAACAATTAGTTATGTTTTTCATTAGCATACAAAAACCACAAATCGACTAGACCCTGAACTTGGCCAATAGAGAATCCGTTGTTCTGTACATTGCCGCAGAGTAGCTCCAGCCTCTCAGTACTTCTTTCTAGTTTTTGCAGCAAATGTGGCATTGAATTTCATATTGCTCTTGCCCCAGCGATAGCCCCAGTGCTCCTCTGTCCTTCGTACAGCAAGTCCGATGTTTCGGGCCTGGCTTTCGCGATCTGCAATCCCCTTCCGACCTCGTCTTCCATCTCTTGTGGTCGATGGCTATGTAATGGATGTTATGTTCTTGGCGGCGATCGCATGACAGGCGCATGTTGCAGCCGCTGGCATGCGCACCATTATGGCCAAGACTCGCGAGTCGCTGGCGAGTTGCAACCCAACGTGGCCCAATGCATCGCGCATTCCCCAAAAAGCGTGTAATCAATAAACAACAAGAGCCATCGCCAGCGAGGCCTCTTCTCTCTGTCGCTCTGGCTGGCCGTCTCGCTTGCTCGGGATCACTGGATGAGATGGGATTCGATGGGACTCGATGGGACTCGATGGGATGCGACGGGTTGGCCCGGACCTGTGGCACCTTGCGTCTCCCCGGTGTAACCTTTGGGAATGCCATGGCGATTGCACTCGATTGTATCTGATTCGCTCTCATCTTCGTTTTCTTTCCGCTTTTTTCGGTCCCAGTCCCGGGATAATGATCCATTGTTTGCATCCTGAACTTGTTTAAAAAAGCGCTCAGTCCACACACCCTTACACACTATCTATACTCCACTCCATCTTGTTTGCCGTCTGCCTGCCTCATCACCGTCAATGCAGCCGTCCATGTCTGGGCCGGAATATTTGGCCATTGGCATTTGCAGCAGCTTGGCCAAGTTAAGGCATTTCTAAGCAAATCATAATAAGTCTTTAGTAAATTATTGGAGTGGGATTTCATAGGAGATTATATAAGAAGAAAATATTTTAGAACCAAAAATTAATTTACAAAGAAACATGAAAAAATCATAATGTAAATATACGTTTATTATCTGTAATATTAATGATTAATGCAATAAAAAATATACCACTTATTTCTCAAAGTCATTGCAATCTATCAATATCTCTTGACATTCTCCAAAGTCCGTCAAATAAAATCAAACTCAAGCACAATTTGCATACAAATTTTGGGATCTGAGGCCTTGGGGGACCTTCTCTGAAATTATCCTTCAGGGAATACCGAAATGTGTTAAGATATGCAGGTAGATGTCATCACGACCTGAACCGAAACAATTTTGCATTTGGGGGCCAATAATTTCAAGAATTGATACAAACTAAATAAATCACTCACAAGGACAACACCCCCGATCCTCCTCGTGGAGGAGGAATTCGCCACGGCTCCGAGGATCGTGCAGGGCTTGTTGGCTGTCAGGATGGGCAGCGTTTCGGGTTTGAGTTGAGCGAAGGTGGGGTGGGGCAGGGCAGAGCATACGTTGAGTCCGTCCTAAATGACCCATTGTGTTGTTGGCTGGCTCCTAAACAATTGTTCTGCCTGACGACTGATATCGGTCCGAGGATGCTGTCGCTGGTCTGGTTTCGGTTTTGGGAAGAAACAATCGATCGTTGGGACTGAAGGCGATCCTGTCGCTGCGACAAATATCACGCATGAATATTTAAAAGTTTCCCTTAGCTCTTTCCTTTTCCGCATAAAAAACACAAAGGTGGGTTTGCTAAAATTTATGGCCGTCAGCGGGCCTCGATTTTGTGGAATATCATGTTGTTGGTCGTAAAAAACAAGCCGAAAACGTTTTTCGACGATTCCCAGCAAATCAGTTATGAAGGGTCCTCAGGGCATACATTATCCGAGGGCAGTGCCTGGGAGCTTGGCACGTTCGCCCTGATTTATTGCAGATGGCCATCCTGCCGCGCTGATAAGCTGAGTCGCTTATAGCAATCGCAATCAAAATAGTAAATCTCTGTGCCTTATCGGCGGCGAAGTCATTAATCGATTATCTTGCAATCGCTCAAATTGTTTTATTATTAAAAGCTCGGCGAACAGGTGAATATGGAGCCATATAGCCATAGAGCTATATAGCGATATAGCGATAGGGATAAGCCCGCTCTGTGTCATACTCTTCCTTCTGATAGCGGAAAGAACGGCGATGATGATGATGATGATGACGATGATTACGTTGGCGGAATTTACGACACAGACATGAGTCTTGCATTATAAATCAGTCATTAGCTATCAATTCCCGTGATTGATTTATATTTTGTTTTTGATCGCTATTGATCACTTTTCTCGTTCCATTTTGTTCGATTAGATTAACATTATTTATAGAACATTTATAAGACAAATTGTATACTGACCTCGGCTATCAGTTGGATCAGGTTTACTTTTAACATCTAATGAAATCATCGATGATTATTAAACTAATGGAAACTCGGTTGATAGAACTTATTAATGTACTACAGCTGTAGTATTTGGAGCTTGCATCCTTTTTAGGACAATATTTCCATTATTTATTATAGTGTGAGCTCAGATCAGCTAATACTTGTAATGGAGTATTTTTTTTTACTGTAATTTTATTTAAAATAAATTAATTAATAATAAATTAGCTCATTTGCTTAAGATCAATCATATTTTTAAGGGTCAGCAGGCATGCCTGCCTCGCGGTAAGTTTATTATCTCATTTATGAAATTTAGGTAGTTGCCAAGTCTGTTGATACTTGGGAAATATTCCTCTCTTGGTTATGTTTTAGATCTGCGGATTCTGTAGTTCTATTACAAGAACGTAGTACAATGACCAATTATTTAAATATCATAAAATCATGAAATCTCAGTAATATTATTATATTTGCTTTGTTATATTATATATCAAGCTGTATATAAAAAATGGGTTTAATTTTATAAACCTAAATCGAGACAAGCCGGCCACCTCTGACTCATATATGCTATGTTAGTATTACCAACTTGTCCCAAAATTTAGACTTTCTAGGGCACTCTGCCTTTAGTTTCAGCTGTGCACGTTATATATTTCTTCTGGGCTTTTGATGTATTTTATGCTCTTAAATTATCGGAAGCAAATTTAAGTTTAGAAATTCCTATTAACCTTATTACGAAAGTAAAGCAGAAGAGTATTTGTAAAAATAAACTAATCAATCGAAGGTATTTCCAAGTTACAGGTTCAATTTATTAAAAGTTTAAAGATTTTGTAGATAACCTTCTTTATTTAGATTTAGCCTTACTTTATTTAAACACTTACTTTAGTAAGAATACATATTACTTATAGATATTTATGTAGGCAAGCAATTTAATTATTGTTTACCAGCGAAGTCGATTTAGCCATTCATGTCTTGGCTTTCTGCAAAATACACTTTCTACTAAGAAAACCTACAAAAGGTTTCCAAGATATTAATATATATTAAATTAATTCTTTATTTTTTTTATATAATATATTCCCCTAGTCCACTGTCACAATGAAAATGCTAACAATCTAAATTTCATTTCTTCTCTTTACATAAATTCCAACTTACGCCATCCAACGCAATTCTTTTAAAGTCAACGATCATTTTGACTGAAGCTGGACTTCTGGCAACATAATCTGCATCGGCATTGCCCAGAAGTGCTCCTCTTTCATAATCCCCGATATAGTTTGTGGTGTGATCCATATGGGCAGCGAGTAGTCGCTAACCATAATTTATATTTTCAAGCGCATGCGCCTGTCAACGGAGCGCGGAGGCAATATCTAAACACCGACTCCGTTTAATGGCTGCCCTGACGACGTGGATCGGGGGCAAAGCGATCCGGCGGCGGGTTAATTTAAATACAAACTGGCTACAAACGGGCCTGGGTTCGGGTTCGGGGCCGGTGCGATGGCGCTAAATCAAACGATGAACACGAAATTGCCATAATGACGGCACTAAGGTGCCCTGCGACGGGCGCGCGATCCTTTCGACAGACTGAAATTATATTGGTAAATGGCTGAGCACTTGTTGGTTGAGGCCACTCGAGCTACTTGCGAAAATTGGCACATTGAAAATTATTGCACATGTTTCGGCGGTGAATCCAGCGCTGCACAGAAGCCTAAAACGTTCATCAAAAGTGCAAATTTGAGGCAGCTCCTTGGCAGGTTTTTGGGCTTCCAACAACCTGGGAGTTTAGGCAACAGTGTCTCCACATACGTCGTACCGCCACATGCGGCAGTCGATGATCGAACAAAAGTCGCCTGAGTCACGACTCGAAAGAAGCCTAGGGGAAGCCCCCTGGTAGCAGCGGGTGAAGAAGGGCTAAGGTACCTTCAGAAGCCGACCTTTCCATTCGATGAGCCACATTGAATAGGCTTTAATTGCTGGAATTCTTGGCACTCATCTTGATAGACACACGGCATCTCCGGCTAAGCGCATTTGCCGTCGGCATTTCGCGAGGTCGAAGTATAGTTTTATAGTTATTTTCCAGACATGAGTAGAGGCACATTGTAATAATAATAATATTATACGAATGTAAATAGTAATATCCTTGCTTTAAAATTCAATTAGAAGTCACAAAGACAGACTATAATCACTGCTTCTAGGTATTCAAGGCAAAGTTTTATTTTTCAAAACCAAAAATGTTTAAAATTA
Organism: Drosophila mayri; assembly: GCA_008042485.1. Lineage (NCBI taxonomy): Eukaryota > Metazoa > Arthropoda > Insecta > Diptera > Drosophilidae > Drosophila > Drosophila mayri. The sequence goes on along the minus strand of VNJN01004577.1, from coordinate 79,725 downwards.
TTGTGCTTCTGTTATCTGTATTGTGTTTGGACAGCGCCTATACGTTCCACGATGTGGATTCACTGGACGATGCAGTATCTGAACAAAGTCTGTACACCATTGCGGGAGTTATCCTAAGACCGGACAAGGCGCTAAGTCCGAAATTACATATGCGGGATATAACGTTATCGATCAACAGTGGCCAGTTCAAGGGATTCGTGCGATTGGATGGACTTTTCACCATAAGTGGAGTGCCGAATGGGAGCCACATTCTGGAGGTGCAGCATCCGGACATTTACTTCCAGCCCGTAAAGGTGGAGATCACTGGAAAGGGAAAGATCCGCGCCCGCAAAGTCAGCTACACCCAGCCATCGATGATCCATCAGATACCATATCCACTGCGCCTGCAGCCACTCTTTCGGCGCAACTATTTTTATATTCGCGAGCAATGGCGCCTAATCGATATCCTTCTGAGTCCTCTGGTACTTTCCATGCTGGTGCCCATGCTCTGCATGATGATTCTGCCGCTGATCATCAGTGATCCCGAGGCCAAGAAGGAGCTAGACAACATTCAGCTACCGAAAATGAAGGAAATGCCGGACCTTTGCGACATGTTGTCCTCGTATCTGTCGGGCACCGCTAAGCCCGGACAATTGGAAATCACGGAGAGACCCCGAAAGAAAGCACATTAAATATTAGTTCCTCCCGGAAGAAATGTCAAAGATTATCCAACTTTTTGTTAATTCCATAAAAACGGTATTCTTTTATTTGATCACAATGTTCTCTCTCTTTTCCAATTACATAACTCTTTGCCTAGGCGTGTGGCAGCCCTGACAAGGGCTTGTGTGTGTGTGTTTCGGGTCTTGTACGTCTTGTACTCTATTCCGCAATCGCTCAGCCTGGCAAGCCAAAGTCTTTCAAGGACTCCTGAATTCTGCATCCTGGAATGGTAAGAAGAAAACATGCAACTTAATAAAAAATTTTTTTTTTTTTTTAGAATTAAACATTAATTAATAATTTCTATAATACATATTTGTTAATTGAATATTTAAAAACAAGACAAGTCTTATACGAGGCTACCCCTTGACAGGCTTTAGATAGTTACCTTGAAAAAGTAGGCCTTGCTGCTTTGCTGAAGAGCCGCGGGAACAGGATGCGGCAGGAATCGTTTTGGGCAACAACACCCCTCCACTCCACTTGCCGGGCGTCGAATCTGTGATTATTTCGCTCTAATCTTTACAGCTTTACAACAGCACCGATCCTCGCCAATTCTGCGGGCGCAGTCCTCTGCACTTTTTCGGTGTCTTTGTCTGGTTTTAAACAAAATGTCGTCCATGCCCGCCATCACACATTTCACAGATAAGATGCATGGCCACGTAATGGCTTCTTCAGTGTGTGTGACACTTCGACGTGAATCTCGGTTCGCAAGGCAAACCCAAAACACACCCTGAACCTTGGATACAGATGGTGGGTTTTGCGGATTCAATGGGGCGGAGGCGAGGCGGCGGCGTTGGCAAACCAAAAAAGTTGAAAATGTGTTTTTCTCGAAACAACGAAAACAAGGCAAACGATTCGATTCGATGTCGCTTTTCGTCTCGTCTTGGCGGACTTTTAGGCGGTCTTCTCCTTCTTCACGCAGAATTGTCGCAGGGCCGCCAGTGAGTTTCCGCCGCTGCCGCTAAGATTTTCCGGAGACTCGGATCCACCTGCGGCAGCAGCTGCCGCAGCCACCAGCTTGGCTCTGGTGTTGCCAGCGCCTCCAGCGACACCGCTATTGCCCAGGGAGTCGAACATGGAGGATAGTGCATTGAGGGAGTCGCTGGGATACTTCTTGCTGTTGCCCTCGGAGCTGCCGTCGTAGGACTTGTGACTGGAGGCGGGTGACTTGGGCGTAACAGATCGCTGGCTCTCGGCCGGACTCCTGGGTGGCAGCAGCAACCTGGCTTGCGGACTGGCTGCCGACGACGAGGGTGTCTTTGGTGAGCTCCTTTCCACGTTATTGTTATTGTTGTTGTTTATGGCAGCGGTGCCATTTACCAAGGTGGTCTCCATTTTGGAAGGCTCGTCAGCCTCATTCGGCTGCTCATCCCCTTCCACCTCAGACTTGATCTCCATTTTAATGGACTCGGCGGGCTCTGCGTGCTCCCTTTCCTGTTTGATCACAGGTTTGGAGGATTCCTCCTCCAAAGCCGCCGGATGCTGCTTTTCGGGAGTAGGAGGAGCGTCCAGCCGCGGCCTGGCCTCTGCACTGCACTCGCTTCCGCTCCGCTCGCTGCTGGTGTATCTGTAGTGCTGGTAATACGGATCATTGGTGTCGATCAGAGGCTTGTTGTAGTCCACAGTCTCGTCGATTCCCAGGCGCTTCAGTATGCTGGAGGCCACTGGCGATGTGTTTTTGGTGGAGGAGTTGGATGGACTACTGGCTGGCAGGCTGGCGTGTCTGGGCGGTGTGTCGAAGCTGGTGGTGAACATCTGCTCAATGGCACTTAGCACGGAGGACGCCCCTGGAGCAGCCTTGGCGCCGCCATTCTTCTGCTCCACCAGCTCGGGGGACTTGTTTTTGGCAAGGAGTTGAGCAGCCGCCACTTTGGCCATTTCTTCGGGGGACTTTACGCCCGTAATGTACTGTCTCATGCGTTCGGCAAACAGGGCAGCATCGTTTTTATCACCGCCACCGGGTCCCAAGCCGGGTTTTCCCTGCACGGCAGACTTTTCGGCTGCCAGATCCTCCTGGTTCGATGCTCCACCCTTCATTTCGAGGAGTTTCCTCACCGGCAGCGATTTCTCGCGCTTCTTGGGCGCCGGCCGCTTGCGAGCTCCAGCGGACTGCAACAGGGGTTCAGCATAGTGATTGTTTTTAGCCATGTGGTTGCTCAGATCACCGAGGGAGCTGAAGGCCTTGTCGCACACCTTGCAGGTAAGCACAGCACTTAGGGTTCGACTCTCCTCCGAACTCAGACTATTCTGGCTCTCCTTGGCATCCGAATTGGAGTTGGAATTGGCAGACTTAATGGAGATGCTCTGCTCCTGGGAGAGAATGTTCGTGTAGTGCTGCGTCTCCTGCATATGCTTGGTCATTTCTCCGAGGGAACGGAAGCTCTCGCCGCACCGCATGCACTTGAGGATCTGCATGGCCTGCTCCACACCCTTGCCCAACCAAACATTCTGGCCGCGGACCAATTTTCTGGGCAGCGGTGTGGGCGGGTCGCCTCGATACTGGAAGGCATTCTTTACATTCGCCGATGGTGAGTGACTTGAGCCGCTGCCGGAGCCACCCTGTTTCCTCAGACTGTGGTTCTGCGGTGGCGGCGGAGGGGCTGGATGCTGGTGATGCTGATGGTGCTGCTGCTGCGGATTGTTACTCGGCAGGTTGCCGAAGGGCGGCACATTGACCCCACAGTGCTTGCTGTCCTTCATGTGAGTGGTGAGGGCCTCCAAGGTAGGGAAGCTCTGCTTGCACCACACACACCTAAACACGGAGCTGGCCACTCCCTTGTTCTGCCAGTGCGACTGCCAAATGTTGTGCCTGGCCTTGGTCACTCCCGCGCTGCCACTTCCGGCACCTCCCGACTCGGAATTCTGATGGCTGGATGCCGACTGAACGGGACTCTTTGGCGGTGGTGCTGCTGCTGCTGCGGCTTGTGGTGGCGTGGCCTTGGATGACGAGTGTATTTTCTCCTTGCTGCTCATGACACCCGCTCCTCCGCCTCCTCCTTTCACAATGTCGGACATTTTCTCCAGGGGGTCCACAACCAGATCACTCTTGCCATTCCAGTCTGGGAACTGTCCCGCCCGGAAAATATTGGCCGCTGCCACTGCCGCCAAATATGGATTCACTCCTGGCAGCAACTGGCTGGCTGTGGGCGTGGCAGGGCCAGGATTCGCAGGCGGACTATCCGATTTAAACATCTTTTTCACCTGGATGTGACCCAGCAGCTGGGGCTCAGAGTCGTGGCCACGCTTCCGGGTGCCCACAGAGAGATCGAGGGGATTGTTGGCGCCATCATCGAAGTCCTCTTCCTCGCCTTCCGAGGCCGGTGGTTCCGCCGATTCCGCCCGGCCATACAGATTGGTGCGGAAGTCCAGAGCCTCTGAGTGGTTGCTCGATGATGCAGTCGGCGAAGCTTGCGGAGGAAGTTTGAACGGAGCGGCCGCCTCGTTGGGCAGAGGCAGAGGTAGGCGTGGCCCCGCTCCTGCCGCTGCGGCTGCCGCCAGCGGGAATCCGTATTGCTGGGCAGCCGCTGCCACCATGTGAAGGTATGCTTCCATGGAGGGCGGCTGGGCGGGTAGAGACTGCGGCACTGCCGGGAATGTTGGGTGAAGGGAGGGTCCGGGCATCATGCCGGCTGACATGGCGGCAGCATCCAAGCGCTGACTCACTGCACCGCCGCTGCCAGAGCCACCACCACCGCCACCGCCGCCGTTGTCGGAGGAGTTGGAATCGTGCGAGGGGCAACGCTCGCTGGAATTCGCCGACTCCGTGGAGCGAGGACGAGCTGTGGGCAGGGCGCTGTAAGTAAAGGAATTTCGAATTTAGGATAACGTTTCTGCTATAACTTTTTAAATATTTTATAATGTAAGGATTCAGATTCTACGATTTAGAGGTAGTAAATTGATTAAATTCGATATTGAAAACAACTTCAAACGAATTAATTCATAACATCAAATCCTGTTTTTAGAAATGCCGCCTGTATTTATGCAAGATAAACAACGCTTCAATTCACACTTTTGCTTAATATTAGTAATCCAAGTACGTCAGATATCTGACCTCTATTTTAATTCAGCTAAAAGATAAAGCCCATCATTAAGACCTAATCAGCAATACATTAATCCTAAACAGCTCAATAAAGCTTTCTCTCTCTCCTATTTGCCGTCAGATAGTGACTTTCACAAGCCGATCTTCTTTCTATCTATCTATCCCATAGAGCAAACCGGTAGATAAGCAATAAAGAGCATTCGAAATCTAAATACACTTCGATTCGGTCGGCAAGTCGTCTGTGCTAAATCATTTGCTGGCCCGAGGGGAGCCCAACAACAATGCCAACAATGGCAAACATATGTCAACATTTCGATTTGTTATTCAAATCTCGGAGCGCCATAAACCAAAACGGAATATGTACCAAAAATTAAACTCTCTGTCGCGGCCAGCTGTGTTTTAGTCCGTCCTCCCCCCGCCACCCCCCCTTGTCTTGTGACAAGGGTCGTAAAAGTCAATATGGAACAATGGCGTTTAATTCGAGATCGGGGCGTGAGTTATGAGCAAAGGCGATCATAATCAGCATCTTGGAGATGAAATCCGAAATATCTGACTAAATCGGCGGCAATTATCATCTGGCATTCCGCATAGTTTGCATAAATTAATTGGCCAGCTCATAAATGTACATAAATAGAAATAAATAAAACCCATTTTATGGCCACTCAAAAAGCAGAGAAATAATAAGGAAAATGATTTGCCGCATTTTATTTCCTTGGTGTTTTTTTTTTTCCAGAGTGAAACCATATACAATTTTTTATAACCTCCGATTGTTTGCTTTGAAAATATTTCACAGAAACATAACATAATTCGGCGGATTTCGTTTAGCTTATTTTGAATGATTGTCTGATTGACTTATATATGCATGCAAAATGCTATAATTTTTGATGATAGCCCGTGGGCGTTGTGGCTGCTTTTGCTTTGAAAGAGGAAACAGCTGAGGTTGGTCAATAGCAAAGAGTTAATGTTGTGGCCCGATTTCAATGGGACTAATATCGCGGTAAAGCGGCCTGTTTGCCCAAAGATTCGGCTGTCTATAATTTGTCATGTGCCATTGTGTGACGACCGATCGCTCAGCGGAAAAGGCGAACTCCCTAACACCGGCATTAAGTTGTTCGGAATCGGCGGAGGTTTGTCATCGGCAGCGTTCTTTAATTGATGGATAGTACACACAATAGATCGGGGCTAAGTTCGAAATTGATGCGGTCTTAGGAACCGTCAGGGGAAATCTGATTCATGTGCGACTGGGCTTACTGGGAAGGCGCTCCCAACTCAGTCAGTCACCTGCCAGGTGACAGCATATCAAAGATAGTTATTAGTAATATAACTTATTACACACGCGCCCCGATCGCTCACCGCTAATTAGCCATCCAGATTGCACGCGACGATTAAGCCCGCATACAAAGCATTTTTTGTGGCGGCTTCTTTCCTTCCTTCCATCACCATTCAGCATGAAATTCCCGGCAACTAGTTTTCCTCCCCCCCCTGGAAGCCTACCACCTATCATAATCTGCAATCTCGTTATTCGATTAAGCTTAAATCAAAATGATTTATATGTATACGCAGCTCCGCCAAGTGCAGTTAATTACGAGTCTCATTAATAATTGAGAGAGTTACAGGTTGATATGCATCTGCATATGCGGTGTGTCGGTAGATCAGTGTTTCATGTACAGTACGTGCTGTCATTGTAAATGCATTATTTAAAAATAAATATAGTTTTAAATAATTAAGTTTTAGATCTGTAGACTTGGGTTATATCTCAATATATCTCTAAAACGGTCTAGTTGTTAGGTATTCTCATCGAATAAATATGTAAAGTAACGATTTAAAGTGTTGTATGTTTTATTTTATTGTTCGGTGGTAATATTTATCTTAAGAATATTGCATGACTTTCAAAACTGTTAGCTATTTTTCATTAAAAAAAAAAATATATAGAGACATTACTAAGACAACGCACTGTACTTGGTAAACAAAAACTAAGGCATTACTAATCCGTTAAGGTAACAAAGTAACACACACTAGGATCCAGAGACACGGACACAGGCACACAAATCAGCGGCAAATTGTGAAATAAATCTTTCCCGTAATAGGAACACACACACACACTAGCACTCACACACACTGAGAAAGCGAAAGAGAGAGAGAGAGAGAGGAGGGGTATTGGGGGGAAAAAGATGGCAAGCAGAGCGAAGCGCATTTTGAGTTTTTCACTTTTCATATGATTTATTCAATTCGGCTGCCTACGTCGTCGCCTTGGAAAAATCTTGGGAAATCGTTCGTATGTATGTATATATGTACATACATATTTATGCAAAGCTATCTTCGAATCCTAAAAACGAGACAATTTGTCGCACTTCATAAGTCAAGTCCCAGATCTCCCCCAAAACCAGTTCTAAGCTTGCAACTACTCGGATTTTGTTTTTGTTCCGAGTGCGAATGCAAAAATGTATCTAAAACTTGTTTCAGCACGCACAGATACAGAAACGCTTAGACGCAAATTAATAACCCAAAGATAGATCATCGAATCTCTGCCAATTTTCCGAACGTATCACCCCTCCTGCCCGCAAATTAAGCTTTTCGCTTGCACTTTACAATTTGATAAAGAGTCTGGTGGTTCTGGTTTTCCCAATGTGCGCCTTTACAGTAAATCAATACTTTTTGGTTTCCACATGGGAACTGTTGCGCTCCCACTCGGCTCCGAGGGGTGGGTGGGTGTTGTGATATATGGGCCTCCATTGGCGTGGGGCTGAATTTATAACGACAGGTGTGCGCCGTCGTCGAGGACGCTGGTGCCAATCATCATCGGTGCTCCCAGCTCTCCGCTGGCTATGAAATCATAATTTCTTGATATATTTATTTGGCCGATTTGGCCGAGAGTCTAAAGTAATATTTTAATGGCCCATTCAACCATTTCGGCTATCAGCTTTGGGCAGTGACACAACGGAAAACTAGAGAAATTTGATAAAAAATCGTCTTATGTGCGCTGTTGTTTCTATTTCTGGATGATGAATGGGTGTCGAGTGTGTGATTTCTTGAAACTATTTTTTACGTTTTTAACTAAAAACAAGGAGTTATCTCATGAAATCGAAGTATGAGCAAATAATGTTTTAAATTCACTTAATAGTTTGATTTTATGGAATTTCAAGTAAATTATTATTTATTACGTTTCAATTTCAATTTTTACTATCTTTATATATATTTTTATTTAAAATTTTCCCCATTCTTATTTAAAAAAATATACACTATTATATCTAAAAGATAATGACACTTACCCGGCATTTAGCGCCTGTCTGTAGATCTCGAGCATCAGAGCCTCGTGCAACATATTTAAATTTTGCTGAATTTTGACGAGATTTCGGGAACTTAGTAGATGGGTTTTTCTTTTGGATTTTCTAGCAAACTATTCCCCCAAGTTTGCTTTGCTTGCGGCGATATAAATTGAAGTACTAAACTTAATATTAATTTGACACAATATTCATAAATTTGGTTTTTTGTTAGATTTAAATTTTTGTTTTGCACTTGGTACGTTATCGTATAGAATTTGTTGTTGTTGTTGTAGCGTATAACTTTGTTTAATTTTGTATTTTTTTTAATTACATATACATATATTATTTTTCTCGTATGGCAGACAAAAATGTAGTTTTAAATATTTGTTTTATTTTGTTTTGTTTCGAGGCGTTTCGTAATTTGTAAGTTGTTTAAATTTAATTTAATAATTGCATTGAATCGTATACTTCGTTTAGGTTTTGTTGATTTGTTTAAGTAAGTGGTTTTTACATCATTTATGTGTAGTTGAGTGTAGGTTGATGTGGTGAGCAAAATACCGTTTAAATATACATAAATATTCGTTTCAGTTTCTGTTAAGTTGCGTTTATGATTTATAATTCAATAAATATATATTTTGTTTGTGTTATATTATAATTTGTGGTTGTTTTACGTATACTTTGTTGAACCATTTGTGTTTGGGCTAGTTTGCTTTCTCGCGTGGTTATTCAGTCTTGATCAAACATATTCGTTCGAAAGTTCTTGTTTTCCAATTTTGACTAGATATGGCGGCTGCTGCTCCTGGAAAAATACTTCGGATTCCTTGACTTTCCTGCGTCTGTTCTTTTTATCACACTTGGTATTTGTTGTTATTTTTTACGGAACACGCGAATCGCTCTCCCACTTCGCTCGCGCTGTGTGCCTGTGTTGGTTTCATCCGGATTCCGTCGTTACACGTTTGAGAGTCGAAATGCGAATGAGCGTCGAAAAGCGAATGAGTTCTGTCGGCTGTGTTCTTTCGTCACTAACCCCTGGCTCTTCTTCTTTCGGCGTTCCTCTGCCGCTGCGCTGCCCGCTGCCGCTGTCAAACTGACAGACAACAACAGCAAGCAACAACAACGCTGCGCTGCCGCTCTGCCGCAGCCGCTGATTGATACCAAAAAAATGAAGTAGAAGAGGGAAGAAGACGTGACGGTGACGCTGGTGATGGCGGCGGCGGCGGTGGCGGTGGAGGCGGATGGGGTAGGTAACGAAGGGAAGTCAAAGCAGAGACGCGCGATTGGAAGCTGCGCTGCTCTTTTGACGAGCGAACACGAAGCTCGCGTTTTTGGCGACGGCAATTTCTGATTCGATTTTGCGTTTAAGCGACGGCTGCGCACTTTCCCACCCACACACGGGCACACTCACTCACACACACGGGCACGGACACGGACACGGACAGCTGGCTGTCACCGTGATTAAATGTGCTGCTGTCTCGCTCGCGCACGCTGGCAGCGCTGCACTCGGCTAATTAATTACCGTGTTTTCCTAAACGCCGCTGAGCTTTTCCCGCATGATCGTACGCTGTAACGGTCTGTTGTAAAATGAAGAGAAAAGCCAGCGGCAGAGCAGTAAAAGCTTGGCACATGTACGGAAACAGAGAGAGCCAGAGAGGGAGAGAGCGATACCAGAAAGAGCGAGCCTGCGCCGTGGCGATCATTTCCCCTGCGCGCCAATTGGAATTGTTTACAAGTGAACGCCTGGGAACGGAACAGGGGAAATTCCGAGAGCGAAACGAAGTGAAATGAAAGAGGGCGAATAGCACTATCACGCTCGCACAGAAAATGTGTGAAATCTGTTTTGTCGTTCTTCGTCACCCTTTTTTTGATTCTTGTTTCGTTCGTTTTATTCCGATTCCGATTCCATCACTCCGATTAAGATTTATGACAGTTCATGGCATGCGCTGTCCCGCTCTCACACAGTATGTACGTAAATATGTATATACATTTGTACATTAGGATGTGTATGTATAATATACATACCTAGTATGTACATACATATGTATATGCAAATTGTTGCCTTTTCTTGCGTTGTTTTTTCCTGCTAAATAGTAGAAATTTTGGCTCGTCACTTTGAGCAGAGCAGCTCTGCTTTCTCGCTCTCTCGTCCTTCCGTCTTTCTGTCATCCCCCCCTTTGTCCTATGCGCTGTCACCTATTGTCCGCTGCTCTGCAGTTTCTTCTCCGTGGATTCGCTCCACTGGACATGTCAGTCTCTCTGTTTTCTTTTTTTGTCGTCTTTTGTTTCGTTGCATTGCCATGCGAAAGAGAGTGAGGGCGTGTGAGCGAGAGAGGTAGGGTAGCCGTAAAAGAGAGGGAAGATGGGGTTGATTCCTTTTTTCGCCTGGAACCACTTTTCAGTTTTTTGCTTTTAGCTTTTGGCTGCGAAAACAATTAAATTAGCGACACTTTTGCTGCTAACTGAAAGTCGCTCTCGGATGTCACACTTTTATGACCTGAAGTCCTGTCTTTGCATTCCGAAGAATGCGCTTTTCTGAAGATTAAGTTTTGTTTTTCGTATCACTAATTGTTTGATGAAAACTTGAAAGTGATCAGGAAAATGTTAAAGGCTCGGATTTTTATTGTTTTTGTTTTTTAATTTATACATTTTGGTTTAAAGAAAATTGTGCATTTTCTGATAATTTGAATTAGGGTACCCCGTAGCTGTGGTTTTATATTTGTTTTATATTTGTTTATGGTTGTTGCTTAATTTGGGATTAAAATTATACGAGTAATGTCAACTTCAATCTTTAACTATGTATATTACTCCTCTTGAATTGATTTCAAACACCTTTGGCGAATGGTTTAAAGTTGTTATAATTGTAAATTATAATAATATTATTATAATTATATTATTACTAAAATTGTGAAAACTAAAAACCAACATGTATCATGAGCTAATAATGATAACATGACCTTTGAACTTCATTTAATTTAATTTTAATGTTAACTTTAATTCAATTTTATTTTATCTTTTGTCATATAAACACATTAGTATTTCCTGGAAATATTTTGTTTATTTCAGTCAATTCTTTAAGCCAGCTTATCTTGAGCTAATTTGATAAATTTGTATTTTTTCAAGTGATTAACTGATATAATATACTCTAAGCACAATAAAATTGACAATATTTGCTTAAACCACAAAAACAAAAAACGGTAGTCATAGTATCTCATTGATCCCACGCTAATTGGGAATCGAATTCATTGAATTTAACTGGCAACATGTACATACATGTAGCATCCGCTGAATTGTCTTTTCAATATGCACCTATAACGTTCTTAATTAAATATTTTAATTGTTTATCTGATATATAGTTTTTTATTAATATTATTTTGACGAGTTAATATAATTCATTGGCATCTCCCACTGCGCGCCAAAATTTCTATAAAACTAAATGATTCTTGCTGAATCTTGAAATTTCATTCACATTTAAATTATATGTTTATTCTTATTTAGTTTGTCCATCTAATAATATGTATTTATGTATGTACATATGTTGTAGCTAAGAGTATTTTCCTAGTCGACGATTGAGCAGTATTTTTCTGCTCTGTTAAATTTCTTGACAAAGTTTATGTTTATGATTTTCATATTCTCTGTTCAATAAATTTCATAAAATTGGAATGAGCCATTTTTGAGCAGTATAATTTTTAATATTGCGATAATTATAAATTCCATAATTATAAAGTCCTGTTACGAAAACGTTCATATATGATAATAATACACGTTTTACAAAATGTTATAATTCTTGCGAAAAAGTAATAAAACACATCAATCGGTGTTTCAAAAGATTTAGCACCTTTTAAATATTTCCATGAAACTACCAAAACCAATTCTGATTGTTTTTCTTGAATTAATATTTTTTTGTAGTTATGTAGAATTTATAACATAATCTGTAGAATAATAAAAATGTATATAAAATGATAAGAAACAAGAAAATAATAATAAAATGTTAGATTTTAAAGTTCCTTTGTAAGAAGTATTACTTAAACCTTTCCATCCTTCATCTCAAAATGTCAAATTGTATGATACATATGCATGTACTTCCTTTTAATTAATTTAAGTATACACTCGGGAGTATTTTTCGATCCAGTCATTAGCATTTCTGCGGTTATGTGCCCATTAGCGTTTCTGGCTGCAAAACGAACATTATCCGGACTTTAAGGCCGGCTGGTTGACGAATGCCCGGTGGTGCCATAAAAGTGGCTATCTCCGCTGAACAAAAATGGAGGACAACTCGTTTCTTCGGCCGGCGGTTTACCGCTTATTTTATTGATCGCCGGAGAGTCCTCGCTGCACTTGTTGCACCCAAAAACGGGCTCACTTAAAGGCTTGGGGAGCGAATCGTAAAAGTTTTACGATCCACCAATTAACCGATAATAATCAAATCACTTCGAACTTGGAGCCACTCGAAGCAACAGCCATGGCTTATTTGCTTCTGGGGCCCCGTCATCATCGGAATCCTCATCATCATCAGAATCATCATCGGAATCGGAATCGGAATCCTCCCAGTCCCTGGGGCAATAAATACTTTTACGATTTTATAATTCGATTTGGGCATTTGTATTTAATATTTCTTCTTGCACTGCGACAGAGAGATCTCATCGGTTCGGTTTGGGTCCCCGGGTCCCCCTCTCGCCATCGCATCTTTTGCCGGGCCGCATTAATTTTTTTATGTGAGCGACCATAAAAATTGCTTTGATAAATTGTTATTTGGAATTCAATGCCAAAGGTATCCGCTGGATATAGCCACGCATCTATGAGAATCGTTCTTGGCCGGAAATCGAAAAGAATTTTGCATATTTTATAATTCTTTGAAAAACTGGAAGCTTGAACATTTCGACATTTTATGGAGAACTTGTTACTTAATCCAAACATATTATAAATTTACTATTTTAAAGTATTTTCAGATAAGTTTTAAAAGAAATCTTTTAGGTAGTTTTCATATTTAAAATTTCAACATTTATGAGAATTAAGAACCACACACAAATATGTCGCAGCCAAACTGCAAAACTAACTAACTTGGTCTAATTATGCTCAAAATTATGAAGAACTTTAATTAAACAATGGTAAACGCAGGAGACAAAATGTTGATAGAAAATTTCTATTAGAAATCTGTTGCGCAACAAACATTCAAAGACTTATGTTTCTAGGAACTTGTTGTGCAACATTCAAATGCAGATGTTGCCAAAACATTTGTAAATGTTGCAGAAAGATGTTTAATTTAAATAGAAAAATTATTTGTGTTTGTTTTCAAATTTTATTTAAATTTTTGGAATCTTTATCTGTATGAATAAGTTATAATAATCTTTAGCACTATAAGTACTGGGTATAACAACCAAATTCACGCATTTAATTTGCAAAAGATGCAAAAAAGAGTATTATTCCACTAATAGATGTCGAATATTAACAAAATCAATGCACCTACAACGCATACACCCAGAATTCATATAGAAATGACAAGTAATTAACTTAATGGGCGAACACAGACAATCAAGAGCTTAAAAACTCATCTGGCCAGTGCTAAAATTAATAATAACAACATTTCAAAGATGAAAATCAAGTCTCTGACGACCGGCATCAGTCATTGTGCGAGTGTCAGCGCTTCCTTTTCAGTCCATTTCGGTGGCAGCGCGAAGAGACGAAAACAAAGCAGCAAAGATCTACTGATCGGACCTGATATATACACACAGATATATAGACGATGATATCCGCCCACGAGATTTGCAATGAGTTATTTGTTGTCAAATGGAACGAGTCTGGCCAAGATTATAATCGCGGCAGTGCCTCGGATTTATTTTTAATGGAAGATTTCGACCCAGGGATTAACTCTTTCATCCAATTTTGAATTATTAAGCGACGTAAATCTCGGCCAGCAAAAGTCAGCCCGAGCTGAAATATTACTTTGATGAGCTCTCCGGAATATGCGGCATATTCATATATACATACATATATATTATAATGATCCATAAAGCAATCCACGTGTGGGACAGCCTCAAAAATATTTGCGGCAGTCGCTGGCTATTAAACTAAAATCCCAAGTTGATTGCGAAACTCGTCTGCGATATTCGTTGATCAATATTTATTCATTCGATAAATCAATCAAATAAATTACAATTAACGAAAAGTCATAAAAATGAATGGCACAAAGAGCGGGCAGCAAATAATGAAATCGACATGAATATGAGAAATCAAAAAAGGCCAGCCGAAAAGCTGGAATTCATAAAGAGTTTAAGAAGTTCATTATGAATGTGAAATTTATGGCGCCACTAGAAAGAATTCCATCACTATCCCCGCTGACAACTCCAAAGGCGAAATCTGGTTTCGTTTTTGCCAAAATCTAGCCATGATTAAAGTATATTTTTAATGGCCCAAAAGCTACATATACAAATTATGACGGCGACGATCTCAAAGATTTCGGTTTGCCTCTCGATCAGCAGCAGATTTAATTAATGCTAAAAAGCCCACTAAACAAAAGATCAATAAAATAAGTATGTCTTTATAATGTATTTTTTTTGTATCGGTTTTAGTGTCCAAAATTAAAATAAACCAAAGACGAGAGCAAGATCATCCATGAGCTGGGCACCTAAAGACTGGATTTTCGTAAATGGTGATAATTAAATAGAAATTTGTTCCAAGTCTCAGGTTTTATTTGTTTCTGGAAATTTGCTAATGACTGGCAACCAATTTAAATAATTAAATAAAAGTAATTTATTACTGAAATCGAGAGGCAATCAAATACGAGGCGATTTGTGTATGAATTACCGACGGATTTTAACTGAAAGCCTGATAAAATAGGTTTACTTTATTCATCTTTAAACTTGCTGTTTGATAGTGTAATTTAATTATTTAAAATTGTAAACAAATTCCTTTGTCTACTAAAGTTCTATTCGAATCTGTTAATCCCTGTGGAATCAGGGTAGAGTACTACCAGCAGATGGACCTACAATAAAGAACAGAACCAGGAGAAATTACTTATGTAGAAATGGAAGCCAAACAAACAGCCGAAAGGGATTTTGTATATTCCGATTTTTTTATAGGCTGGGATTCAAAAGTCAGTTTGAAAGTTTACGACCCTTTCGCATCGTTTATTGGCGAATTCCGCAGGATTAAAAATAAATACCACTGACCAGGGGCAATAAACAAATTTAATTTAATGCAAAGGCTTTTGGAATAAATGTAAAGCCGGTTCAATACGGCTAACTGTCAGCTAGAAATAGTTAGTAATATAATATAAATAATATATATATTTATAAAAAGAGACTTTAAAAATCTGAGCATGTCTAAAAAATCAACTTCCATATTCGACGACCCACTTTTAGCAGCGTCAGCAGTGGCTTGTAAATTTATTTCGATGTATAAACAAGCCTCTATTGCTCTTCCACGTCTCCAGTCTGGAGTCAGGAATCGACATCAACATCCACATCCACATCCTCAATGCCAGTCGTCGATGACATGATGTCGTCGTCTTTGTGCTGCGCCTGCGCCTGGGCCTGGGCCTTGTCTTCGTCATCGTCATCGTCATCGGCGGATGCCTTTTAGGCAGGTCTCTCTCTCTTTCTCGATCGGCTTTGTTCTGGGCCAGGGCGTTATTTATGTGCATCATTATAAAGTTGCCCATTTTATTGGGTCGCCCTCGAATAAATAAGGTTCAATAAAGTTGTTACTTTATATTGACACTTGCAGGCGGCAATCGCTCGTCACTTTCGGCGACCGACTCGCTCCCTTCCTGTGGATTTCTGGCCTGCTGTTTATTTATGTGAAAGTATCTCAAGAAAGTATTCCCGCCCGATGTCATGTTTAGTGCGATCGTAAAATCAGGAAATGTCTCCAATATGTTCCACTTTTTATCAAAGCCCATCTGGCTATGCCCCGGAATCGGACCTGCCATATAGGCCTATACTATAGTTATGGCCGTGTAGCTCCGATCTTAACGATCGTGTTCATTCGCCTCGGTCAGCGTCGAAACAAAAGTTGTGATGATTTTATTTAGTGCTCAGCTTTATGATGGGTTTTCCCATCAAAATACGTTTAGGCTAGAGTTTTGTTTGTCTCGTAAACTTGTTAGTCAGAGTGGTAAAACGCATAAAGAGTTAATGTTTTGGTTATGATCATCATCTATTCCAGAAATTCTGTTGTTCAGATGTGGGATTAGAATTTATGTCCTATACTTTTATAAGGTGTTTTATTGGCCATACTATTGTTAATTATTTATTTTTTTTTCAAGCTCTATGAAAATTTGTTAAAACTTTCTTAGAACATAACATAAAGTAATTTTAAAAAAATTAAAATGCCCATGCAGATATATTGCTTATGAAGATATAATTTTGTAAAAGCGAAGAATCGTTTTCTATAACTAATTGCATTTAATGGTATTTCTAAAAAAATATATAATATTCTCTAAACAAAGTTCTCTTCATTTTTGCATTCAGTTCCCTGAAAGAATTCCCCATGGAATTTACCACTTTTACCATCAAAGGCAAAAGTCTTTCACAATCTCATTTATTTATTGTTGTCGAAAAGTATAATAACTCAGATTTTGTGGTTGTTAAATTTTGACACCGCCATCAGCCGCAAACGCAACAATAATTTTGGTGCGACAGTTAAGGGGCGGCGAGGTGGGGCCTAGCGCCGCCAATTATCGACATGCCGATAAAAAACTATGAAAAACAAACATCAGAGCTGCACTCAGCTGTCCCGACCACAGGATACCCGACGTTCTTAAGAAGCTATAATAACATATTGTGGGACTGTATAAACTGGATTAAAATAAAAAAAATCTGGGTATTATTAAAAATCGGAATGCTAATTAATTAACAATAAGAACCGTAGATATATGACTATTAATCTGGCTGTACTTTTACCTAAAACTAAACTCCACATGTATTTTTATATAATAATGCTTCCACTATTTCACTTGATACAATTTTTGTAATACAAGTAAAAAACTTTTAAAATACAACGCCAGTCATAAAATGTTGAACATTATAAATTAATAAAATAACTTAAAATATTACTATGGTAATGGGTAATCTATCAAAAAATCAACATTTAATTGGTTTGCTTTGTAGAAAATTGAGTTCAACATGATGGATTGCCATTTGTAAGTCAGTTAGTTTTTTGTATGTTTCGCACGTATTATTTCATAATTTTACAAAAATTCATGTTGAGAGAACATAAAAAAAATGTGTAAATAAATTATATGGAAATATATCATTATTATTACAAATACACATATAATTAAAGATATATTTATTTAAAATATTCTTTATACAGAAAAAATCTACTTTATTCTGTTGCTCTTAACCACAATCGTATATAAATCGAGATCTCAGTAGTATGATTTTACTGTAAAATTTTTACATATTAAAGATGAAGTCTGAAATTGAATTAATTATATTTGTGTCAAACTGAAAACTACAAAGATGCACACCCATCGGCCTCTAAAAGTTATCTTCCATAATTTTGATAATAAAATGGCTGTGGTGAGGAATGCTATTTGGGATCTTAAATAATGTATTTAATGATTTTTGACAAATTTTAAAATGTTTTAAAATCCTTGCTATATTTTTGTAGATTTTGGCTTTATTATTATTATTCACAAGAAGTGATATACCCCTCCGATATAGACAACAATGCATACCTGGGTTAACTATAAAGTAGTGGTCCGATACACTCACGGCCATAATTATGACGTCAGCTCTTGTGTTTGTGATTGTGTTGCGGGTTTTTGTTGTTGTTTTTACTCTATTTTTTGTTGGCCAAAATGCAAATATTGCCAGATGCAAATCCCACAACTGAAATTTCAGCTCGGATTATGCGGCGAAGGGCGCTTCGGATGCGATAAATAAATATAAATATATATGTACATATGTATGTATATAGTATTGTTTATTTGCTCCTGGCCAAGTGGGAAGTGGGAGGTAAGAGGTGGGGTAGGAGAGCCCCCGAAAATTCAGCCCCAGATGGGCGCCAGTGGTGCGGCATCGCTCAAAGTTGAGCGCGGCGCGAAACCCTTTGATCAGCGCTGACTGGCCTGACTGCCCTGACTGGCTAATTGGCCCGATTGTGGGCGCTGCCTCTTTGTAATTGATAACACGGGCACACACATACATATATCACACATATGTATATATAATATGTATATGTTTCTATATGGCATTTTCTAGCGGCACATCCATCAACGGTCTTAGCGCGTAAATCACTTAATTTGCCTCGTTTTTTACGGCGACTGAAGTGAGTTTGCCCAAAGAGCTGACCAGTGGCCGAGGCCCGGCGGAGGGTTTAACCGCACCGCTACTGACCAGGCCAGCCAAGCCGCCGCACTTTACCGCCAACAAAGGCCCATTGATCGATTGTGAATTTGGCAATAGGCGCGCGGGTTTTGACGGATTAATTCTCGATTCGGGCCCAAAGCGCATTAAGATGGATGATAGATGGATCACCGGCGATCGCTCTTTCTTCTGCTTGAGCTTAAGTTTTCGCCCAGTTGGAAAATTGATTGAGCCACGCGTTCAGCCTTTAGCAGGTGGAAAAAGAGCGGCGCTAATAATTCATTTTTCTGTTTCCCTTCCGTTCCTTAACTTGATTGATGTCTCAACAAAGGCAACTAAAGGTGCAAAAGCAAAATCCACAGAAACTGAATCAGAATCAGAAAATTAAAAATTAAGCAAATAAACTAATGAATGAACGGATTGTTGTTTTAGGGTTCGATCGTGATTTGTGGGTAAACATAGTGCTCCAAGTGGGTGGTGGCAGTGATCAATTGGCCAGGGCCCATTCAAACACACTTCCCATTCGGATGTATTAACCAATTGTTTTCTTTTTTATTTATTGTTTTGTTTGTTGGGATATGGAAGAGACCAAATTTACATTAACTTAATTGTTTAATTTTCCTACCATTGCTTGCAGTTCAGAATCAGGTGGAAATGAGGTTCCTCTCAGTTTCAGAATCCTCAACCAAACCGTACAGACTTTCAATTGGCTGAAATCGGCTCAGATCCCGGTGGGTGTTCCTCCATTTCGATGACGTTGATTGGGCAGCCACAACTGGTACAGGTAATGACTGCTGATCTAGTTCCCCGCCCGAGGGGATTTCAATATTTATTTTCACTTGCGAAAACAACAAACCCGCTGCACTTAAAGTGTCTTAGTTGGCCTTAAATTTTATGCGCTTTTAATGGACTGGAGCATAGCGAAGCAGCCTGTGCCTCCTCCCTTGTGGCACTGTGAAATAATTTAAGAGCGGGCCATAAATACCAGGGAACGGGCTCATAAATCTTTCACTGATTTCTCTGGCCAGCGCGATTCAATTGGATACTTAGGCTTTTATTTTTCAATATTTGTTTTGATTTGAGTTGCTGAGCATCTCGGCAATGCCAGATACAGAGATACATGGATTCAGATACAGATACGGATACGGATACACAATGGCGCAAATGGGGTTTCGCTCCCTCACAAATCCGAATAATATGTCAGTCAACGCGCGCCGCCTGACAATGTTGAGATACAAATTATCTAAATTGTATCTGTATCTGTGCGAGGCAGCAAATGCATCTTATGGGTTTGTTTGTTTTCGGATTTGCCTGGATATCCCTCCGCTCCCAGCGTTGAGTTTTTCATACCCCCGTCGCGTGGCTTTCCATTTTTCCATTTCCCGATCTCCAGCAATTACTGGCACTTCACTGCCTGGCAGGCTTCGTGGTGAGAGATTCCAATTCAAACAGCAAACTGACAGATTTATCAGGTATTAGACGATATATACATCAACGCTGAGCCGCAGCCGCCTCTGCCCTAATATTGCTAAATGTAATGCGTTACTATATAGCTATATAGCTATATAGTATGCTTGATTCAGCTCTGAGCGTGTGAAAATTTGTAGACATCAAGTTGGCATTGGATGGGGTCTTTAAACTACTAAACTTTAGTGGGTAGAATGGCCACAGAAATTAGCAAAAAACGAAAGCTCTTTTTCTTTTGGTATTGCATTATGCGTTTTGAATATGTGATTGTGTTTTTTAGCAACGTTGTTCTTTATACCATTCAAATCTGTTTCCAAATTTATGCTAAATTGGAATATATTAAAATCAAAACTAAAACATATTTCCATCATTGAACTTATTTCAAATGTAGGTTCTCCCAACCTAGCGCCTCTGGCTTCAGGTGGCTCAGGTGGATCAAGTGCTGCACCGACCCACTTTAGGTGGTTATCTAAATCTGTTCCAGCCCGGCAATCGCCGTCATCCATCAATCAAATGCGCTGGCGGACGTCCAAGTGAGTGACTGACTGGCTGGCTGGCTGGCTGGCTCTCCTCCACATTGCGTGAGCTTGGATGACGCAGCGCCCTGGCCGAGAGCTCCCGCTCCCGCTCCCTCCCCGCCCCATTCAGGCCCCAGGCTCGCGGCTTAATCAGTCGCAGGCACTTCGACATTTGGCCAACTGACAAGCGATCGATCAACCAGCCATCCATCAGCTGAAACATCGCAGAGAGTTGGCTTGGCTTGTGGCGTTCTACTCTTTTTCCGTTGATTGATAGCTGGGCACTGCGACAATGCTGGCCGCAAATTTACTCAATCGCATTCGTATCGATTTCAGTCGGGGTTTTGTATCTATTAAACTATCTGAATAGCGGACACGAAGACAACGTGTCAGCGATTATTTTTTGTATATTGGTAAATGCTAGCCCAGTTTATTTGATGAATGGTTGTAGAAAGTGAAGCTGCTAGATAAAAGAGTTAATGGAAAGATATCGAAACATTATGGGAAATCAAAAGTAGCGGAGAGGGAAGATGGCGGAAGTGAAATTATCAATTTAAAAGAAGCTTAAATTGTTAACTAATACATTTCAGTTTAGTATTCCTTGTAAGTGTGTTTTTTTTTTTTAATTTTCCCTTAATTATATAATTAATTTCAGTTACATTCTTCTGCTCATATAAAATAATACTTCGATAGGGTATAATAAGAAGTGATTGGTAACTGAATGCCACACCATAAATTAAATCGGCAGGCCTGATGAAACAATAAAACCCACGAAAACTATAATGTCAGTCAAATGTCACACCATTAGAATGAATGTAGAAGCTAATTACGTTCAATGTTGATTCCATGTAATGATGGTGCCAAAGGTCAGTTGAAAATGTTGCTCAACACAATTGGACGTTTTCTTTACTGGACAGCTTGGGCACTGCAGTTGACTTCTGTGCGATATTGTAGAAAGCGAAAGCGCTTCATTCAGCACACTTGGTTTTGCTATAAAGTCCTTGTATCCTTGATAAAAATTGCACTACTGTCGCTGGATATTTCCCCAGCAGTTCTCATTGTAATATCCGCACATCGCATGGAATTCGGGGAAAATATTGTGAACTTTCTACTATTCGGCCAGTGTTTTCTGTGGCTCAGTCGTCTATATGTCTTGATGGCATTAATATGTCTGACTCACTTGAACTACTATCAGCGAAGAATTGCTAGAATTCTAAATAAAATATTGGACATATCAAAGGAGCTGGAAAATAGTTACTCGGAGCAGCACATCTGCCTGCTTCTCATTTTATTAGTTCTTTTAATAATCCGCTTGACTTTAGACATTTGGACTAAGTTTGGCCTTATTGTGCACCTAACATGTACCATGTACTACCATACCCTCTCCAGCCTTTGGTATCTGGGCTTGGGTGTGTATCAAACCCAATTGGTTAAGTGGAGAAAGGAAATGGTTATGTTCTTAAAAGAGTTTACTGGCAATGAAGGACATCGGTCTAGAATCGAAATAGACCGCCTTCTGGGCTGCCTGAGGTTAAATTATTTGATTTTTCAGCTTCAAATGAGCTTCCATAAGGTGTGGAAAGCATTTTCCCTTGTTATGCCATTGCTGCTCTTGAATTTTGTGGATCTTTGGAATATTTCCTCAGCGCTGCATTTCGTGAGCATTTTGATATTGTGTCATATAAGTGATGAAGGAAAACGTTGGGAAAATGAATTCCTAAACCTGCTATTCATTGCCAGTCTGAGGATAAGAAGGGGTGATGCTATGGTGTCCACAAAAGATGCACTAATGGTTTGTATTTCGTGATAATTTTCAAAATCCTAACGTACTAATATAACTTTTTGTTTAGGTCCACGAAACAGTTCTAAGTCAACATTTTGAGTTAGTTTTAAGTAAACAATATTTTCAATTAAGTAAAAGATATGCCGTGTGTCTGAGTTTAAGTTATGTGAAATTCGCAGTCTTGTATTTTCTTGTCTTAAAAACAAACAAAAGCTTAGAGAAGCTGAGTCAGTTGCAGTTGAGATACACCAATGACGATGAAGAGTCGATTCTAAATGATTAATTATTATATTTTATGAAAAAAAAATGATGTCCTTGAATGCTAAATAAATGCCTCCGCCTTTCAGAAACCAACTTAAATTTAATGACACAGAAAATATTGTTGGCAACGTTCTTTGGGGGCCGATGAGAATAATTTTACATGTTGCACACATAAAATAAAATTTTATTTTATTCATTTCTCATGTCGGCTCCGGCTGCCTTTTCCTTGAAATACAGAAAATAACAATTTATGAAAATATACGAAAAAAAAAAAAGAAAGAAACAAAGCCTGAGCTGCCACCTGACTGATGGAATGAATAAATGAGCGAGGGCACATGCACACAGCAGAAGGCATAACTTTAAATTTGTATTAGCACCCAGAGCCCAATGAGGGAGCGGCAACAAAGGAAAGACCTGAATATTTTCCACTTTCGCCAACTCCCCGGACCACTGTTAGCCACCCCCACAGGCAGCCACCCACCCACTCCCAGCCCCGCCTCATTCCGTCTCTCTAAATGAAATGCTCAAGTGTGCATGGAATTTTGATTTTTGCCAAATGCCCGCCCGCCCATCCACGACAAGGAATTTTCCCCCTCACATTTCAGTCCGTCATGTCGTTCGCTTGCAAATCAATTTAATGTCAGTCATTTCGCCACTAAGTGGGAAATTTTTTGAAATTTCATCAAAAATCCGTTGCCGCCTCACACCCATCACAGCCCCCCGACTCCCCTGCTTCTGCGCTTTCCCGCTTTTCCGCACTTACCGAACATATGCTGCTCGGGGGAATTGGCTGAACTGAGGTACTTTTCCAGCGACGAGAAGACGCTTTTCGCATCTAAGCGAATCACATTTGAATGTAAATTTCCTCAGACGCCGCTGCATGTCCATGAATTCTATCCGAACCCTCCCAGGCCCCCAGGACCATCGCCTTTCGTGTTGTGTGCCGGCACGGGGAAAAACAAATATTGTATTAAAATGCTGGAAAGCAGCTAAAACGCATAATAGTAAAATTTTATGTTACTGCCAGTGTGAGGAAAACACGTCAGGCAGTTAGTCAAATAACGCAGCAAAGAAACGTAGCTGCCGCTGGTGCCCGGAAAAGGAAAGGCGAAGGAAAAGCGCACACAGAAGGACAATGAAAGTTTAGATGATGACAGACAGGAACAGACGGCCGCAGCGGTGCCGAGAGTTGAGCCTGGATATACCTTATACTATATGTGAATATATAGCGATTTATTTGCCGGAATAATACTTGAACGGAAGCATTATTTTGAAAAGTCATCATTATTTACTTGTTTGCTTGAAGTCCAAATCAATAGTTTACAAAAATATTGATAAATAATTAGTTTTGTCTCGATGTATCGTTATTTATCGTTATTTAGTAGTTCTAAGTTCTTGCTGTTTGCCAGTAGATGGCTTTAGCAGTAAGACTTGGTCGATTTTGACATATCCAAAACATCACGAAGAAAGCTTAGATATATGGTAAACAAACTGCTGCGACACATGAGATATTTCGTTTTTTGCATTATATACTTCTGTTTAAGTAAAATGTCTAATTTTGTGAAGGAAGGCCCAAAACCTTCGAGACGTTAATTGGAGGCTTTGCTCGAAAAGGATTCGTACCAAATTCAAGTTTTCAGGCGATTGCATGCGTTTTTTATAGTTAAGTTAAATTTTTACTTAAAAAACGGCGAGAATTTAGTTGCGGACCTAATAAATTAACGAAACTGTAATATTTTATATTGGGATGAGATTATTTCGTACTCCAAAGGATTTTGAAACGGAGCACACAAATTGAGACTAACTAAAAACCGAATTGTACGTTCAATACATTTTTATGTATGAAAAATAATGGCGAATATTTACTATTTATCTTACCTAACATTTATTTTACACATTACTTATTTTGTTGAAATTTGTTATCTAGTTTATTATTGCCCAGTTCGAAGGTTTTCGCCTAAGGTAAAACTAATCCGATGGCAACCACAGAAATTTAAATTTGTTTTTAATTAGCTTTTTTTTTTTTTGTTTAAATCAAAGATATATCAAGGATTGAGATTTCCTTTTTCATACAGTTTGTTGGACTCCAGCTTTCAAAGTAGTTTTCCAATACAAAAAAGATGTATACAATTTTTAAAGTTTTATTTATGGTTCCATCATTATCTGTAAAATAATTTAATTAAATTAGAGCGCCAAATTGGCTACGGCTTGGTATAAGAAAGCCGACTTCTTAATCAAAGTTTTAAAGAATTTTTGAAAAAATTGTAATCTATATTTAAGAAAGCTATTAATCAACACATTTATAGTCTCTGAACTCAGATATGTCACATTGGCAGTGAAACTAACGGTTAGATTGTCTGGTGAACAAAATACCATATAAACATTTTTAAAATTTTGGTTAATCAAATTCTAAATTATAGAGAGTCAAAATTAAAATAAAAAAATCATGTATTTTTTCTAAATTAAAATTCAATTATTATATTTATGTTTATATATATTTAAGGCATTTGTCAATTTACATTGCTGCTTCTTTTTACAGCAATAGTTGCTATATGACTCGCAATATCATTACAACCAGACAACTTTTAATTGGCATAAGAAAGACTAAAAGCAACGATTTACAAATCAATTATGATATATATTGTGTGTATATTTATTGGAAAAATAAATATAGTACTTATCTCTTCGAACCCTTGCATAAAACCACCATATCCAGCTCATGTACGTATGGCCAATTCTCAAATCATTTGCGTTCCATTAAACAGGACTCTCATCATCCCACACATTCAAATGCAGGTGGGGGCGAGCGGAAAAAGGGTCGCTTACAAAGGAATAAAAGGAAACACATCAAATAAAATCAAACGCAAAACAAGCGGGAAAACATTGTTTCAAATTGTCCAGAGCCAAACAAAAAATAAAGGATATAATGGAAAGAACATTTCGGGGGCACAGGGGGCGTGGCCAATGTCCGCCAATTCAGGCGCAACTAATTCCCACACCCTCAGCTAAAAAAATAAAAACAAACTCGAACTCGAAACTATTTCGGATGAAGGGACAGGACAGAAAGGATTCGTGGCTCTTTTCGGTATTTTATTGGGCGAAAAATGATTTTTTATTTTCAATTTTCTGCTCGCTTTGAAATGGAAAGTAAAAGTATCGCATTGGCCGAGTGGTAAAACCAATTCGATTTTGAATACGTTATGAGGCGCAAAAATAAGAAGAATAAAGTGTGAAAAAGTCCGGAAAGGCCGTAAAAATAACGCCAAAATCGAACACGGCAAGAAAGCAAACGATTTCGGCAGCAAAAAGGAGCCTGGAGTGGCAATTTTCTGATTGTTTGCCAGCCGCACTAAAAACTAATGATTTTCATATGTTTGTTCAATGAATCGAACGGGGATCAAACCCCTTTCGAAATAATCCCAATGCTCGCTCCACTCCCCTTCTGCGAGAATTACGAGTCGGTATAAATTGATTGGAATAAAAATATGTGTCCGAACTGGAAGCCCTTTTAGAGTAAGTACGAACGAACCTATTATGGGGTTTCTGCTAAACAGAAGGGTTTTTTGAATCAGGAAGGTAAATAATTGAATGTAAAATGGTTGTGGCTCATTAGTTTTTATCTTAGGAATCAGCTGTTCTCGGTAAATTGGAAATATATAATTAAAATGTAAAGTACTTAAATCTGAGCGTATCCGAGGAGCCATAAAAACTTAAAAAGTATTTTTTATTCACTATTAATTTGAAAGCGAATTTCTTAATTAATAATACACTTTTTTGTACTAATTTAATTTAATTTCCATTCGTTTCAGAATGTAAATTGCTTTATCAGGAAACAGAAAACCCTCGCACAGTTCCGATCTTCCTCAGGCTTCAAAAACACAAATCGAACAAAATGGCGGCCATCAATAACCGTAAAGCATTCGAGTTCCGTGCGAAAAACAAGTGACAAGGGGTTGGGGTGCGAAAAAAGAATGGTGTTTTCGGAATGGCGTCATAATGCAACTCAATGGGTGAGTGGGGATGTGAAGGCCAAGGGCCTGGGCGACTCACTGCGTTCGATATTTTAATGGGCCAGACGTCATTTCATGGGTCCGCCATTTGGAGACTGGCTGCCACCACAGCGCAAAATTTATGACAACATAACGAGCCAGACGATGGACAGCGGACGGGACGGGGCGGCGGCACAGGGCTTCGGCTTGCATTAAATGCGACATTCAGAGTCGAAAATAACAATAATCATAATTAAGGATATGCATATGCAGTGTGCAGGATATCCACCCCCAAGTTTTACACAGGGAAAAAATTGTACGAAGGAAGCTTTGGCATTTTATGAATTATTAAAAATAATAAGAAAGTGCTGATCCATCAAAGAAATGCGAGTCCAATTTCAAAAGGCATTGTTTGGTTTAAGGATAATAGATTAATAAATATTTAAAATATTTCAATAATTTCTTACCGTGTGACTTGATCCTCTCATCGAGGACTGTTGGCCAGGAGTGAGTGGGGGGGAATCGATCCATTTACAACGTCCAAAGAGAGGCCGAGCATTCCGCACGAATGATGATGTCCCTGTCCTGCAATGTCCGCAGTCAGATATCACTGAATAATGACTGTTAATACCCTTCAATGTGTGCTGGCTCTGCTCGTCCGTCCGCCAGCCCCCCGAGGCAGTGACTCCGATTTTGGCCATCGCCAATCGGATCAGCCATCGCAATGAAATGAAGTGGATTTCAATGCACTGCCCAGCCATGTCAAAGAGGAACGTAGGCTGCCCGGCTCGTAGAGAGATAGCCGGGGACTGTAGGAGGCGGGAGCTGGGCTGTTACGGGAAGGGATGTGTGCGGAAAGTGCGTGAAATAATATGCGAATTGTGCGAAAAGTCCGATAAGGCATAGGGGGAGCAGGAGGTGTGCACCATTCAGTGGTAAGTGGGTCTTAGTCCGCATAAATCCTTTTATTTAAAGCTTTGATGGATGTGTGTCCGTATATGTGTATATAATACAATGATCATTTTTCCTTGAGGATAATTATTAGATTCGATTTAAAGAGATTTCAAAGAGTTTCAGTTGGAATTACCTTTTACATATAAAAGAAAAAACAGTAATCGTTGGTCCAATAACATTGACTTGATTCAACTATGGTAAATCGATAATCGAAAGATTATTTATCAGAAGAAAAGTTCATATGATTTATAAACATAATTTAGATTCTATCATAAAAATGATGAAGAACCTGATTAAGGATATTAAGTATGATTATTTAACACATTGTGTAAGAAAATATTACAATAGGAACCGTCCTTAGGAAGTCAAATGGCTGATTAATAACTAATTAATTAATTAATTAATTAATTAATAACTAATAAAATTTCTCAATCATTCAAAAAAAATCATATAAAAAATATGAATAATTTGTTGTTTATTTTTTAAACCTTTAAAATGTAAAACTATAAAATATATCGAGACAAGAATATATCAAATATGATAATATAAAGGAAAATAATTCAACTTATTTAAACATGTTTTTTTTTTGCTTTCAAGCGATTTTAAGTTGTTGCTCACTCTTCCTTGTTAGCAACAAAACCAAAATACACCAAAAACCCCTCTTCGGTTAATAAACAGAAAATGAAAATGACACTTTAAGTTAAAACAATTAATAATATATTTTGGGATGGCAAATAAATAATTTAACAAGTTTCAAATTAGGTATACATATATATTTGTGTAGTTTATTTATTTATTTATTTACATTCTGTATGCTTAAAGTTAAAACTAAAGCTACAGAGGGGGGTGGAGCGGCCATAGCTGCCTGGGCTTTAGGCCGGTGTAGTTTATTTAATTCAGTGTCTTAGTCGAGAAAACCCGAAGGTTTTCGATCCCTTATACATATATTTAATAGAAAGTCCGAGCCGGACTTGAACTCGGTAGAGTCATGTCTTTTGATGCTTGGATGAACTAATAAAGTTTATTTATATTCTACCTCTCTGTATGAACATTTTTGGAAATCATATACAATTTTATCTTTCGCTTTTCAATTAAATCGAAAAAAAGTGGAACTTGTATGTATGTTGCTCTTGTTTTAAAGGGTTCCAATAATTAATGCCCAGTATTTTATTTAATAAAGTTAGAACCCGCTTTCAAAATACCCACATCACTACGACTTTCATCCTGATGCAGGACGTTCTAATTAATCAAACTTGCAAAACACGTTTCATCCACCTAATCAGCTTCACTAACTGAAGTATCTGTGCTATCCCGGAACTCAACGAGTAAGTATTAGGGAATATAGGATTTTAGCCAGTGTATGTATAAGTTTAATAAATTCCTATATTCATGGACTAGGTCTCATTAAAATCCGCTGAACCGAAATTTAGGATATCGATTACTCAAAAAAGACAACACCGTTATGTTATTTACACAGATTGCTCTATTCACAAGCCATAGATCATTTTATTTGTATACATTTTACACTTCAATTAAATTATAAAAAAATGTATTAATATATTTGAAGTTAAATGCATTAATCTATTAAGTGTTTAGTCTTTGTTTTTGACCATTGTACCAGGTATTCCATTGGTCTTTACTTTATATCTTTGTATCTTGTTGCATACCCAAACGGAAAAAATTGGTTAAGTCAACCTTCAGCTGGCTGTGAAACGTTTTACATTCAGAAGAAGTAAAGAACGGAATGTAAATTCGACAGCTTGCACTCGGACGCATTGTGTTCAGTTTTCGGAGAAGATTTGGAAACAGGAAGGAAAGTCTTACCAGAGAGGTCGAAGTTGAAATATCCTTAAGCATTTAATTATAAAATAAAGAAATTAAAATAATGTATATATATGTATAGGACGTATTAAATAATGAAGATATATTAAAAAAAAAAACATTTCTTACTTAAACTTTAATTGAATTTAGAAATAATTTTATTTAAAATGAAACTTTAAAATCGCTTTAATGATAAAAAACTTTACAATTTAATTGATCAATTAATTTATTTGTAGTATATATCGTATTAACTGGATATTTTTCAGAGTATCTGCCAGTCTTGATACATCGCTCTTCGTCTGAGGAGAACTCAAAGGCGAAAATTGGTTTTAATTAAATCGAATTGAGTTTTTTGTGCTTCTCTCTCGTGCTGCACACTTTGCACATCGCCACAATTCAAATGAAGTGAGTGAGTGAGTGAATCGCAACTGATGTCAGCCCCGGAAACTGGACAGGGACATGGCCATGGACAGGCGACGGACCCGGAACGCATTGAACGCTGACGCAGCGGGTTTTATGTGCGCCATCGAGATGCCCAGACCCCACGATGGGCGCCACGGAGCTCGTCCCTTGCACGGTCAGCCCTTTGATTGAAATGTCGGCTGGCACGACGGACTCGGGGGATGGGTCATCGAAGCAGTTGAAATGTCGGCTGGTTGCCAGTCGCTTTTTTCGTGCACATTGCACCAGCAAATGCTGCACCCTGACGCCGAGTAACCGACCCCAGGACCACCCTCCCTTGGACGGGTGATGTATGGTCGGTCAGTTTGCGGACATGCAGTGGACACTGGGATTAACATGACGTAATTGATGCGGAAAGTGTTGAGTGTGTGGCAGCTGCCACGACTTTTTCCCCTTCCGTCGCCGACAACTAGACAAAAATGGAAAGGAAAAACTTTGTTCAAATTGATTTTCATCAGCTAATCCCAGGTGAGCCGCTTTTTGCGGGACAAACTCTGGGTTATTTATTATTCATGGAGAGAAAATAATACATAGTATTCCGACTTTTTGAGTATTTGAATATTAAGTATTTTTGATTCCACTATACAGTTTCAAATAATCTCCTAAAGAAAATAATTAAAATTTAAGTAGTTTTTCTATCATCCACTGAACGAAAATGAGCTTGAAAATAATTGTAAAACTTCACTTATTGCCATTTTCACAATGAATATGGAATTGGCTGTGATAATTATTACCATTAATCATAAATCAAAATATGTTAATAAACAACAACTAAATTAATTATAGGGTTAATACTTACGATATATGAAAGGTCTTATAGTAGAAATGATCATTTTAAATATTAAGACCATGATTCTAAATACGAATATGAACAACATTCATCTCAGTTCAACACTACAAAACCGGAATACCCATTTAATTTTACTTTAAAGTCTAACTATTTCCCGATTCAAGACCGCTTTCAATGGGCCAACATTCGCAGTTTTTCGTTCTACAAACATTATCCACCTTTCAAGGCAACATTCCGCACTGTCGAGTGCACTCATCATACTTGCAACTCGTGAAAGGACGAGAGCGTGGGCAGGTGGTGCCTTTTTATTGATGCCCACCTGCCAGGAGGCGGGTTGCATTGCAAATTTTTGCAGCCGAACATGCAACCTGCATTTGGCAGTCGGAACAATATCCAGAAAAGGACGAAGCCGAGAATGGGTTGGGAACAGGGGTTGGGGCTGCCTCGGACGCTGCCAATATTGACTGAGCCAGAGTTCTCGCTTCAGTTCCTTTTTTCTTCTACTCAAATATACATGTGTGTGTGTGTGTGTGCAAGGGGCATGTGTGTTATCCTTGCATTGCGATGCGATGCCAGAGTATTTTTAATAAAATAAACCCAGAAATGTAATCAACATAAAGGATTTCACACAAGCATATATGAAATTTTCTGCTGCTGATGCTAGCATGGAAACGCTTAACGAGATACCACGTAGATATCATTGACGATGTTCACCCACCTCGCCCTGCCCCATAGCCTTGCACAGTGGGGTTAAGAGATACTCGACTGGTTTTAATTTACATTTTTATATAACTTTTAAATATTTTATAAGTAGAATATATAACCCTGCTACTTAAGGAATATTTCTTATATATTACGAAAGTTTTTCCTAAAACCTTATCAATTAAGAATAAATATAAAATAGAAATATATATACAAAGTATTAATTGAGAAATGTTTTCTTTATATTGTTAATGATTACTAAAATTACTCGAAATAAAATGTCATAAATTGGTCTTCCCTAAAAAAATATTTATAATTTTCTAAAAATATTAGAAAAAGAGTAAGTAATCATTTAGCTTCGATTTTCCTATTTGGCAGTTTCAGGAAGTAGTGAATGAATATATTTAAAAAAAAAACTTCCATCCTTTTCCACGGTGAACAAAACTAAACCCACAAAAGGAGCTGGGCAGAAAGGATGAAAAAATCGTAAGCGCATAGGGCAAAGCAAACCCTTTATGAAATGTTGTCCAAGGCGAACGTCAATGCAGTCAGCTGTGTGTGCTCTTTGTGTGTGGCCCGGTGGATGTACTATGTATCTCCGAGATACATTTGCAATTATCGTGACTGGGGGATGCCAGGACGGGCTCCGGACACGCCGCAATACAGGGCAGCCAGCAACAACAGCTTGGGTCACATGTTGGTGACAGTTTATTAAATCGATTACTTTCGTTTTTTTGATATTCTAAATAAACATATAGTATTCTGCTCTCCGAAAGCGAAGGCATTCGTCCTGGCTACTGACCACACACACACACGGGACACTCGTCCCTATTTCTATTGTTGTTCCTTGCTTGCCGGCTGCCACTGATGAGATTCTCCGTGGAAAAATGCCCAAGCCCGTGATAGGAAATCCACTGAATCCTTTGTACTCCTGCTGTCTGGCCAACGACAACTGGATGGCAGCAGCAGAAGCAACGCCGCTGGAAAGACTAGTTTATTGCTAATCAAAAAAGATGGCAAACAATTCGCATTTTGCATTAAATTGACTTTACAATTGACAGCGTTTGGCAAATGCTCGACTTTCGCACAGCAGAAAAGTGCATTTGTGACGAGCGATAGAGAAGGAGGTGTAACGAATAATTCGAAACCATTGTACTTTTGCAGTCTGATTTTGACAATCGTTTCAGGCACTTTGAGGGTTGTGAAATTGATTTTTAATTCTAGTTTACAAATAGAATCAACTCTAATTGATGATAGGTCATCAGAAAGCGGCAAAATAAAGCTTAAAGCTAAACAAATTATTTAAACACGGCATCAATATTGAACACACTTTATGAATGCTGGATAATCTCTTCCTCCCTTTATATCGATAAATAAAGAGGACTTGGTGGTGCCTGCCTCCACTCCACTCGTCCCGGCAGTCAAGTGACCACATGTGGTGCAGCCGGTGGATGAGCTTGAGATGGCGGCTCGCCGATTGCGTGCACATGATGAGAACGGTGTCCTTAGTTCTGATCTTAACATCCGAGTACTTTGATTGTAAAACGCTTCTGGGTTGAGGTCGCAGCAGCTAAAACAACGGCCGCCACAAGCCCATCAGCAGGGGAACAGAAATTTACAAGTCCACAAACTAGAAAACAGCAAGATCTAAGCAGTCCAGGTGGGCAATGTGCCTGGCAATAATTTAAACAATATTTTGAATAATTGACCAGGCACTGATCCTGCTGGCGGCCAGTCGACAGACATGCAACCTTTTCCAATCTCTTAGTAGAAGTGCTACACAAATACATAAGTGCAACACAAAATCAAAGCATTCGGAATCGGTGCTGCTCATAAATTAGTCCAGGATAGAGCTTGAGCTACTATATGCTTTTGAATTAAGAAAACCCACTGGACAATCGAACGAGTATTTATGGAGGCGTCAGTATCTAGCGATTGCATGTTTATCATGAATATCATATAGTAACACATTTTGACTTTTGTATTAATGTTTAATATAAATATTGTCTTTTGGCAATAGAGCAGAGGGTACTAAATAAGTTTAATACAGTTTCAGTTAAGATCTAACAAAGGGACTTGGCTAGTAATGCATTGAAAGAGTTGCAAGTGGAGAAATTATATTTAAATTTACGAAAATAATAGATTTTTTTAGTACCACGATTTTTTCTACCTCGATTGCTTTTCAAGCAGATATAAAGTTTTAAGACATTACTTTTACACACATTACAGTTCATTAAATTGCATCGTAAATTACTCCAATTTATTTATTATCTCATATTAAAAGAAAACAAATTCAAGTATTGGCCGTGAAAATATGAATAATTTTAAATTCAAATATGTATGTTTATGTGACATGTTGTCCCCTCCATATCTCGTATATCTACCAAATACTCGACTAATTGATTCTGCGTTACAATTGTCTGGGGTCTCCTGCAGTTGAGCGGAATGTCAATGCTAATAATAATCATGTAAATTGCTTCTGGAATTGAAATTGTGGTTGTGTCTGGAAGTGTTCTCATTTGGCTCGTGCCCGGCCCCCTCTCCGCCCCGCGTGTGCGTAAATTCGAGCATTTATAATCCATCAGTTCACTAATGTCTGCCTGGTGACATTTATGGTTTGCCGGTGTCACTAAACCCGTTCCCTTGCTGGGCACTGCTATCCGGCTGTGCCTTTGAGCGTAGGCTGCGACAATGCAATTTCGCTTGGCCCAGAAGTGAGCTGTGACTGCAAATATTTTCCCATGGTGCCAAAGCTATATTTTATACGCATACAGGTTTTCCGTTTGTTTTCCGGTATTTGCTAATAATGAAGTCTGTTAATGGCACAATGAGGAATTTGACCATTTTCTTTTTCAACAGGTTGCCCAGATTAAAAGATTTCATCGTGTAACTTTATCCGTCGCAAATATATAGACCTAACAAAATTCGGAATGCATTATCCGGATCAGATAGTTTTCATAAAACAGTCTGGGTAAAATTTAGCTTTGGGAGCTTTAAATTTATAACTATTTAGAGAGAATAGAGAGAGAATACAAATTTACAATCGGATCGGGTTTTCATATAACAACAACAAGAAAAGACGCTAACTTCGGCTCACCGAAGTTGTATAGAATTAAATGAACAAATTTTGAAATAAAATTAAGTTACCAAATCCCCAAAATTTATGAAATTGTGTTGTCTTTTATTTTCCTGATTGTTCCTATGACAGCTATAGGATGCATAAATGCATAAATAATATAAATGCAGTTTTTCAATATATTTTCATCGAATTTGAGATTTGGCAACTTCTTATAATTTCTAAATTTTTTTGGTAGTTTTATGAAAATCTGATAAAAATCGGAATAAAAAAATTAAAACCTTGTCAGTTATCAACATATTTTCATCTAACTTGAAATATGACCATTTTCTATTAATTTAGCATTTCCTTCTAATTTTTTTTTTAAATCGGACGACTAAATTAGATAGGAACAATCAGGAAAATAGTATAAAAATCATAACTTTGGTGTTTTCAACATATTTTCATCAAATATTTTATCATTATCGGAATTTTGTTTTTAATTTTATAGTTCAATTGCAATATTCATATATATGTATATGTGTAAACTTTGGCGAAGTTAGCTTCCCTTCTTGGTTAAGGAATAAGGTTCGTCAAACTTTACATACAAAAAAATTCTTACCAAAATCCTTGATTGATCTTAGTTTTATAAAATCCATATCATACCTTATAGTTTGTATACCATTTAATATTTGTTAATAAACTTACAAAGAGGTAACAAAAATTAAAAAAAAAAAATCCGTATTTAAAACCTTTTCCTCCCTCCCCACCAAATCGATTCAATCGAAATTTGTTCTACATTTTAATTCAAAGTCAGGCATTTAATATTGATTAATTTTCGCAGCCCTCACAGTTTGCGGCAAGTCTGTGACTCTGCTTAATAGCTTTCGGCACAGTGCGTGTGTTTGTGTGCGATGGAGCGATGGGAAAGATACTCGATTTCAGGCGAAACGCACCGTAAATAAATATAAACATAAATCAGGGAGGAGGGAGAACTGGCAGAGAGGTATGGATGAAATTCATTGAAGACAACATTCCCAATTGACGGTAAATCACTCTATCGATGTGGCCCGCCAGATAAGAAGTGTTTCGTCTCGTTTTCGCACTGTTACAACTTTGAACCACCGAACAAGCTGGAGGAGAAGCAGTCAGAAAAACAGTCCGCAGAGGAAGGACACAAAGAGGACGAGGGGCGAGCTGTGATATATTCAGCGAATGGGGCATGGAAAAAGGGACATAATCATGAAACATGCCAACTTGACGTCATCGCAATTTAAGGCGCACTCGATACAGTAGACACTCCGAACAGACCCCCAAAGTGTCGAAATCAAATCAAACCACCTGAGACTGAGACTGAATCGAGAACCCAGCCCAGACCCAATCCCAATGCAATCGGACCCGGGACCCACCCAACTCTCATGATGGTCTTCGACTAACTTGAAGAAATCCAATGACAGACTTGGTCTGATTTTGGCTTGGCAACAGTGGGATGGATATGTACATATATTGAAATGATTAGAAAATAATTAAATTGGAGGAAATCTTAATAAATTGTTCCTTATTACTTATTAAATAAGAATTTCAATATTTCTAGCTTCACTTTAAGCTTTAATGTGTACATTTAATATATTATTTTTATGCAAAATACTTACCCACATTTGGCAATAGAAACTAATAAGATCGGTAATAAAAAAAAAGAAAATCCGATAAACAATTATTATTAGATTAGACAATAATGTTTCTCTATATATTGCAACATTTACATCTGGAAACACCAATCGATGTTGCTCAACACAGACCTAGCAACATTTGTCTTTATTTGTATGTTTCGCAATATGTTTCCAGTAGTTGTCAACATTTGTCTTCATTTGTCAACATGTTCTTCGGCCTTTTGCTGATTAATTTAAGATTTTTCAAAATTTTGAGCACATCATAATTAAACAAAGTGAGGCATTTCCATGTGCCTTTAAATTTTCACACACTTGAAACACACTCGGCTGTAGCTTTCCTAATATTTTGTATATATCTTTGAAATCGTTAAAATATTTCCATTTAGTTCGTAGTTTCAATGGCAAAAATAAGACAGATCAGCTTCCAAAAACTTCTTCGTTCGCCCCATTGTACCATCAAGGCTCAGCTCGGCGTAGGAGAAGCTGAAAGCACACACCACAATGAAATGAGTGATTTATTGGCTGCGGCAACGAATTGAAGCTGATGGCTAAGGACTAAGATGTGGAGCGCAGTGGAAGAGGCATGTGGCTAGAAGCAAGTGAATAAGATGTGTCAGAGCTGACTAAGTGCCAGACTGACGCCATGCCATCTGAGCCTGAGATGAGGGTAAGGGTGAAGGTGAAGGGAAGGAAATGTCCAAATGCTAAATGTGCAAAGTGGTTTGGAAGAAAGGATCCCAAGCCCGAAGGCGATCCGATCCAGAACGAAGTCGATAAGCGCGAAATAAAAGCAAAATGTCGTGAGAGGACACTGATATATCACACGCAACATTAAATCAAACCTGAGCAATGGCTGAACTCGCAGGATAGCAGACCGGAAAGGTAGTGGTCGAAATTCCTCTTATTTCTTTATATTTTCCCTTTCTGCTTCATTTCTGGGAACTGTCACTCTGACAATTTACTGGCAAAGACGCCAGGGGAATGAAGCAGGACGAGTGAACGAAAGCATCCCTATAGTTGATTCCCACTTATCTGATGGATTCCTTGATACTGCCCTCACATGTTCTGCCGTAACGATTTTTCCGGGGTTCTCTCTCTTTCCGGTTTTGAAAGCTCAGCATTCTTGCGGGGTGTTGGGCTGTAAAAGGGAGCAACGCACCCTCGTAAGAGTGAACGAGAGGATGAATAATATTTATGAGGATGAAATGTTCCCAAATGCGACATAAATATGTCCACAGCACCCGCACATGAGAAGAGTGCCAGGCAGAAGTGCGTTAAAATGCCAAGGCACCATCAGGGTTGGCCGACCATCATCTGTGGGAGGTGTATTGCTGGGCGGTTCTCAGCGCAATGAAAATTATAAAGGTTCCTAGGCGTGCTCAGCTAGAGTAAGTGGTCTTTTCAGGTTCACATGTGCGGCAATTAAGAGCGGGATCCTCATAATTTGTGCTGTGGATTGAATCTTTATTATGGCAGATTTGATAAATAAATTTGTTCTTAAATTGTACAGAATTTGTGTACATATCAAATCACTGAAATGTACATTCAACCACTCCTTTCTTGCTCTTGAGTCAATCAATCACATTTAGGGGTTGTAAATAAGGAGATGATTTTACAGAAACTACCCTTACCAGTTGATGGATTGCTGTCGTCAAGGTTCAGGCCCAAGAATTTCACATCAAATTTTTAAAAATGGATG
The DNA here is from genome assembly GCA_008042485.1 of Drosophila mayri. Lineage (NCBI taxonomy): Eukaryota > Metazoa > Arthropoda > Insecta > Diptera > Drosophilidae > Drosophila > Drosophila mayri. Next base: position 42,249 of record VNJN01004577.1, on the reverse strand, counting down.
AAACAAAACTGACAAGTATCCAAAGGTTTCTATTGGCTAGTTGAACAGAAGGGCTAAACCAGTTTTTAAGTCAAGGGAGAGGTTCTTAGTAAGGCTTCACTTTCCAATTGTGTTGATTGCTTCCTAATTTTAATAGTTTCTCATTATATTTATAGCATTTTAAATCCTCATCCAACAATTTAACAACTTTAAAGTAGGCTGGTAAGGAAGATTGACTGTGCAGCTACTCGTTGCATCATCTGAAAAATGTGTAATAGATACAGACTCGAATCTTGAAAGCTAAGCTTGCGTGAATGGAAGCCCGACATCCGTCCAAGTTTTTATACATATATATGTATATGTTTGCAGATGTCGTATGCCAACTCATTAGGCGAGCAAAGCAAACGTAAATCATTTCCATATCGATTAAGAAATCCACCGAAAAGGGGCCACCGCACGCAACTCAAGAGCTGGAGCTGGAGGACCATGGAGCACCGACAGTGTGCACATCAATTAAAGAACCTGTCGCACCTCGCGTAAATTTGTCGCCAGTCGGCGGGGCCTGCAAGTCACCGCGACCGTCGCGGATCGGAAGCCTTAATGCCGATCGCAGATTGAATTGACCTGCTTGTCAATCAAGTCCAATCATTTCGGCGGACACTGGAATTCGCTTCGGCTCCGACTCTGGCTTCCACATGACTGGGCACACCTGTCATAATCAATCACAGCTCGGCTTGCGATTTGAATGCATCAATTATCATTTTGAGCTGGACCCGTGTGAACATTCTCCTGCAGTTTCCACTGCCTGCACACCTCAGCCTCGATTGCCGGGCCTCTCGAGATCTTGGTTGTCACTATTGATGGACTCTGTCTCCAAACAGGTATCGAGAAATAAAACTTAAACCGGTTGGAGTGTAATAGGTTGCACAAAGTTTAAGCGAAGTAATTGATCTTAATCAAGGCAGTCACTGAGTAGTGATGCAAGTGCATATGTACATGACTTTACAAAGTACCCAATTTTATAATAATGTTACGAGTAGTATTACTCAATTGTTGATAATATGGAAACAAGAGCTTAACAAAATCTAGTTTTCTTCAAAGAAGAACTTTCGCATAGAACGTTGGAGTTATATGTAGAGGAAGAGGAAAGAATACATTTTATTGATACTGAAATAATGAAACTGAAAATACAAGAAAAATACTTTTTGGTTTATAATATATGTATGTATGTTATATATTTAAAAAGAACGGCAATTGTAGAAACTTTTGTATTACTTTTGCAATGGTTTGAATAATTTGTCCTCTTTTTACAGTCTAAGCTAATTTGACTTTATTATCTGTATCTGTAGAATTTTGTTTAATCGATTTTGGTTAATGTTTAAAAATTAGGTTTGCGCTTAACTATTGCCCAAATAAAATTATTTTCGAAATTAAAACTATGTTACTTATCCAATGTGGTCGAAACATAGCTCAGAATAATGGGTTTTTTTTTCGAATTTTTTGATTTAAACAAATTGCTATTTTATTTTTTTTTTTTTCGATAGGAGCTTAATACCAAAATTATTTATGAAATATTATAACTATTATTATGAGCAAGGATAGGTTTAGTAAACTTAAAAAACAGCTTTGATAAATGGAGGCTTGCCACTTTTTTGTCACAGTGTAGGTGTAGAGACACTTTAAACTATTAAAATTAATTGCTTGAATCAATAAAGCTTAGAGAATGAATTGTAGAATAATTGCGTTTTCCTATAATATAACTATAAGTGCGAATCTAAGGATCCCATCGGAAAAGAGACCAATTTCCGTGAAGTACATTTCCATCGACCAACTGAACTTGAGACAAACTGTTCCAGATTTCCCGCGATTCATGCAGTTCTTTGACATTTCCCTGTTAACTGTTCTTTCCCTTGCGGGTTGACAAGAAATTTATATTAATTTATTACAGTTCAGCTGACAGAGAATTAAGCGGCAGACAATTTATGGCATTGTTTGCAGCGTATTTAGCAGCAGGGAGGGGGGCGTGACAGCGTTTATATAAATATGCATATTGAGCTCGGCGTCGCTTTTCTTTCCGTCTCATCAATCGCGTAATGCGAGCGAGTTTACTTATTTAGCAGATACATATAGATGTACATTCACACATATATCAGTCAAGATCGGATCTATCCGGCGATACAAGGACAAGTGCTACCCAATGACAGGAACGGAGGCAGCGCGAGGAGACAATCCAGCGACAGGCACATTTTGTCGCGACAGTTTCTTCTTTTCGGCAGCGACGGCAAATGTCGGCAACTGTTGGCACTCGTCCCGCTCCTGACCCTCCTCCACCCCGTTGGGAAAAAGTTGTCGCCTGATTTGGGTACAGTCAAACGCCACTCAAAGGCACAGCGTACACCACACCACACGCTCTGTCGCACTCGCTCTCACTGGCAGCGTCATCATCATTAGCAAAAGAGCTGTTGGCAGCCTTGTCGCAGCCTCCGCTGTCAAAAGTTGATTTACCGTTTTAATTTTAAGTTAAAAACCTGTCAAAAATAAATCATTCAATCCGCTCGTCTCCACTCGTCGGTTTCTCTTCTGTCTAGCTCTCGCGTTTGTTTGTTTCCCCCTCGCTCCTCGACCTGCACCTCGGCCTGCCACAACCCCCTCGCCGATTTACGCATAGACATGGACAGTGACCCAGTTGCCAAAACTCTCAGCGCGTCTCTTGTTGCTGCTCTCTGCCCAGCTTGGAGTGCATTAAGACGGAAGCTTGTTGGGGGGACAGGAGGCAGTGCAAGGGGTTTGGAGAATGAGTTGCAGAGTATTCTCATTCATAAATCGACCGAATGGCCTCTTCTGTAATTGATGTCCTAGACGAGTCTGACAGTTTTTAATTATGCCACTAATTCTCCGTCTGCGAATGTGGGGAGTGAAGGGATTTCGTCGAATCGGGAGTTCCCGGATTGAGATCGTGGCGAGGAACCAAATAAACGACAACAGATCATATTAACTCATCATAACTTAGATTATCTAGGTAACGGCAAAGACGAAATTTTAATATGAGGGAAGGTAATATTATCGTGAATTGAGGGATTTTATTCGAAATGATGCATAATATTTTACTATTCAAAAATTAGCACTAAAATTCCATTTTTGGATTTTCAAACATTTAATTCAAGCATATAAATCAAATACAATTTTTAATAACAAGTGTATGAAATATATATTATATTTCGATAAATAAATGTTCGTAACTTGCAAAATATTGTAAAGACATCGATATTTTGTTTCATATTTTGGAAAGTTCCAGAGTAGCGCCTAATCGTCCATTAATGTAGAAAATGATAAGTTCCTTAAGTGCCAAGTCGTTTTGGCTGAGTTACTGTAACAAGAAATTGTTATTAAAATTAAAAAACATAAACAATAACTATTTTCTCCAAAAAAACGTTACTACGAAACGTAGGTTTAAGGATATTATAAATAATACTTAGTAATACCTTATAAAAAATTATTTCGATAATATCGATATTCTTAAAATATTTATACCATTGCAAAAGTTGCAACTATAATACAAAACGTCTATATTAAAACACCCTTATTGAAAATAAAGTAAATTTAATCGATTTTCAAACTTTAAACTCATCGACTTATCAAATCTTACGATATTTGTATAGCCTGGCTATATGATTTTAGTCAAAACTTTGCAACTAGTTAAAGAAGATATATACGACCTTATTTATATGTTCTGGATCAGTATTACCATCTTCTTTTTTATGGAAATTTTTATTGATTTTGACAAAAGTTCTTTCCAAGATTTCTAATAAAATCAGATAATTAATGGATATATGCTTGGCCTCTTCGTTTGTTTTCAATATATTATATCAAACTTTCCACTCGATATAATATATCTCTATTTAAAGCATTCTGCTACTGTCATCGATGACAATATCTTTATTTTAAAATAGTTTACCCATCAAAAATCCTCCTAATACTAGGCAGACGGAAAGATTTCGGGTCGGTGTGTAAGTAAATATTTTAGAGAAACACCATGAACATATCCAAAATAGACTGGAATGATAGATCCTAAAATCGTAATCGAGAGCAGCGAATAGCTCACGTTGACCCGAGACAAATTTGCCATAAATTTGCATAAGCATACAAAGACACTAGACCCCAAGAGACTAAGAGTAATTTCAGGCGAGCCATAGGAAATAATCTTAATATGAAATCAAAAGTCACGATATGGGTATTTGCTATATGTAACCGAACAGACTGGGGGCCAAATTGGTCCAGGGGTACTGGTACTTAGGTGATCTTTTAACACCGGGCATTGGGAGATGGGAGATTTCGAGGTGAATCTGAAGAGACAAGCAGAGACATCCAACAACCGAAGAACCGCGAGCAACGACAACGACGACGACGACAACAATCGAAAAATGAACGACCAGCCGAGGTGAATAAATCAAACTGATTTATTGGCATCGACGACTGAGGAGCCCCCAAGTCACTCGAGGAGCCCGACGAGCACCGCCACAATGACAGTACGGATAAAGGGGTGCCAATGTGGTGGGAAGACCACGCGTGACAAATCAGCAGACAGGAGGACAGGAGACGAGCAGCCACAGCTGCAGGATGCACTTGGCCAATTGGCTTAGCAGAAAAACGATGACTGATCAGTTGTTGATGTGACGTGGCAGGTGACTGACAAGGCACAGTTGAGAGGTACTCGATTATACCAATAAGGAGTTAATAAAGGGGATTGAGTTATTTTCCGATTTTTTGTATAAGACTATCATTTTGATGGAGTAAATATTCTAAATTAAACATTATCTTATATGAAAATGTGTATGCTATCTGTAGGTCCTTCTGTAGAATAAGGCTGAAAGTCACACTGAAACACTCACTTTACATTCTTGCTAAACAGAAATCATTTTTTGGGTTAATTAACCATTTCTGTGGGTCGAATTACAGTAGCAGTACATAATTATTTATTTATATTTATTTTAACAGGATGACTGGTTGAATTTACGCTCTGAATTTTTTGATGTACATCAAAAATAATTAGTTACAGAAATACATTTTCCTGATTTTCTATTAATATATCCACTTTTATACTTGCATTAGTCACAAGGCTTATTAAAGACATTTCCAAAAAATATAACAACAAGATTTGCCGCCGAGCAATCGTCAGAACTTCCTCTGGGTAAATTATTCCGTTTGCCCAACCATTTCTCAATCAAAATGCTTCCAGCTCGTATCTAATGCCTTTCTTGTCCTTGTTGTTGCTGCATTTATGGGAAAATCATGAGGTCTCCAGCTGCACTTGCTCAAAGGCCAGGCTGGTTTTCAGCAAATTGTGTGTCTGCACTAGGCTCCCAAAGAGCCAGGTTCCCACCCATGGCCAGGGAGTGAGATTTGGCAACGGCATGGCCGGGACCACGAGTCGAGAAGGGGGCGTGTCATTGGTGCATCCGTGATTTGGTAGTCGAGCATTTCGGTTTTGGCATTTATGTGTGCCACTAAATCTTGCTCACTCACTCAAATGTGTTTCTGTGCTGGTTGTCGGGTCGGTCTGGTCTGGTTTTTCGGTCCATGCCGAAATTAGCTTAAAAACCGAGCTAAACTTTGAGGGCCGGGCCCCATTCCCAATGGCGCACGCATAAATTCACCCGTAACCCCACAGCCCACAGACCCACAACCCTAGCCAAAAAATCAAAATCGAGTGCAACGTTTTACCAACTCAATCACCGGACTGAAGCCGGGCTGGGTGAGTGGTCCCCATGGCTCTGGTAATTATTTTGTGACGCCAAATGGGAGGCTAACCGGCAGGACCTGCATCCTCGAACCCCGGTGGCATTGCTAGGCCCAGTACTTTGACCGGGCAATCGAGTTTTTGGTGCAGCTGATGCCGCCGCAGTCGGCTCGTAAATATGCACGCATGTCCAGGCCCATGTTCACTGGGTGGATGGGCGAATTTCGGGGAGGTTTGTCCACTCGCCGGGATGGGCCAGACCGTACCGGGTGCAGCTATTTATGCGCTTTATGCATCGTGCGTGCCCTGCCCATTCGGGTGCCGTTGTGAAATCTGTGCGCCAGATAAATTCCAGGCCCAAAAGGTTCATGAAAATGCAATTTTATTTTCTAAACACAGACGCACATTCCAACACATGCCGCCCACAGGATACCAGACATCAGAAAGTCCCTTCCTGCCAGGGAGTCAGAGTCGGAGTCCGATTGGATTGGGCTGGTCGGTCGGTCCAACGAGTGGTTGGGTTGACCAACGTCGCCGTTGTCCAATCGACTATGAAATGATGCGTTTTAGGCCAGGACGACTAATCGGAAAAGTTGGTTTGGTGTTTGGAACAGTGGATATTATCAGAGATTCTTTGTAGATTTCTCATGAAAAATATCTCTGAGTGAGAAATGGAGTATCAATCATGTTGATGTGCTCTCTTCTTTATAAAATCTCATTATATATATATCGGATTCATGTTTATGTACATTTTTTGTACATATTTTGCATATATTTATGCAGGTAACAAATATTTTAAATTGAAAAACAATCTCTATTCCGATAATTCGTGTAGGACTTGGACCATTGTACTCGATTTTCTGTGGAACCCGTAGAGTCACCAATGGCGAACATTGCACACGGGCAGTTTTTATGCTGGCTAGCACGCAACACGATTGACGATTGGAAGCATCCTGCGAGTCCCACCACACTCACGGAATAGCCACGGACTCTGCTGGTCGGCATTGCTAGTGTTTTGCAGGTCTCCTAAATATTGGCAATCAATGACAGTCACTTGTCCAGCGAAATTAGATTTACTCCACGGAAAATGTTACGGCTTTTTACTGAGCAAGCAGGAAGAGAGGACACAGAAGGCAGGATGTGGCAATCCCATATGGAACAACTGGAACAATTGCAGAACGCTTCGCCCATAATTTCATCCTCGTCCTCAGTGTAGTTGCAATATTTGCGAATTGAATTCGATTGGCTTGCTCGATGGTCGCAGGATATCAAGGGAGAGAAAAAGGATGCTTTTTGCTTCGGGGAATTGAAATTGAATTTGAATTGAAGCCAACCAGCGAAAAACAAAGATGACTCCGTTTAATTTTGCCAGCGCAAAGACCTTTTGTATGATTTTCGGTTGGCTTGGAAATAGACTGAGAAAATTGTAAAATAATTGGAAATATCTTATTAAGGTAGGAATATATACATACATATATCCCCGAGCTATCCCTTGAAGATGATCAAATTAAAAATACAAAACAGTAATCGAAATAGTGCATTACAAATTCATGTTGCACTTGGTTTGTTAATAATTGGAGCATTCTTGAAAGTGTCAACACTAAAACTTGATTGATTTGTTATAAATCTAAAAAATAAGATTCCAAATTGGTAATAACCATTGTACTTTTAATAATTTAATAAAAATCTGTGACGATTTGCAAATTTCTGTTCCTTTATTAGGTTTTTTTTTCATTTTATTTGATATAGCTTTGCAATCTTCACATAAATATCGGCTTCCAAAACCCCATTTCTTTTTGTTTTCAGTATATTTAAAACGACTTATTAATTTACATTTAAAATAATTACCCAGTTACGATGGCTTTCAGTTACGTCAGTCAAAAAAGCAAACCATTTGAGTTCATTTTTTGTTCTTTGTTTTAGGCTAAAATTTTTAATGGCTCAGTAACAGGCGCTAACTGGAGGCTGTTCATTTCCCCCTGTTCCTGTGCCACTCACCGAATTTTCCATCATTTTATCAGCGAGCTCCAAAGGCCGGTTGTGCTTCGGCGTGTGCGAGCCCCATTTAAAATCACTTTGCGGCTTCGCCCTTGCCTCATGTTATGCATAAATAAACGATGTATGAAGGGATGGAGGCTCGGGCCCTCCTCACCCCTGTGGTGGCACCTTTGGCCTCTTCGAAGGCTACGCTGCGTCCACGTCGCTGGCTTATCCTTTTGGACTGACTCTCAGCGCTGATTGATGGCAACTTTCGGCGCTTGCCAAAGACTAAGTGGCCTGACGTTCTCCTGCCGAGATAACTTTATTGCTGTTGGCTGTTACTGCGGCCTGTGCTGAGTTATGACGTGTTAATAATGGCGAATAAACACCCAAGTTTTGGGCGTCACCTGGCTGAATTTAAATGACGGATACGAAGGTCGAAACTTAAAAGATAAAATACACAGCCAGGGGCTGTGCTACCAGAAAATGGTTAGTAAATGTTTAATCACATTAGGATGAAATCATCAATAATTTGGACAAATTTAGAATTAATAACAATCGATTGAAAATAATAAGAAGTAAAAACATCAGTACAAATATAGGAGAGATTGGACTGCAACGAAGAGCCCAAATGATGAAAGCAACAAGAAAGGAAGCTAATATATACCCTTACAATTTCTGTCAGAGTTGAAATAAAAATCAATGTAAAACCATTAGCATAAATGTTAATAACATTTTTCCGGTATTCCTTTTTAGAGCCTCTTTGGACAATTTCGGAATTCAGAAAATCATTTATAGTTGTCATACCTCAAAGTAAATGAAAATATATTGGAAAAATTTTCATTTATTTTTTTTTACAGTGATAATATATACATATACTAGTGCCTGCAATAAAAATATGACTAGCAGACTAAAACGACAAGGACTATTTGTTCAGAAACGAGTAGGCGGACATTTATACATCGACGTTAGTGGAAAAATTATAATCTACATAAATATGTAAACGAACTTATTTTTTTATGTTTTCATTATCCATCTGTCAGATATTTAATGTTGGTTTCAAAAGCTTGAATTTAAAATGATAAGGTTTAAACTATCTTAAAAACGGACAGACTATAGTTTCTTTAAAATTGATAAATTGACTAGAGCAGGTACCGGTTTTTTTTATATTTAAAAAAACCATCTAAAATATTTATTTATCTTTATACATTTATCAAAAAAACTATTTAATTTAATTAATAGAAATGAGTCTCTATTCTGGTAAATATTTTTTAAATCCTATAATACGATTTTAGATAGTTAAAACAAGCTAAAATTATATGTAGATGTGGCTTAAATCATTAAATTTTAAAATTGAAATATTATGCGTTATAGTCCTTTGTCAATTTCCATAATAATTTTCGCAGGCCGCAATAGCAATAACCTGGGGCGAGTGAAATTCCATAGGCTCACATAGGAGGATTTTCAACTAGCCAGACCACGCCCACAAGTCCCTCCTCCTCCTTTTCTGGGCTAAAGTCATGGAAGCACTTCCCACTGATCGAAGACTATCGTGTCGTTGGAGGCTATCAAAATATTTGAATCGTGGATTATTGTGTTGGCCTGCTCATCGGGGCTGCCGAAAAGTTGCAATGATTTATAAACGTAATAATTACAAATTTGCTAATTGATTTATTGTCGAGTGCATAAACACCTTTCGCTTAATTTATGCCGCTGCCGTCTGAGCGGGGATGCGCCTTTCGTTCCTTTTGTATCGCTTGTGTTTTCTTTAAATACCTGTTCGGAGTCAGGGAATTTATGCACTAGAGGAGCAACCTGTGAGCCGAGGCAATCAGGCCGAGCATCGAACATCGAACATTGGGCGCGCTTTTCGGGATGGGATGATGTACGACGAATGCCCTGCCACAGCCAAACATGTATAAAGCCACATATGTGTATGTGTGTGTGCTGGCAGACGTGTACGGATACTCAAACCGTTCATTATAAAGGAGCCAGGTCGTCAGGTGAGCTGAAAAAGAGAGGCCGACAACCGCAGGCAATCACAGGCAAGAGGCAACGCAAATTAATTATTAATCAACGGAATGAACCGATGCAGCTACGGGGAGGCGGAGGGGGAGATCATTCCACGGAGGTGGAGTCTACCAGCCCACCACAGCCCCTTGCCGCGTGATCAGCGATCTGCGATCCTCGGGCCGGGAGAGTGATTTATGCTCGCGATCTCCGCTCCCAAAGCTAACGAATCCCAGGCCCTGGCCCTGGTCCAAGCCCATGCCCAAAACCTTAAAACCCAAGCTTAAACTCAAGCTCAAGCTCAAATCCAAGCCAAACTGACGATGCTGCTGCCAAGATGGTCGATGCACACGATGACGGCGGACGACGATGCGATGGAGATGAGTCCAACACAGAGAGCCAGAAGAAGACGAGGCCCTCTCGGAGGCTTCATGAAATGCAATCAAGCCATGCCAACACTCACCGAAGGAGAGCTTACATATCCGGGCAGGGTCAATCACTCTTTGGTAAGAGTGGGTTCAGTGTCTAACTTCGAGCTTCATTTGACCTACAGTAAACATGGAAAGTAATTGCTCCTGTCGCGATTGCAAGTAATAGGAACATAATTGTGGCTATTCCCCTACTGAGAATCTTCAAACGTGTTTTTATTTTATTATTATTTAGTAATTTTTTATTTATGCCACTGAAATTTAGCGTCGAAAGGCGGAAAATATGATCTCGAGCGGCGCACTTAAAGGTAGTTTTTTTTATTTATTTGTTATTTATTTTTCTGTTTTCTGACTGCACTATTGCTCTTCGCGTTGTATCTCGAGTCTACGCCTAATTTAATTAAGAACTACAAATAGAAAGGAACATTTTTAAAATATAAATATAATTAAATTAGTCTTAAGGATACATTATACTTGCTGCAATGTTCTCTCTACTTGAAAAATATTTTTTTTTTTAAATTCTTACATATTTTAAAATACATATATACTGACATCACTCCTGAAAAAAGTTTCCCATTTACATTTCACATACTTAAAAAATGTAACAAATCGCATGATTAAATCAAATATTCTTGATATATTTAGGAATCCATTTTATCTGTGTATGTGTTGGATTACCACCATTTCTGCAACACTTATAAAAACATTTCTAGGCTACAACTTAGACTCTAGCCGACCTAGAAACCCATTCATGAATTGATTTTGATCAAGAATATACATATACCCATCGAAATGCCGCTTCTGCTCAAAGTTAATCTACCTTCTGTAAGTGTATTCAGTTGTCTTAAATCTATTGGGAAAACACAGAGTGCTTAAGGCTTCCAGGGAGACCCACCCATATCAGTCAGCCCCCAAGTACGTCAGTCAGTCAGTCAGCGAATGCGAGCGAATGAACGAATGTTGTCCGCTTGTCCGTTGGTCCGTTTGTCCGCGTCTCTGGCCAGGAGGTGGTCCGTCGTCCGTCTGGCTGTCCACATGCATTGGCCTGGCCTCTTGGTTCTGGCCGAGACTGGATCGGCATGCGATGCCCGAGCCCGGGTATAGAAAATGAGAGGGGGGACGGGGACTGGAGCTAAGAGGACTTCGAGTGCAGACACCAGGCGAATCAAAAATGCCAGAATTGAAATCGCATTTTAAATCATCTCCCAGTGGTGCCGCTCCCTGCGTCTCTTCCCCGTTCCCGTGATTCACAGTCACAGTCACAATCGCCTCAAATCTCGAATAACAAATCGCATAATTACGGGGCAGCGACCGTCCAGTGCCGGTCCTCTCGCTCGCACTCACACCTCCTTCCGGTACGGGGATCGGTCTATCTCGCTCGGTTCTTCTGCCTGGAAGCGCTGAAGAAGAAGAAGGAGCAGAAGAGCCGAGATGGCAGATATGAAATATTTTAGCTAAATGGCAGCCAACGAAATAAAAATGTGGGATTGAAGCGTATAAATCAGCGCGAGAGCTGTCTCTGTCTCTGTCTCTGTCCTTCTCTCTTTTTCCTCAGCTCCTTGGGAGCCTTCATTAATATGTAGATGTGTGTGTATGTGTGTATGTATGTATGTGAAGCATAAAATCAACCTGAGGCGATAAATTGAAACGATTTTTGCACTGAACACGCAATTAGTTCTCCACTAGTGCCTGTCTCTCGACCACTTCCCTCCCAAGTCCACCTCCGGAGATTGAAAGAATAATCTGAAATAAAAATGATCCCAGTGACATCTGAGAAATTGCTTTCATTCTGTGGTGCAAAATGAGAGGTTAAGATTCTCCCCTTCAATATTTTAAGTCGATGGCTAATAACACAGGAAACGTTTAAAATATTATCGAGATTACTAGATCCATTTCATAAATTGATTAAAATTATGCCAAATTAATACTCCGATAATTACACAGCATCGTTGACATAGCCAGGGACACGACTGCAAAAAAAAAATCAAGGACTTTTTTTTACGAAGTTGAAAAATATGAAAGTTAGATTACACTAAAAGACCACGCCTTTTTTCGAATTTCTTCTGAGCTAAATATTTGAAATGTATTTGTTAATGAATTTTTAATGAATTTGTTTCGTGCCAAAAGTTATATGAAAAGTTCAGGAAAGAAAAAGAAACCACCTTTGTGCGACTAAATAGTTGTTTGTTGTTGCTAACAATAATACTGCCGCGGTTAGTAATATTAAAAATACAACAATAAAATGGTCATCACATGTCTTTGCTATAATAATGATGTACTTACATATATTTACGACCCTTTATAATACCAGAAAGGACTTTTCAGGTAAATATAACCACAAACGTAAGAATTCAAAATTTATTTGCATATATGTATATATTTTGACTTTAGATTTAAAGTTTCAACAACGGAATAGTAAATTTGTGTTCATATTTCAGGATTACGTTAAAAATACATAGTGAACTATACACAAAATGTAAAGTATACACTAGGATATTTTATAATTCATAACAAGAACAACTCCTTAGGAACAAGAACTCTTCAGACTATATAATATTGCTATGTGAACTGACAAATTAACTTGAAATTTAAAAATCAGCCCTTAATGTACATTGATCAGCGTTATTTTACTAGCAAATGAAATTATTATATCTAAATACATTTTTTATAATAATTATACCGATAAAACCATTATATTTTTGAATTTCGAGATTGTTGTTTTCTCATGTCAATATATAAGTGTATAAATTAAATGTTTGAGTTAATTTTATAATACAATCAAAATAATAAACAATTTTAGCTTATTAAATGTCAAAATACATCAAATGTAATTGGGTTCATTTGACATCTGCATTGAATTCGTAGCCCAGTGTAAACTGTATTGTTTTTATTGTACTCAAGGCTGCTCTCTCTGTCGAATACAAAAAAAAACTCATTTAAAGTAGAGAAGCACTCTGTTCGCTCTCGTGCCAAGCAGTGCTCTCGCAGGGTCTTCGAAATTCGAACTTACTCAGAAACGGAAAATGCCATGCCGTATGGTTGCTAGTGAAAAGTGCGCTGTGAATAAATGCTAGGTTTCTTGATTAAATTAAACGAAAGGAAGCCAAACACCACGATTTCATTCAAACAACCATATTAACAACACCTCAAGATAGTTCGAAAGTGCAACAAATACATTAAATTCCTCAGGTATTTATCGCATATTATTTTAGTCTGCTGGCGTCCACAGAAAATCAGCTGATTGCTTGCTTGGTTGCAAGCAGTGGCTGTGGCTTGTTTTTGTCAGGGGGTCTGATTTTAATATTGAATTTCAAGCTTAAGAATTAATTTTTGGCACAGAACAACCTCCAAAGGGGATTATTTTTAAGTACTGTACAAAGTGAAATCCGTTTTGTTTTTTGTTCATACCATTTTAAGGTTTAAACCCCTTTCTGTCTCTACGCCACTAAACTTCGAAACCTCGAAATTGGTGAGCGGAATTGAGAGTAAGAGAGCGCCGCCAGAAGTTCTAAGAGCGTTTGAGTGAGGTCGAAAGAGTTTTATCGAAAAAAGTATGTTTGTGCATGTGTCCAAATCCGCACACCATGACCGTTACAGATTCAAAGATTTGTAAAGTAGTTGTTATTTAAAAGTATTTAGATTTAACATTTCTTTTTTTAATAATTTAATTAATTAATAATAATTAGTAATTAAATTTCATATTTGTAAAATGTGGGTAATATTCTACATATCAAGAAATGAAGTTAAATTAAATTTTTAAAATTAAATACTGAGCAAGTTTTAACGAGAAAATATTATAAAAAAATAAAAGTATTATTTTAAAAACGGGTTTTAATTTTACTAAACTTTGCAACATTTGCAGTAAAAAATGGTTTGAATTTTACTAAACTCTGAAATATTTGCAGTACTATTTGTAATAAATAATGTCTCGTTGAATATTTTGTGAAATTGAAATCTACAAGGTGGATTTCTGAATCATCAGATATTCTTAAAAACCAAGATTGGGGGGGTGTTTTGAGAATAATGGAATTATGTGGGAATATTTTTTTTTCAAATAAATAAACGTGTTTTTTATTTAACTATTATTTAAATAATTTTATAGCATTATAACATAACATATGGTTTAGTAAGTACACATTTTTTTTTTAACAAAATACTCTTTATTTCCGAATTTTTTTTTGTTTTTTTTTTTAAATACATAATTGTAATTAGTTTTCAAATTTGTAATAGGAGCAATCAGATTGAGATCCAATTGAGAAACCCAATCAATCCTTTGTGGGATATAGTATGCCGAATAACTTAAAATAAAAACATTATTTTAACACATTTTTATTAATTTGCTAAACCTATGCATAAGTGTTATAAAATGTAAACATCACAATACAAATATTAGAAATTTACATAGGTAGTTTATAAAATTTTAAAAATATTTATTTATTAATTTTTGTTTAAAGAGACGTCAGTTTTATCCTTATTTTTTTAAAGAGGAGAGACATCAAAATCAAAACTTTGATTTTAAATTTTGCCGTACTTGGACTTGCCGGGAGATTTTCCATTTTCAAAATACTTTCCATTTAGGGAGCTGTAATTACAATGTTGAATAAATATTCTTAAAAATGCATTTTTTTGCTTTTTTTTAAGTTAATACCTAAATTCTTATACCACCAACAACAACCGTCAGATTTTACACAACCTTCCTACCCTTATCAAATAGAGATATCAACGGAACCACTAGCAATGCTCGGAACAGCGACTTCAAAATTGACAGCGAGAGGGAATCCTGTTATATAAAATCGATTGGGGAGTGTTCTGGAACAGCTGGAATAGCTCTAGATTATTTATACTAGCTTCTTTTAAATATTTAGATTATAGGATTCCCTCTCTGTGCTACTTTTGCATTGGCTGTAACGAAAGTTGCTACTATTACCGTTGATATCTTTAGGCTGAATGTCAAGTTCTTAAGTTCGTGCATTAGTGCAATTTTCCCGGCCGCAGAAGAACTCTCCAAATCTATCCATGTAATTATTTCGTCAAGCCGTCCCATTTTTTATTTGAAGAATCTTTAGTTTGGACACTGATTTGTATTTTGAGAGCAAATCTTTCTAGTTTCCCCGAAATAGGTTGTGTCTGGAATCGACTTTTTTAGTATGATTGCTAAACATGTAAAAAAAATGGGGTTAAAGTTTCACACTGATCAAAAAGTGGCATTTTGCGAATCGACTTGATATTGTGCACAAAAATAGTTCAACTAATTCTACTCACGTGGACTTTTTTTTAATTTTTTTTTAAACAATTATTTTTTTTTTTAGTCAAAAATCGGTCTTTTGACTTCAAAATTAAATAAAAAATTTAAAATAAAATTAAAAAAAAAGCTTCGCGAGACCTCGGGTCATTTTTCCTTTAAGTAATGCATTTGAATTTTTTTTAATCGGGTGATCCTATTCATAACTTTAGTTAGTTTTCAACAGATTTTCATATAATTAGAGATATGGTCCTTTTGAATTACTTTAGAATTTTGGTTTTAACCCTCTACCTCATTAACATATGTAGAAAACATTAAAATATATAATTTATTTATGTAAATTAGTATTTACTATTAGGTAAAAATAATATATATATATATATATATATATATATATTTTTTTTTATTTTTAATTTTTTTGCGGGCGTAGTTTGGCAGAAAAAGGTATGGCTTCCTATGGCGTTGTTTTATGAAAATCTGGCTACTATATCAAAAGCTGTCATAGAACTTTGATGTTCTAAATATTTTCATCTTCTTCGAGAAATCGTCATTTTTTGTTATTAAAATTTTATACACACCGGATGATTTTATTATATAGCTGCCATAGAAACTCTTGTTAAACTTATTCTTAATTATCCAAAACTTAAAAGGTATGCAAACTTTTTGTTATTTACTTTATGGTTTATTTATTTATGTTTAAAGTGGGACTCTTACAATCTGATGAAAAAATACTTATATATTTTATTTGTAAGAAAAATTCGTGCAGGGAGTTCACAAGTAATACATTAGAAACATATAAACTTCTCCTTCGTTGATCTCGGGGCGGAGCAACGATTCTCCAGCCTTCAGCGCAAGACCAAAACCAACCCGATAGAGAACAAACAAATTCGCTCGCACAACGCTATCCATCCGCCTGTCAATCAATCACCTGTCACAATGGCCTCGCCCTTCTTATCCCTCGAGTATCACGGATATCGTGCAACTGAGTAGCACTGTACATACATATGTACATATTCTCTAACGACTCGGAAGATGGGGCGGCCTTGATGCTTCAGTTCTATTTTTACTTAAGCCTTTAATTACGGAAACTTTGAAGATCTTTTTAAACTTTTTTTTTTATTATACATTTTGAACAAATTCAAAGTCAAATAAATTTAGGTACTTTTAGTGCTCTGTTTTGTTTTTATTTTCTCCCTAAAATGATCTAATAAATTTATTTTACCTAAAATTAGAGAGATGTAGACTTACCGTTTTGATTGACGAGCTGAGTTGGGAAATTAGACATTTTTTATTTCTTTAAATAATAAAAATGATAATTTATTGCATTTTAAAGTATTAATGAGGGTTTTACAAAAAAGCAAGCAAAAAATTATTATTTTTTTTTTTAATTTCATTGGTAGTTTAGTATCATGGTAAAATGTAAGAGTATTTTTTAGCAAAAATTTAAGTTCAATCAAAAACAATTTTTTAGAATTTGTATAAAACTTTTTAATACTTCTAGGCATTCCCTGAACCATAAGTATTACTCATTCATAAAAATCTTGCACTATTGAAGCAAAAACTGCTGAAAAATAATATTGACTTTAAAATCGAATATCTTGAAGATATTCTAAGTTCTGGAACAATTACCATGTTCTACATAAAACTTTCTATTTAGAAAATAATGTATTTCCAAATTTTTGGATCCACATTGCTAGTGCAAGCGTAATTTCTTAATGTATCTCCCGCTTTATGAATCAATCAATTATATTAATTATTGTTAGCTAATATTAGTGTTACTATTAACTTATCACTATTGAGTTACCCTGTGTTAAAGCCAGCTGTTAGAAGTATACATTGACTCAATGAATATGTACTATGTGTAGATATTTATTTGCAAATTTTGCAATTTTCCAATTGCTTATTAAGGAAATAAAATAATATAAAAAATAATATTAATAGTGGGGTTAAAACTACTATTAACTTGAATTCATTGAACAACCAATATGAAACTTTTAATTTACCGGCGTGAAATGTAGATCAATAAATTTTAGTAAAAAAGGAAGACCTGAATATTAACGATCCCGTTCTGAATACATTGTGTCCTTTTTTGATGATTAAGCTGAAATATTTATTAAAATGTGATGAGTAATATCACTTTAAACTCTTTAAAAATGGAAAAGCAAAGGCCACAGTGGTCGGGCTTTTATGGAGTCGTGGCCAAAAATACTTCTAGTAGGCTTATCGTTATGAAATTAATAAGAAAAATATTCTAAGTCTGCAGTAAAAAAGTTGATTTTATAGCACCTCTATATCATAAAGCAGCACTGAAACGATCAGTATAAAATCAACATTTGAAAAACTTTTTTGCTTTCAAGATATCTTAACCAATCTTTCAGATTTTGTGTTTGGCGCAGGGTTATATACCCTTACCAAATTTGCATAAAATCGGAGAACTATATATTATAGCTCCCATACAAAGAGGTGGTGCCACTTCAAATATTTGTGCAAATCACACTTGCAAAAAGAACCTATGCAATGGATATTAAACTAAACAAAAACAATTAATAAATGAACAAATAGTTTTGGTCAAATAAACATAAGCATTGCACTTAGAGACAGAGAAACATCACAACAATTAAATAAATAGTAAATGGATAAACGGACTATAAAAATGTTAAGGTGGATTTAGGTATTTAATTTTTTTCCTAGTTTTAAAATTTTTTTTTTATTACTAATGCCTAATATGTTAAGAATATTGAATACAAGTTTTAAATCGATTATATCAAAATTGACAATGTTATGGGTTGTTGACCGGAGGTCATTGGGTGTTAACTGTATGCGCTGTCCTAAAATGGAAGTTGATCACTCAACTTCATCAAATATTTTTTAACAAAATGTTAACAAAAATCCTCAAAAATTTTACAATTATACGTTATTTAAATTAATAAACTATCTTTAGCGGTTTCGCCACAACAAATTTTTAAAAAGTGACCACGTTTTGAACCGAATTAACCGTACCCCCCCTCTTTAAGACGGAGTTAGTATTTTTACGATTTTAGGCACATCGACAAATTTCGGCAGAATATTGTTACCCATTCGTTACCGCTAAAGCCCGACAAACACATTGGCATACAAACAATTTGTGGATTCTGGTGGGGTCACAACTAAAGCCTTGGCTATACCTAAAAAATATGCATAATTATATATAATTTTACTTCCATTACAAATAATTTTAATTAAAGTTCGTTTTTGTTGTGGAAAATACAGCGCATCTGCGCTGTACAATTATATATTTTTTTTTAAATCTGGTATGCGGTAATTTCTTCACTTTTCGTACATTTTTGTTGTATTTGATTTTTTATTTATTTTTGGCCTTAGCCTGGAGGGTTAGACCCTCTGGCTTTAACATTGTAACAAGGAATTGTATTTGTTGTTACAATAAAATAATAATAATAATAATAATTTTGGTCTATGTGAAATGTGTCCACTGTGAAATGAGTCCTACGATAAAAGACTACTTTGATGGATTTCTTAGTGTTTTCAAACGGAATTTTTGATCGGATCCATTCCTTTTTATTGCTATGTACATTTTAACAAACGGAGTATATAGCCCTTTGTCTTGAAGTCCCGCATGTAATTAGGATTAAGACTCGGAAGAAAATGCCAACAAACGGTTTCTAAAGGGGTGGTGATGGTGGTCAAAAGGGTGAGTTTAAGGCATTGTGAATAGATGAAAGACACGAAGGGCCATTAAAAAATATTTAAACTGCCAGCTGGTTGAGCTGACTGACTGGACTGACGCCTCCAAGGCCAAATAAAGGGGAGCAGTCGAAATGGGACGGCAGAAAGAAAATTGTGTATACTTTCTTCGTCCTTACTTGAGGGGGATCCCTGCCTTTGTTTTTCTACCGAACTGCCTTTGTTTCTGGTTCCTTCCTCCCACATTTTTCCGGACCGGTAGGAAAATCAGTTTGAGTTGTGTGATTGTGTACGTGAGCATAACGGCTACAATGGCCGAAGCCAGGGCCAAGTCGGGGCAGTTCAGCCCAATGGCCACCCCCTGTCAGAATTGATTGATTGAATTGCCACTTTATGAAATTTGTGAGTCTTCGGAGATGTGCGTGGAAATTCGTGTTCTCGTCTCCGTTCTTCCCTTCCATTCCCCCTGGGGTGGCTTTCCACGGTGGGTGGGTTTCGGGGCTTTCGTGCGCCCGTGCTGGCGAGGGTTGCTACTGCTGATTTGTGTTTGTGTGCGCTTTGGCTAACAATTTGCAGCATAAAATACATAAAATTATGTGTTGCGCTGAGGCGGCCATTAAACTTGATAGATTTATGAAAAGCAGCAGCCGAAGCGGTATCCAAGCGAAATACTGCCTGGGGGTTGAACTCTTGGGGCCCCAACCCCCGCTAAGATACAGCTGATTAAAATTGCAAAATTGTCCAAATGAGATTTGGCAGCCAGACGATTCTGGTAAATGTCAACGAAGTCTTTGAAGTGTCAAAGCTAGTCCATGGGGAGAGGTTAATATTTGCTTTAAATAATACCTAATCAACTCTATTTAAATACAAATTTTCTCCAATATCTGCAGGGTACAAAATATACATACATTTTAGTTAACTATGTTTCCTTTTAGAAAATATTCAGACTTACTGCAGTCTTTATTTCGATAGTTATCTCAACATAAACTCAATATAATTTAATCTCTCCCTTTGGAGGAGGACCAGCCACCTTCTCCACAAAGGGCCTAATGAAAAAATATCCAATTTGAATGCAAAATGTAATGGAACAGAAGGCTTATTAAAATAGATTGTACAAATTAAGAGCCTGACCAAGTAAATGTTCCCTGGCAGGCTGAAGTGAAGGTGCTAGGGCTTAAGTCCAGATACCACCTTGTTCCCATTCATTAACTGCTGGCCTTTTTAGCTCGCAATTACAAAATGATTGAATGGTAATTTCAGCGGGAAAATTCGGATTCTGCCCTTTGTATTTGGGGTCTACTTGGCTGTACGGGTGCGTTGGTCTGTTGCGTGGCATAAATTCCCATTATTTATGGGGGGCTGTAACTGTTTGTGATATTTTATTTCGCGCAAGGATAGCGAAGGATAATTTGCGCACCCAAAACAAACGGTAGAGGAAAAAAAAATTTCACCGAACTTAACAAAGAAAAAGCGTCCTGAATGTTTGGAATTAATTGCCCAAGCTCCTCCAATCACAAACAGAAGAAGGAGCCAAGAGCAAGGGAGGAAAAAATGTTTTAATTAATAAAATTGAATGTGTGCGAAAATTGAAAGGATTTTTCCGGCCCCTTCTTGGTGACGCTGTTGTTGTTTTCCTTGCTGTCGTTGCTGTTGTTGTCGTTGTCGCATTCATCTTCGACGCTCACTCGCAGGCTCCTCTCATTGGACTCATTTTGTATGCAAATGATTTATACCAGAAAGTGTCCTGGCCGAAGAGCCGGGGCCAAACACTGGATTAGAGAGTGCCAGCGCTGGCTCATTTTATTTCCCGCCCGCCTAAACTTTTCCACCCGTCGAAAATGGACATGGTCGGGAAAGTTTTTTTTTTTGCCCCCCCCCCCCAACTCTGGCAGGGTCGCCTACAATTTCTCAATTGCTTGAGGGGTATCTCTACTCTGCCCGTTTTGTGGGATGTTGTTGTTGTTTTTTTTTAAATATTTACTTAACATCCTATTATCCCCATGCGGACCAGGACGGGGACTAGCAGCGAACCACGACGCAGGCTTGTATCCACATAAACAACGGAGGAAGGCCATTATCTGGAGACCGAAGTGTGAGCACCCTAAATATTATGCTAAGGGATATTTAATATTTATAAAATTGTTATATGGTGTATTTTTTTATACAATTGATAGGTGAATTAAAAGACACATAAGTAGCGCCTGAAAAATATTGTGTAAAATCATCGATTGAATTGAGATGAAGCTTTTTTTTTTAGTATACATTGCAAGCCTCTGGTTAAAGGATATAATAACCCACTGCAAGGGTAGAGTAACGATAAACTTTCCACACACACACACCCAAGCAGACAGCCAACCGAGAAAAATGCAAAAAGGACGAAGGACACGTCTTGTCTGTCACACCAAAATGTCACCGCGGGGTGAATTACTGGCAAACCAACAGAGAAAAAATGCTGAACAACAAAAATACTTGTTTACTTGGAAAGTAAGCAGAGAGCGGATATACCCTTATAGAAAAATAATACAGAATGCAGAATAATACAGAACTGCTCTCCTCAAAATCATTTTTGTGATAATATACATATATTTTACAGTGCAGGATTTAATTTAAAATAGAAGTACTAATACAAGTACCAAATTTTTAATTTAAACCAATTCGAGAAGCCCCTACGCTTTACCTTCAGTGTATTTAAGGTCGCGGTCAGTGAGAAAAAACAAACAGAACAGAAAATCCCCACAAAACAGGGCGCTTCTCTATGTTTTAATGTGAGCAGGACAGCACGAGATCGGGACACGCGCCCCACAAACACAAACAAAGCGCCAGGAAACCAAAGGCTCGGCGACAGACAGAGACCGAGAGAGAGAGAGAGAGAGAGAGAGAGAGACAGAGCTGTATGGAAGGAGGGGTGGAAATGTGCCAAGCGTGTGAGTGATTTATGGCGCTGCGAGTGACGAGGACGAACCAGAATTCTTCAGGATAATGCCGACATAACGAGATTGTTTTATGTACACATTTTCTCCTTGTTTGCGCCGTCGTTTCGTTGTCGTTTGTTGGCTTTCGGATCCGGATTTCCAAGAGTCTTACGGGGAGGAAGGGATGAGGGCTTGTAGGTGGAGTCGGATCCGTTATATGTATGTATGTACACATAATGACACTTTTCGCTGACTATTCCTGTTCGGTTGTTGTTGGTGTTGCGCACTGGAAATGGGGGCGAGATAATGTGTCTGTGTCTGTATGTGAGCCCAGCCTGCGCCGTTGTGTGCGCCTTATCTGTGTACATAACCTCTACTCGTCTGTGTGCGCACTTATACCCAGAGGACCTTCAATCACATCCGTAATCCTCGCTCAGCGCGTTAATGAGCTCCACATTAATTTGTCACCCACAAGGGCTCACCTGATATTATGTTTATGTCGCCGAAACTGACAATCGAATGAATCGAGAGAAGCATACCAATATATAGGGATAATCTAATTAAATCTATTTCTTTTTGTTGCTATTTTTTATTTAAAGCTTTAAGAATAATGAATCGGAACTAGAATTAGCAGTAGTATTTCTTAAAATGAGAACGGGCCTAACAAGACCAAATAGTCTCTTGATTTGGCAACAGGGATGTAGAACATGGGTGTTATATCGAACGTTAAAATAATTAATTTAAAATAAAATTGACAAACTAGTCACAGTTATTATTTCCTATGGCACTTTCATCCAAATTTCTTCCGAAGCAACTGATTTTTCACAAAGAATTATAAGAAAAAAAAAATTAACATTAACTATTACAAATTTATTCCCATATAAAATATTAAAATATCGAAACAAAGTAAAACTTACTAAGTTACTTAGTATTTAACTAACGGCAGAACATTAGCATTAATAAATTATATACTTAACCCAGTACCCCTTGTTAACCCATACCAATTATTTAAACGAAAATTGAGCAAAACTGAACACAGCATAAATAAGTATAAATGGTTAAGTGTACAATTTACGACTTTGTTCAGTTTTCTGGCGCAATTATGTACATATGTATGTACATACATACATATGTACATATGTATGTATGAATGTATGTAGTATATGGTAACAAGCCCGAGATGCATGATTCATTCCATTCATGGCTTTCTTGGTCTGTGTCCCTTTTGTCCTATGTGATATATTCTTCATAATTATTAATTTCTGGCTAAAAATAATTCTAAACATTAAGTAGAAATTATTTGAAAAACTTTTTCGGTCCGGCGTCTTGTTGTTGCAAATTTACAACTATACTGAGCAGCCGAGCCAATGGGAACGACCAAGGCGAGGAAGGAATCCCCTTACCAACCACCCCCACGACCCGACCGTCGATACAAACAAATTCTCATTAAAGGCGAAGAGAAGGCTGTAGTTGAAACCGAGCTGAGAACTGAGCTAACCCAAAAACGGTACACGGTTAGAAATATTAAATATTTGTATTACATTTTCCATCCAAATGGTTTTTAAACGGGAGAAGAAGCCTTACAATTTTAGGTCTTTTTATTATCCAACAGATACATATTAATAATTAATAATTAATTCATAAAATTATTTTTAAAATAAAATTTAAAGGGTTCTAGCTTGAAATATGATATGAAAAAACCGGTTCAGTTATGAAAATATAATCAAGTGGTTAATGTATTTCAATTTTCATATTCTCAAACAATCGATTCTTATAAATTCCTAAAATATTTCATCTTATTTCACTGTCAAAAACAAAATCAATTTTAATGCATATTTGAAAAATAAACATCCTGTTTTTTTGAGTATAACTAAAATCGAAATGCACATTAAAGTAATAAAACGTTGTAAAAAAATGTTCACTAATGTTCAACATAAAATTCATATCTAATTAAAATAAAAGAACGTAGCACTAACCGTAAGTACAATGTTATTAAAACATAAAACAAGAACATGAACACAAATAGAAAACTCAAATTAGGAAACAGATATCAGATATTTTTCCCTGTGTAGCCGTACCCAAAATTTTAAGCATGTAAATGAGTCGAGCCTGGGTTATCAGAGGAAAAATGGAAGTGGTTGGGTGGGATGGCAGTTGTTAGCCAGGGGGTGGTGTACAAAATATGATTTTGACAGAAAACAACAAAACAAAATCCATAATTCAGGATAAAACATAATTCCACACAGCACACAGAGCGATGGAAGTGGAAGGAGCGAGGGGGGGAGCAAATGCGAGAGAGAGAGCGAGAAACATCCCACACAGATGCACAAGGAAGCAGAACGGTCTGGCTGGAAAGCGCCAAAAAAAAAAAAAAAAAAAAACATGAATTACGGTAAAATGGCGGGAAAAGGCAAATGAGCAACGCTAAGGGGCGGCGGCGGGAACAGTAGTAGTGGGGTGAGTGAGGAGCAGTTACAGTTATTTATTAAATCCCTTTACGCATTTTCATAACAAATTCACAAAATATTTCAAAAGCGATGGCGACGTTGGTCGGGTGTTTGTTTTCCCTTCCATTTTTTTTTATTTGTTTCTTTTCCCTTTTGTAGCCGAGTGTCTGCCTTGCATCGTGTGATTCATGTCACTGCCTGGGTGTTTGTGTCATTAAACTTTTATGCAAGATAGCAAACATACAACAGCCACTGAGTTTTATACAGTAAACAGCAAACAGCACTCATCATAAACAGGACAAACGAGCGTAAATTTAATCCCTTTTGGCACAAAGAAATCATATTTTTCCCGTTCTCAGCAAAAAACGAAAAGAAACAGTACCGACAAGGAGTATCCATGCCTTCAATGGTTGCCTACTTTCGGGGGAAACTTACATACTTAAATTCTAGATGAGAATTATTCACAAAAACCCTACAAACCAAATCGCCAGGAAGAGTCTTCTGGGAGGCGCGGAGGCGTTTGTTACAAGATCAGTCTTCCAAGCGATCATTTGGCGATTTTGAAGGATTTCTAAATCTGAGTCTGAGAAAAAAAACATTTTATTTGAATTTTTATATTCATATCTAAATCTTAAGATAAAGTAAAAAAATATCCCAGTAAAAATCATAGGTGTATTTATTTTTCCTTGTCTGATTTTCCAATTCAACCCAACACCCAAAGTAGGGTATTGCGTGGTGAAGGCGGAGGGAAAATGAAAATGGCAGCACGAAAAATAATTCTAATCCTCATGAATATTCCTTTTGCATTTTCATTTTGCAAAGAGTGCTTGGTAGGAGCGTAAACCGTCAACAAAAGGACAACGTCGGAGCATAGTTTGGGGTTTTGGGGCTGATGCGTAAGCTAAGGAAATACGACGGCGCCCAATGGGTGTCCTGGGTGGAGGGGAAGGTGCTGGGAAATCAGGGTGAAGCAGTTGGCTAAATGTACAATGGGAATAAGTGTATATGTATATAGAGTCAGGCTGCCGTTTGTTATTTTATTTTATTCCAGCTCGCGTTACAGCGACACTGCACTTAAAAAAAATAAAGTACTCGTTTTTTGTTGAACTTGTTTGAGCTACTCTTGTCGCATAGACTTATTAAAACTCAAATAAAAGGCAAAACAAAGATCTTAATCAAAGACAAACATGCTCACCAGGAATCAGACACCCCGGAATGAATTCCGCTGATAAAATCTTTATAAAACCATGTTTGTTTTGTGATCAGTTAGCGAAGGTAGTATTAATTGAAAATTTTGAAAATAAATTGATAAAAGTAAAAAGTAACAATAGATAATTATCTTACGTCTTTAATTAAGTAATATATAATATATTTCTGTATAACCATTTTTTTAAGAGTCTCTTTCTCTATATCCATCAACTCTAGAAATGTAATTAATTCTTAAAGCCAAC
Organism: Drosophila mayri; assembly: GCA_008042485.1. Lineage (NCBI taxonomy): Eukaryota > Metazoa > Arthropoda > Insecta > Diptera > Drosophilidae > Drosophila > Drosophila mayri. The sequence goes on along the minus strand of VNJN01004577.1, from coordinate 16,382 downwards.
CGTTATCCTCAGTGTGGCGGATTTTATCGTCCTTTTCTCTATTCAACTCCCTTATACATTCCATTCCGTTGCCGGGTCCGGCATTTCACTGATGGGCAGTCGTCGTTCAAGTGCCGCAGTTGCCGGCCTCGTCGTCATCCTCGCTTTGGGTCTGCCATCGAAATTATAAACTTGGCTGCTAAAGAAGGTTAAGTGATAAATTAACGCCACTGCCCCCACAGCCCGTGCCCCCTTAGCCCCTCTTGTTTCATCCTGGCCAGGATTGGAACTCTAAGCGTGAATGGGAATGCTTTATGCACGAGTGGACCTTTTAGTTTATTGTTATTTTCAAAAGAAACCCAGCTAAAAAGGAGCTCAGCTTGAATCGAATAATTACGAAAAGTGGCCCAGAAATTAATCGGTAACGGGGGAAGAGAAGTCTGTTTTTTTTTTTTTTTTTGTAGTAAAAGCTGTGCCTACTGTACCTGATGGCAAGGCAAAAATTGTGTAATATAGTACTAATAGTAGAGTTTTAGTCTGCCAAATTTGATTTAATTTCAACTAACTATGAATTGAACATCAGAAATAAATCCATAATGTCAGGTAAATTTTAGGAGTGACATAGCCTTTGACTCAACTGCTCAAATATAGATCTTCATACTGAAATGTGATAAATCTTTTAAAAATCTAAATGGGAATCGGCCTCTTACATGTATTCCTTTTAATAGTTTTTCAAATGTCCGGCTCGAGTATCCAATTCGTAACAGAAAAGACAGTGCGAGGTAAATATGCGGTGCCTTTTCCTTTCTGGCTTGGCGATTTTCATCGCCGGATTCTACTTCATGGATGTGTTTGTCGACTTGATGATCTACGGGAAGCGCGAACAAGCAAAGAGCCCTTTGGTTAGCACAGGCTGTCGAATGTTGACCTTTATTCCCGACGAAGACGAGGTGATGGCCCTGTGGGGCTACCCGCGCGAAAATCGTTGTGTGAGCCATATGTTTTTCGTAGCCTTCAGCAAGGATGGATACAACTACCTGAGGAGGCTGTGGATCCCAGAATTCGTCTTCTCGAAGCTTTGGAAAAACAGTTTGCTGCTCTTCCACTGCCAGTACTATGCCGTGGAGCGGCACTCCGATGACGAAAATCGGCTTATGTACAGCCAAAAGTTTGACTTGATGATTGAACATATTACAATTAAACCGATTGCGGATATCATTCGGGTAGAGTGCTTTTTCAATGGAACCAAAATGTATAATGGAATTCACTTCTATGCCCGCCCACCAGACAAACGGCTACGCGGTTCTCTGGGCCTGCCCCCGCTAAGGTCAGTCTCTGATCCCGAGAGTTTGTCGGTGTTGATTGTGGGCCTGGACTCCATTTCCCAACCGCACTTTGTACGGACTATGCCCCAGACCGCCAACTTTCTCCATTCGCTGCCCCACGTCGAGCTGAAGGGCTTCCATCGATTGGGCAGAACCTTCGAGAGTTTGATGCCCCTCCTAAGCGGTTTGAGTGGTTCCGAAGTGGCAAACTTCTCTTCAAGTCATAAAAAACTGGACACCTGTCCATTTATATGGAAAGAGTTCCGGAAGGCCGGCTATGCAACGGCTTTGGGTGAGGATAACGTTGACAAGTCATTGTTTCCAAAACAAGGCTTTGACGAGCCACCCACGGACTACTATCTTAGGCCGGCGCTAATTGAGATGTGGCTGAAGACGAGGTCCGACCGTAGTTACGGCACTCACTGCAATGAAAAGGACAACTACGCCATGGTCCTCAAGGAGTTCTTCTACAAAATAATTCCTTACCAGCAGAGACATCGGTTCTTCACCTTTCTGTGGTGGACGCAGGGCATCGATAATCTGTTCAACTATGCTCGTTTCTTGGACGTCATGTTCTTGGAGATGTTTGAGCTTGCAGCCCGCAGTGGCCTTCTGAAAAGCACGCTCTTGTTGGTGGTGTCCAATCACGGGCTAAATAAGGGCCATTTTTCCCGGACGGCGCAGGGCAAGGTGGAACAGAATCTACCGCTGGCCCTGCTCTGCTATCCCAAAAGGATGGAGGAAAAATTTCCCCGAGCCATCGCCAACCTAAAAGCGAATAATCACCGCCTGGTCACGGCCTACGATCTTTACGCCACTCTCCTGGACTTGCCCAACTTGACGTCTATCACGGATGAGAGTGTTGAGCAGCGCAGCGCAGAACTTAAGGCCCTGGGGGAGAATCTGCCGCGAGGATTAAGCTTATTCCTGCCAGTGCCGAGCTCCAGGGACTGTAGCTCAGCCAAAGTGCCCACGAAGTATTGCATGTGTCAGCAGAATATAAAAGGATCCATTACGGAATTGTACGTTTTCAAGGCCGCTATCCTTATTGTCCAAACCATCAACAGGACTCTAAGCAAGCACATTCCGCCATGTCAAAAGTTGTCACTGAAGCTAGTGTTGGCTGTCGATGAGTGGTGGGGAAAGGTGGATTCGATCTACTCGGAGATATTGGTTAGACTACTAACCACTCCTGGCGAGGGCCAGTTTGAAGGTGTCGTGAGGTACATGGGTCACAAATTTACCGTAAACGGACCCATATTGCGCACCAACGAGTACGGAAATGACTCGTATTGCATAGACAATTATCTGATTAATAAGTATTGTTATTGTCAAAACACCTCAAATCCAATATAAAAAATTTAACTTGCTTTAGCTTTCAAAAATTCAGACTGAGCAACAAAATTACCAAACTGAGTTTATTCTGTGGCGTATAAAAATTGCATTCTTCTTTATATTTGTCTGCCGATGCCAATCTAACATAAATCACGCGTCAGATGCAGGACCACACGGCTCAAATGCTTGGCGATATTTGGCAGGGTGGGGTCCATAAATCAGTCAGTCAGTCAGGAAAGGCATTATAAAGAAACTATAAATACTGCTGTGATTGACGCCGCTTGAACATAAAAGTGGAATTAAAAGGACGTAAAAACTTCTACCGCATTCATGAAGAGTCAGCAGTGCAAACACACACACACACACACACCCGTCCTCATAGGCTGGCGAGGTCCTGCTTTAAATGTCATACATTCTTTATCTGAGGAGCGGGGTGTGACTGCCATCATAAAAAGCATAATTACGGGAATTTGTGCTAATGTGATTTTCTGGCCGCAGGCGTTGGCGCTGGCAAAACATTTCTTATCATGGCGGCAGGATGTGATGTGAACGGGGAAGTGGGAATCGGGCAAAGGAATAATGCAGGCTGGAGTTAGACTCCTAGGCAGGCGCAGGCTGAGCCCGCGCATAAATCACTCATGATGAGGCGTAATTAATGCGACTATATGGCGACCAAAATTTTCTATAAATCATCAGATTAAACCCAACGCCAAGCACTCGTCGTGTCGCCAAGGAATCGTGAAGAAGACAGGATACGCTAGTGGGGCTGGGAATAGATTAACAGAAATCTATTGGCAGCTTGAGTGAAACGACGCCCATAATTATAATTAGGTGTGGCTTACACTGCGCTTTCCTGAAAAGCTGACTTAAAACTTGGACCTTTAATTATTCAATTTTATTAACTTTAACAGGAAATTTATAAAGCCTTTTAAAGGGCTTGTCTATACAAAAATCAATTAAACAATACATAGTCACTCCAAGATCACTACCTACTATAATTTGCGATGATTAGAAAAGATTTTGTTGGGCTCTGATGATATAGCCACGGATTTTAATTTCTCGCATCCTGTTATCCTGAAATCTGTTGGTATATAATATATATCATTATACATCCAATATGTAGAATATTGGAGTAGCGTAATTTAATTACAATAAGTGAAAGCCATTCGAATGCTTATAAAAAAGAAAATTTTCTTGACAAACCTATTCCTATCATTGTTGTTCCTATTTTATAACAAATGTAAGTTTATTCGAGATTCATAGAATAATTTAAGTATCAACAAAGAAGTTGTTATTCGTTTCATACTCTTCCAATTCAATAAAAATCATCAAAGACTTATTATATAATATAATATAAATATAATTTCATAATTAAATGATTATTTATATTGCTCCTACGTAGCATTATATTATATTTTTCGAAAGGTAGAATCAATTTTCCCTAGGTAACATCTTCCTATACACTTCCATATTACTAAAATGTATTTATTTACCTAATTTTCATTGCAATAATGTCGCCAAATCATTTTCTTAATAATAGCACAGAGCTCATAAAAGTGGAAACGCTTTCCATCCGCTGTTCAAAGAGTCGTCAGAGTCGTAAATTCGGTAAACGCGCTTAAGTGATTTTCACACTAAAAGCCAACAACGGGTCACTTTGCTTCGAGTTGACTATTTCAAATGGTTTCTTCTTGCTGGCAGTCGGAACATAAAATTAAATTTTATGTACACATAACGCTGACGGGGTCGGCGGAACACAACTCGGCAATTAAAGAGCAATAAAAGTCACTTTGATTTGATCCTTTGCGGTTTGGCCTGCTTGGCTTGTTCTTCCCGCTGGCCGAGTTTAATGGCCATCATCATCGACCATTTTTTGACAACTGACAAGAGCGGGTCAGCGTCAATATTGTCACGCCCGTTTGGCGGGTCTCAGGGCACCTGGTATGGGTTTGTGCTGTTTAACCTTGTTTACTGTCAAATAATGACAGCCTCGTAAACCCCTAATTTTACGAGCGTCTTAAAACCAGGTCGTAAAGTCATAGACATGTGAGAGGACCTCAGCGGTTATTTAATTATATATTTTTGGATGGTTTTGCCGCCACCTTTGAGTGGCTCCTCTGTCTTCTTAATCATTTGTCTTGACTTAGATTAAAGCCCACTCGGGCGGCGCCCACTCGATGGCTCGTGGGAATGCAAATGCCTAGCACTAATACAAATTTATGGCACTCGCAATTTAGCGTCTCGGAACCCCCGAGAGCAGATTGGAGTACATGAACCCTGAGGAAGTGCGGAGAGTGGCGATCCCACGCGTCAAAAACAAAGGGAAACGGAACGGAAGCATCTCGGCCATTTGACGAAGTCACGAGAGTCGGTCGATGAATTAATGGGAGCCACTTAACTGGGATTTATCACCTCCGCCCACAGCGCTGTATGGAGCCATAAAGATCGCGAGAGCATGAGGAGCGAGCGCAGAAGAGCTGTGCACAAATGCTAATTGATGGATAAATTGATAGTCCCTGCAGTTTTTATCTGTTTCAAATGGAATACGGGCACTACGGCAGAGAGTTACTTGGTGATCATACCTTTAAATGGATGCTTAAGATAATGCAACGACAAATAAAAATGGTAAGGAAGCTTACTTTGTCACACCGAAGCTTCAAAAATCATAGTTAAACATTTAATTTGATTAACGTTGATTAAATTGTTGGATACAATGGGTTAACAGTGACATGGATTCATAATAAGAAGAGAAAGGAACACGTTGTATAACAAGTGAAAAGAAAAAAACCTGATTACAGTTTGAGGATCCTAGAAGTACACATATAGTATATTCATATATATATGTATGCCTTCAATACAGATTTACTTTAAGACATTTTTTCAAACGAATCAAATTAAAATATCCCAATATTATTACATTAAGTAATGATAATGAGACTTTGTGTTTTCCTTTCAATCAAGCAAACTATTTCATCTAGCAAATGAATTGGATTTCCTGTCCGTCTCTTTAATATCTACCGGATGGGCCACTCTGCTAGATTAAGGAGCAGAATAACAACAAATTCCAAATCATATTTACGGACCACAATCTGCCAGGGAAAGGGAGACCGATAGGGAAGAGGCAAAAGCAATCAGAACACTAAATCTGATGTACGCCGCTAATTGCGCATAGATTACCAGATGCATGAGCGATAGTACAGGCGAGGCCGCCCAATTCCCATCTGGGGGGATGCAGGAGAAGGCACATGGCCAGGAAACGAGGCCTCTCCTCTTCTTCAGCAAAAGGCGACAGCTCATTGCGAGGCTGCGACACAGACAACTCTATTTGAATCCCGGCAACTTCGAGCAGCCAGGAGACTCTTGGGATCCTCGAGACTGGGACCGATACCGAGACCGAGACCGAGACCGTTGCTTATTTATTTCGAATTGACCCATTTGGTAATATTCATAACTTAACAGCGCACGAAGGCCGCCGCCTCGAACAGTTCTTCGACTGACTCGGCGGTGGTTGTTGCCTCTAAAAAAGACCCATAAATTCTCGCTCCGCAGATCAGTTTTTTAGTGTGGTGCGCCATTTGAGTATATTTGCGACGGGCGCGCTGTCATAAGTTGCCGCCAAATTGTTGCATTGTACCTGCTGCGAGATGCAGGGAAATCAGAGTTAAAGATCCCACTCGGCTAGCTAGTAACTCAGATATCATTAAAAAAAAAGTGCGAGATACTTTATGAATTCGTCGTGGGCCGAGAGCCGGAGTTGGAGCCGCGGTTTCCGCGGATGGGATCGGGCGACGTCGACGGGCGATTGGCGTGAAATATGCCCATTAAAATGTACGATCATCGCCTTAAATGCAAACTACAACCACACGGCCACCACTACCACCGATCCCCTCTTCTGATGAGCTGTGGAACTCCGTTGAGCTGCCCGCTGAATTATTGTTAACGATTTGCAGTTAATTTCTAGGCAAGAGATTTCGGTTCGATTTCATGGTCGGCCTTTATGCTGAATGCTAATGGCTCCATTCGTCGATCAATGGATGGTTGGGAAAGTGGGTTTTCAATGTGCCTGATATTGGATTCATTCTCAAAATATTTAAGGATACAGTGACAGTATTATTAACTTACTTATTTCAATTGCAAATTGATTGTTTTTGGCATCGTTAAATCGTTTCTGATGTGGCAGCCATTACTTTGCCGCTCCTTTCATTTGCAAAGACATCTTTGACTGCGTTTTCATTAAACCAAAAAAGACCCTTCAACCGAAACAAAGAACTAATTACCCTCATTATCAGATTAATGAAATCGATTAGCATATTCCCCTTTACGATGCGCAATAATTTACAATATCGAATTTATTATTATTGGCATCTCTTGATTTCTCCTCGTCAGCTGCCAGGCATTTTTAATTTCCCGTCGAACTCCCCCCTTGCTGTTTTACTGTCCCGGCAGATGCCACTCATGGGCCTGGATCTGGGATCCGTGATCAGAGATCGGGGATGGCCAGGGCCTCCTACCTGTTGAGTGGCCTGACGGTCATCAGGTTTATGTGGCATATAATTTTTTTTATTTGGTCCGCTCATAAGAGAGGAGTCGTAAAATTTTTTGATGACGTTTGTCAAGTTGCCAGGAAGGCATGCATGGCAATGAAATTTCTGCAGTTTTTATCATTAAATCGATATATTTATGACACTTAATTGAAGCTTCATCTGATGAGGTATTTAAGGGGCTTGACCTGTTTTCTTTGATCTTTGGACTCGGGATCTGGAAAGTATTGGTTAGGGGTGGAGACAAGGAATTTGAAATGTAAGCCATACTACCAGGAAAGATGTATTCCTTTACTAATCTGACACAATAATTGTACATTTCTTATGTTTACCAGTAATTTTTTTTTGCCTGTATGTATGTATGTCGTACCTATTGGATTTGATTTCAAATGGTTTGCTCTGCAGAATGTCTCTTTGCTGTTCCAACTGACTGACAAACAAACCCATATCCATACCCACACCACATCCTACCCCCTGGAAGTGTTTGCGTTATTTCGCGCTTGTGGTACTAAATTGGGTGATAACTCCTTTTTAATGGGCGCGCTTTTGCCTGGCTCTCTTGTTGCTGCGCTGGTGTTCTAAGTTTTATTTTTATTTGTCTCGCTAAAACTCAATTTTCGAATCAAACGGCCACGAGGATTTCTCGTTGCCGCTTAGCTCCATCCTCCTCCCAGCTTCCCTTCCACCCGCTTCCCCTTCTCAATTGTGTTGTACAGTGTTTGCTGATGATTCCCTCCAATAACAACAATATCAGCAACAGCAGCGGCTAAATCAACAACAACAGCGGCAGAAAACGCAGCAACAACGTTGTCATGTTATTTGTTGTTACGCTATTGCCACCATTGCTTTTATTGTTGTTGATGACGCAGGCCCTGACGATGACTCTGGTCCGGATTTCCCTGGATTGGCATTGAAATCGGGATTGGGCTTGGGCTGGGGCTAGGGTTTGGGGCGGGGTTGTTCCATCGCCGTCGTTTGTTGTCACAAATGCAAATAATGGGACAATTGTGCTGTGCAGCCTTTTAACTGCTTTTATTATTTAATTCCTCAATAGAGAAATACTGGAAATGAACTGGCACACAAACAAGGATGATAATCGAGGAACGTACATATGTACATTTGTATATTTAACTCATATGTACATATGTATGAATATGTTTTAGAATGGCAAAGCTTAAGCTTGGGAACATCAGACACATTTTTAGTACATATATTAATTCAGGGACAAGTGGGAGCTCATCGAGTCAAGATTGCTATGTTTTTCTAAGAAGTATGCATTATTTATTTTGAGAAATACAACAATTAACCACAGTGTTTTTCTTAAAGTGTTTTAAATATTTAAATAAAGTGTTTTGTAAATAATATGTTACTTTTTACTGAAAATTCATTAAGTTCATTAGGTATACGTTTGTCAAAAAGCGACAATATAAAATTTTGTTACTAAAAATTCGCACCATTAATTTTATATATGGGCCAATCCGTTCGCAATTAGTGCAAAAAATTAAAGAAAAAAAAAAAACATTTTGCTTATATATTTCTTTTAATATAATTAATATATAAGTTCAAATATAAATAAATATTAAATATATAAAAATAACATTAATAAAGATGCGATTTTTTCAAAAGAGGAATAGACAAATTTTTGTCTGAGTGTTTTTTCTTTGTTAAAATCAAAAATGATTGTAAAATTTGTTGTATTAAGCGTTCGGCATTTGGCACTTAAGGAAATAAAGCCAAATATAATAAAATCGCTATAAATTACGTGAATTCTTGAATACGTGAAATCAAAATATGTCCGCTTTATGCAAAATTCGCAAATTTATGGAAGTACATTACAAGAGGCGTCAGTTGTTTGTTAAAAACATATAAAATATGGTCCAATAATTTTGGTCATGCTTTACATTTCCGTTTTTTAAACTTAATTGCTTTTATATACACACCTTTTTAATTGTCGAATTTGCGCTTGGGATTGCCATACTTTATTTTATCAGAATTCATTTCGTGGTGTTACACCCACATGGCCATGCATGGTTTCCTGAATACGTAAAATGGTGTTTAAGAACACATTTTTCCCAAATTACGTATTGAATACATTCAACACCGCATAAACACAGTAATACATAAACATAATAGGGACTTTTTGCACACTGCAAGGATGTAAAATGTAACTCCATTATTTAAAATTTTACCTTTAAAACCGATGTCTTTCCATACAAAGACTCGTCTCTTTTTTTACTTGCCAAACTCAAAATGTATAATAAGCCATTATCGTAAATCAGAGACATTTGCGTGCTCCGTTTGACGTGGTAAGCGTCAGCACCCTTTCAAACTAATTAGCGCTATAAAAAATGCAACGGCTGGCGGAAGTCTAAAAATTGTCATGGCTACAGACCCAGGAAAATGTGGGAGTAATGTGCTGTTGCCAGCACGTTAATTGTTAAACGAATGTTCGTTTATCACTTACAAAAACAACAAATGGCACACGGAGGCCCAGCCCACATTGTCCTTGTTTGTTAGATGAATAAAGGCGGCATTTGCGGATGTTTGCATGGCTCATCGCCCATACAAGCCGTATTGCATATCACGCATTCCCACTTGGATCCATATCATCCGGGAATGGCAATGAAAATGGGAATGGGAATGAGCCTCTGCATTGGAATTGTTATGTTTTTCGTATTTAACCTCAGACATGGGCCTCGTTTGTATAAATTCCAGCCAACTGCTGCCACCGATTGTTGTTGCTGCAAATGTGCGCTGAAATTATTAACAACCGAGGAACGACACACCGGCGGGAGCAACGCGGAGGCACAGCAGCAACATCACAGTTCCCGGCGTCAACGTCGACTTCGACGCATCGTTCATCGCGCTCACATATGGCGGAAATGACACTTTTACATTTAGCATCGCGAACGGGGGCCGGAAAAGGGATAATGGCTGTGAACCAGGGACCGAGACAGACTTACATGGGCGCAACACAGGCGCAATAAACTTCATTTCTGACAGGCCGCAACACGGCGAATACGTAACGGGGAAACGGGCACGGGGAAGCCAGGGATGCGAAAGAGGACACAGAGCCTTGTCAACGCAGCGGTGGCCCATGGCTGTTTATTAGAGGAGGGATTGAGCAAGGATTGGGGGCAGCGCAGTGGATTCCCGGAATTTCTAATGAATAAGTCCCGTCCTAAAATATTGTCCAATCGGAGGCGAGAACAGTTTATTTTGGGTAACCCGTCAGTGAAGAGTTATGGAGACAGGATCCCATTGTTGGGTGGACAGCAATATAAATATATTTTTCATTTTGTATCTAATCAGACAAAACCATATATTGGATTAGAAAAATGTATAGATAGGTGGCATTAGGCATTTATCAAAACTTAGAGTGAGACTATTCTTGTTGATAGCGTTAATATTTTAAAGAGTTGTTTACAAATTACATTTCATCGAGATAACGGGATAGATGGTTTTAAATGTTCATGACAGGAAAATAGGTATAAAGTTCCCGAATTAATCAAAAATCAGATTATAATCGGATATATAATTATAATTATATATTATAATCCGGGGTTAGATTTTCTTTATATGAACATCAACCTAATTAATTGTTTCAATCCCCAAACTCTAAAATTCAGACTTACAAATTATTTAATAAAAACGTAATCTATTCTTCGAAGTGTTATATTTCGATCACAACCAAGTTTAATATCCACAAAAACTTAATTTAATAATGTTAACTTTCTTGTGAACGAATTTAATTAATTCGGTATTCCTACCGAATCGCCAAACTAGTAATTACATTCTATTGAAACCCGATCAATTTTTGATTCCATGCTTCAAAATGCACCGACCTGCTCTAACCAATCTCGAATAAACTCTTTTCAAAGCTTTGAAGCTTGAATCAAGACAATTTAAAGTAGTTTATATGATTATTTTGTAATTTTAATCCCAACTCAAAATTGTTTTAGCCATTTTATCCTGTTTTCTTACCTTAAAAAAACACAATAAATCATAATTTTCTATTTATAATCTTCATAGAATGTATTTTATTAAAAAAAACTTAAGGACTATTTACAATTTACTGTTTCCAGGCCTCAATCATGAACACGGACGATCTCGATGACACCCATCTGTGCATCAAGTGCAATGCCACAATTCTGGGACTTACCAAATACATTGAGCACCGGAAGCGAAACTGCCTGATGACAGTGAAGCCAGAAGGTACGCCGGCCACAGATGTTTCGGCAACCAGTTCCACTCCAACTCCAGTGGTGTCCCAGACGATCATAAGTCGCAGCAGTCATCTGGACCACACCTATGATGGCTTCCACTTCGCGGAACCGGAGGCCCCAAGTAGTTACCTCCGGAAAACAGCTGCCAGTCACGGGGGAAAATCCTCCAAGTCCCTGACGGAGGCTTACGATCTGCCCTACGAATTGGGAGCTGACCTCTTTTTCTCCTCACTGCAGCTGCAAAGTGTTTCCACGGGGGGCAAGACCGGATCTGTGGCTCGTCAGGATAGAGCTAAAGAGGAGTCCTGGACCGCGCCTGGGGGCGATCCTCTGCTAAAAGCAGTGAGGGAACACGACGAGGCGGTGTTCAAACCACTCAACTTTGACCACGGCTCTCCAGAAGCGAGTGAGGAAGAGGATGACGACGAGGAAGCCGACGATTTTGATGCGGATGAAGATGAGGAAGATTACGATGTGAGACGTCATTCTCCACCCACAGTGCCCGCCACCCACACAGGCGGTAAATGGAAGCCAGAACATCGCCCCCAGCTCCGGCATCCGCATATCGAGAGAATATCTCCCAGCTGGGATGAGCCACCCGAGGAGGCGTACGCTCATCCTCCGGCGGACCACACGAAGGGCAAGTGGGTGCCCGGCAGCAAGCAGCTTGAGTATAGGGAAAACATAGACCTCACGAAGTTTGAACAGCCGGGGACCATATACTGGTGCAACATCTGTTGCCGGCGCCTCAAGAGTAGGTCCAACTACGAGCAACATTTGAGGAGTGGCTACCACCTAAAAAGGGCTGATGCAGAGTGCCAGTTGGAGCAGGCTACCCTCGGAGAAGAACTCAACCTAAGCAAGGACTTTGCTGTGGAGACCAGCGAGAAAAAGGTGGAACAGCAGCTGCAGCCCTCCAAGAGGCAGCGAAGATCGAGTCTCCTGCGATGCGATCTCTGCCGCCGCAGGATGCCCAGGCACTTGATGGGCAAGCACTTGATATCCCATTATCACTACCGGCGCTTGCAGCAACAGAATCCGCTGAAGAGGCAGCTGTCCTTGCAGACCATACTCAGCCACATGGGCAGCATCGTGAGGCAGTCGCCCTTCCAGTGCCAGCCGTGCCGATTTTACGCCAATACAGAGGAAGCCTTTCTGCATCACTGGCAGTCCCAGGAGCACTTGGAGCTAACCCAGAAGCTGGGTGGGTCCTTTTGGTGTGGCTACTGCCAGTTTGAGTGCTCTACCAATGAATCCATGTGGCTTCACCTGCTCCACACATCCCACAAAGATGTGCTCTTAGTCCTTAATAGGTCGGTTCCTATATGCATTGCCCAGCGGCGGCCTATCCAGTGTCCGTATTGTAGGCTGAGCGTGTTGTACAATTTCCAGCTTCGTCGGCATTTCGCCTCAGATCATCCGGGCCTGGCTCCTTCAGGAACGGCTGCCGATGAGTATCAGTGTAGATTTCGGTGTGGATTGTGTGGAACACCACAGAAGTCGCGATTGGCACTTCAACGTCACGAGAAGCACAAACACCACCTTGCAAGGTTTTACTGCGCCATTTGTCGCATGGACTTTGACACAGCTTTGCAGGCGAGACGCCATCGGAGCATGGTGCAACATAGGCAAAGGGCTCGAACCAAGGTGCCTCCCTCCACCTCCCGACCGGATAAGGAAATAGAGCACATGCTTAGGGAAGTGCTGGAAGAACCACCGGTCCATAGTCCGCCTGCCAAAAGGAATACATTAGCCGGGAAAAAGTGCTCAAATTGTCGGGAGGTTTTTGACTGTCCACAAGGGTTGGCACAACATCGCGCTGAAGTGCATCCAGACGATAATCATGTGTGCCTTAGCTGCGGATCGAGCTTCCAATCTGCCCAGGCGCTGGGTAGGCACACGCGCAGCTGTCAGCCCCTGGCCACCACCTCAGGCGCCTCCAATCAACCTGTGACTAAGAGCTCATCAGCATACTCCTGCGCTAAGTGTAGTTTCCAGTCGCAATATGAGTCGGATCTGATTTACCATCGATTTTTTCACATGCGACCAGGAGCAATAGGAAGAGACGAGTTGCTGCAGTGCCCGCTCTGTCCCAAGCACTTCAAGAAGCACTCTCTCAGAGCCCATCTGAGAAACCACACGAATGAGAAGATTTTCGAGTGCACAGAATGCCACCAGAAGTTCGCTAGGAGACACAACCTCAAGAATCATGTGGCCACCATGCACGGCGGGAGAAGGGATTCTCAAAAACCTAAAGATGATTCGATAAAAGTGACTGCAGTGGCCAAGCCGAAATATCAGTGCGGAACCTGTGCCAAAGTCCTGTCCAAAAAGTAAGTAATTTAAGCAACATTTTTGATGACAATCCCCTGTTCAATAACCCTTAAAGCCACCCTCTTCCCACTGTTTTCTTTCACGCTCAAAGACCGCTAATTAGAATCTCGGAATCTCGCCCCAGGCTATCGAAGCGGTATGCTTATGAAAATGTCATGCAAATTAATTGTAGTCCCCGAAAATCGCCCAAATAGTTTGCCATTAATAGAAGTCTCAAATAAACAACAAGAAAGTCGCAAAAAATGGTTGGTTGGGGAATTCCTGCAAATGAAATCCCTGGAATCGCGTGGCGGACTCGTGCTCGTGGGTTGCATTAATTAAAAATTCCAGGCTGCAGTATGTGAGAATAAGTAACCGAAATAGTACAACAAAATACAACTCATTAAGTGCGGGGATTCCTGCCCCAAAAAACGCGAGGAGTCCCAGATGTGTGTGGACTGCAGCAGCTACAAAGTATGCAATGCACTCGCAAATCAAGCCTCCGGCTATTCCACCAAAAACTGCAATTTCCATTTACACTCGGGTGTAAATATTTATGTGTATGAACAAAGATGAAAGCGGGAAGAATAGGAATGTCCAGTCCCAAAACTCATCCCTTTTGTGGACCACAAAAGGCAACAGCATTGTTGCAGATACACTCGCTCTCTTATGAATGTATCTAAATTTTGTAGGGATTATTTCATACTACTTCTCGCATTAAGGCTTATGCATCAATGCGGATTATTTTTAAACCGGTCCAATCAAAAAATCTCAAGAAAACACATTAGCTCTGCCCGATCCTACTCGTCCAATTTCAGTTGTTCCTCGCAACTACTCATAACTTGCTAAGCTTTTTCCACTCCACGTTCGCCTCTGCCAACTAATTCCTTAAGCAAACATTAAGTTGAATTGCAAACGGAGACCAAGAGTCGTCGCTGGGGTAAAGAATTTTCTACTTTTCAAGTGATTATTTGAAAAATTTATTAAAATGCTCATTTGAAGTTATTGTTGTGCCCGCTTGATGTAGATACTTTGCTTTTACGACTAACGAGACCAAGTGGCCAGCCAGCGAGCTGCAGCGGATTGGGACGAGGCGGCGAAGCAGTGGAGTGCCTGAGCTAAGACAAACTTTCAGAGGACGCCTCAGTCCCAGCTCCCGAAAGAAGGCGGCGGAGACGACGACGACATCGTCGTCAGTCATGTCAACAGTGGAGCGCTGCTACACACACTTCCGGAATTCCAGACTCCAGCTAACTCCCGTTTTACGGTCGCTTTTTTCAGATCGCAGTGTGAAACGATGGGAGTCTTAGAGATGCGTACGATATGTTTTTTAACTTTATTTAAATAAACTAGCAATGGGTATTTTTATCAGGGAATTCTGTATCCCCCAAAAGTGCTTTACAATTAAATTGTTTATACGAAAAGTACAAACTCTTGAAGGAATTATTTCTCTCACAATTGATTTCAATAATCAAGGATATTTCACTTCCTAAATAACCTTCTAAATATATTATTCTAAGACTTTTTTACATATATATTTGATTTGAATAACTTTTAACTTTTAGTTAAAAAATCACTTGAATTTAATCAAATAAAAAATAAAAGGCGGGTCTTAAAAGATGTGTTCGACATATTTGTTAACTAAATAGTGTGCATCAAATGTTTTTTTCGTTACTTTTATGGTGAACAATAAAGAGCTGTTGATCAAACTGAGCCTGCAAATATATTCCTTTCCTTTTGTTCATTTGTTTTCACTTCTTCAATTATATTTCTTTATATTTTTCTATCTATTAGAAAAAGGAATTTTTAATTTTCCCAACCAGCCCCCAATAAATAATCTCTCACAATTGATTTCAATAATCAAGGATATTTCACTTCCTAAATAACCTTCTAAATATATTATTCTAAGACTTTTTTACATATATATTTGATTTGAATAACTTTTAACTTTTAGTTAAAAAACTACTTGAATTTAATCAAATAAAAAATAAAAGGCGGGTCTTAAAAGATGTGTTCGACATATTTGTTAACTAAATAGTGTGCATCAAATGTTTTTTTCGTTACTTTTATGGTGAACAATAAAGAGCTGTTGATCAAACTGAGCCTGCAAATATATTCCTTTCCTTTTGTTCATTTGTTTTCACTTCTTCAATTATATTTCTTTATATTTTTCTATCTATTAGAAAAAGGAATTTTTAATTTTCCCAACCAGCCCCCAATAAATAATCTCTCACAATTGATTTCAATAATCAAGGATATTTCACTTCCTAAATAACCTTCTAAATATATTATTCTAAGACTTTTTTACATATATATTTGATTTGAATAACTTTTAACTTTTAGTTAAAAAATCACTTGAATTTAATCAAATAAAAAATAAAAGGCGGGTCTTAAAAGATGTGTTCGACATATTTGTTAACTAAATAGTGTGCATCAAATGTTTTTTTCGTTACTTTTATGGTGAACAATAAAGAGCTGTTGATCAAACTGAGCCTGCAAATATATTCCTTTCCTTTTGTTCATTTGTTTTCACTTCTTCAATTATATTTCTTTATATTTTTCTATCTATTAGAAAAAGGAATTTTTAATTTTCCCAACCAGCCCCCAATAAATAATCTCTCACAATTGATTTCAATAATCAAGGATATTTCACTTCCTAAATA
>VNJN01004575.1:0-134626 GCA_008042485.1 Drosophila mayri | reverse complement strand
ATAATTTTATAAGTAAAGTTTTAAAGAAAAAAATAACTCCAAACATAGTAGGCGAGCAGTTTTCCATCCCTGGCTAACAGTCGTTCGGTATCCCCAGTGTCAATTTGTTCACTATTTTAGATCCAGCTTTCCGAGTTTCGTGCGATTTAAAAAACAAACGTAAGCATTCACTTATGATAATTTTATAAGTAAAGTTTTAAAGAAAAAAATAACTCCAAACATAGTAGGCGAGCAGTTTTCCATCCCTGGCTAAAAGTCGTTCAGTAGCCCCAGTGGCAATTTGTTCACTATTTTAGCTCCAGCTTTCTGAGTTGTTTCGTGCGATTTAAGAAAAAAAAACGTAAGCATTCACATATAATAATTTTATAAGTAAAGTTTTAAAGAAAAAATAACTCCAAACATAGTAGGCGAGCAGTTTTCCATCCCTGGCTAAAAGTCGTTCGGTAGCCCCAGTGTCAATTTGTTCACTATTTTAGATCCAGCTTTCCGAGTTTCGTGCGATTTAAAAAAAAAACGTAAGCATTCACACATGATAATTTTATAAGTAATGTTTTAAAGAAAAAGAAATAACTCCAAACATAGTAGGCGAGCAGTTTTCCATCTCCGGCTAAAAGTCGTTCGGTAGCCCCAGTGGCAATTTGTTCACTATTATAGATACAGCTTTCTGAGTTGTTTCGTGCGATTTAAGAAAAAAAAACGTAAGCATTCACACATGACAATTTTATAAGTAAAGTTTTAAAGAAAAAATAACTCCAACCATAGTAGGCGAGCAGTTTTCCATCCCTGGCTAAAAGTCGTTCGGTAGCCCCAGTGTCAATTTGTTCACTATTTTAGATCCAGCTTTCCGAGTTTCGTGCGATTTAAAAAAAAAGTAAGCATTCACATATGATAATTTTATAAGTAAAGTTTTAAAGAAAAAATAACTCCAAACATAGTAGGCGAGCAGTTCTCCATCCCTGGCTAAAAGTCGTTCGGTAGCCCCGGTGGCAATTTGTTCACTATTTTAGCTCCAGCTTTCTGAGTTGTTTCGTGCGATTTAAGAAAAAAAAACGTAAGCATTCACATATGATAATTTTATAAGTAAAGTTTTAATGAAAAAATAACTCTAAACATAGTAGGCGAGCAGCTTTCCATCCCTGGCTAAAAGTCGTTCGGTAGCCCCAGTGTCAATTTGTTCACTTTTTTAGATCCAGCTTTCCGAGTTACGTGCGATTTAAAAAAAAAAGTAAGCATTCACATGATAATTTTATAAGTAAAATTTTTAAAGAAAAAATAACTCTAAACATAGTAGGCGAGCAGTTTTCCATCCCTGGCTAAAAGTCGTTCGGTAGCCCTAGTGTCAAACTATTATAGATACAGCTTTCTGATTTAAAAAAAAGCGAATAAAATGGAAGGAACTGCCGAGTTTACAGAAAAACCAGCAGCTACCCATGACCATCAGCCGCGTCTGAATGAGGTGGCTCAGAAGTTTTTGGCGGATCTGGACGAGGAACGCCAGCGTCTGTCCGCTGAGTTCCCACTATGCGCCTTGCTAATCGATGAAGGTAAATCTTGATCCGAAAAACCAAATAAGAAAGTGAAATGCTTTTATTATTTTTGCTGCAGCCGTGGACCGTGTTTACTGCACTGGCCGCATTCCGGGCAAAGAATTCTATGCCGATGTGTACAAGCAGAAGCCCATGAAGATAACCCAGAAAGTCTTTGTGCCTGTTAAGCAGTACCCGAAGGTAGTTTCATACTTGTCTGCGACACACATGAACATATTTACATAAGTTTCGGTATGTTGCGACAGTTCAACTTCACTGGCAAGATTCTGGGACCCAAGGGTAACTCCCTGCGTCGCCTGCAGGACGAGACTCAGTGCAAAATCGCCATCAAGGGGCGCACCTCGATCCGTGATCGGGCAAAGGAGGAGCAACTGCGCAGCTGTGGCGATCCGCGCTATGCCCATTTGCAGAAGGACCTCTTTCTGGAGGTCAGCACTGTGGCCACGCCGGCTGAGTGCTATGCTCGAATTGCCTATGCCCTTGCGGAAATCCGTAAGTATCTAATTCCAGACAAGAACGATGAGGTATCGCACGAGCAGCTACGCGAGTTGATGGAAATGGATCCCGAGTCGGCCAAGAACATACATGGCCCTAATTTGGAGGCTTACAGGTAAGACGGAGTCACTTTGGGTCTCTGGAAACCACCTATTAATATATATATTTATGTTCACAGATCCGTATTTGATAAAAAGTTTGGAGGCGGCAGCAACGGAGCCCCCAAATTCATTAATTTGATCAAGAGAGCTGCGGAAAATCCGCCTGAGTAAGTTACTTGTAAAGTATAATTTTGTATAATTTACTGGCACCCACCGGGATAAAAAGACCGCAGAGTTGGCGCGTCTGAAAAGAGTCTTAACCCTTATAGCCAACTTGCCTTGGACATATTCACTAACATTGTTGTTGTTGTTTATAGAGTTGACGAGGCAGAGGAGGTGGGCTACGAATACGAGCACCGTATGGCCCCCAAGCGCGCACCCACGGGCTATGAATACAGCAAACGTAAGTGACACCCAAGCATAATTTTTTCCCCTAGCCTAACTATGTGTATCAGCTTTAGATTCGTAAATTTGGGATCTATAAGATTGGATCCTTTTTTCTATCACCTATCCATTCCCTTTATTAATTTAATGGGCTGCACTTGAATGGGTTTCCTTGGGATAGATTGTAGCGACACGGTACCAATGAATGAACGAGAAATGCTTCTCAATGCAAATATAAAATAGAATGATTCATTTAAAAAAAAATATATTTTTTTTCTGATAATCGATAAACTTATTAAAACACGCATAATAACTTACTAAAAATAATAATCAAATTTTATAGCACGTCCATCAATAATATCAACAAACGCAGCGGCATATAAACGACCATATCAGACTGACATGAAACGTATGCGCGAACCGCCCATCAAGTCCTATAAGCCTAATCCGTATTCCATACTCAAAAAATATAAATAATATTACCGAGCTGCATCAATCGCGGCACCGGTTGATTCCACCGCACGCCGCTATAACGATAACAAGGGACGATGTTTATGAATATAAAAGAAGCCCTGCTGAGAACACATAATAAACTGATAAAAGACTCTTGGATCGTCAAGAAGATACATAATTTATGAAGTAATTCTGGCAAGAAGAAGCGTTAATCTTAACATAATTCTATGCATGAATAATGTAATAATGCGTTCACACGCTATAAAATCGGAAGAACATAACTTTAATCTTTAATTTATATTATCCATAAACCAATCTGAACTGTTGGCGCCCATGCCAACAGAACATAAGTCCAATATATTATACAAATATTGTCATAATTATGATTGATGATATGAGTTCTCAATTATCCACGATTTTTGATGAAATAAATGAATTAAATAATCACTGTCCATGAAGAGCCAATTAAAATCGGTTCGATTGAATAACGCCATCCTACCCATACTTATTTACACTCATGTCATTAGCAGGAGAAGCAAGATTATCTCTGTGAAATAAATAATTACCGGAACGGGATTATCATATTGTTTAATGAAAACGAAATAACTCCAGACTCCATTTTGGATATCATTATTAAAAGGCGTTTTAAAACTATGTTAATAAAACACTATGAATTTATAAACAAGAAATAAAGAAAATACAATAAACTATTAACTGCGGCTATTCAAGTTAATTCTTTTTTTATTTTTTATTTACCAAAACTAGCAGACTCCAATTTGGATATCATTATTAAAAGGCGTTTTAAAACTGTTGATAAAACATGAATTTATAAACAAGAAATAAAGAAAATACAATAAACTATTAAAGCTGCGGCTATTCAAGTTAATTCTTTATTTTTTATTTACCAAAACTAACAGATGGGTAAGTAGGCATTTATTTTATGTAATACTAACATGATTTGTTAATAAATGTAAACTAAAACAATTTCGCATCTGGTGTTTTTTCTCATTCTATCAAAATACATTTCAGGGCAGTTATGGATAATAAGTGTATAAAGATCACTTGGCTTTGGGTTTAAATTTGTAAGCATATGGATTAAGCCGGCTTCCCTTATGTGGTAAGCATTTTTGTGTTATTTGGGGCAGTTCGATGTGGCTAAATTACCTAGCTTGCCGTTGATCAAGAATATATTCACTTCCCTCTATTTATATTTTACATAAATAAAAGACATGAATTTCCAAAACTGTGATTTATTAAAATTCACTAAAATAAACATGACAATTTTTATTAAATCCAATATATGTCCAGGAAGTCCATTAAAAAAGCGGCTTGATGAATTTCGTGGGCTTGCGTCAGCGTCTGTGGGAAGAAAAATATTTAGTTTATTTAGCCAAAAATCTCTAGGACATCCGTTTAAACTTACCATTGTCCCTCGAATTGATCTAACATTTTGCAGATTTCGACATTTGACAAACAGGGCGGGCCTTGTGCTTTATGTTTGTAGTAACTTGACATGCCTTTGGGATACAAATATTTATGAAAAATATACCTTTCTCGGAAAAAAGGGATAACTTACCTGGCGGCGGTATCTATCTTTAGATTTTTCTGGGAGGCAGTTCCAAGCACGGGCTGCCTTTGAGACAAGCTCTCTTGGCAAAAGACCACAGTTCTTTTTGCGGAATACACGTATGAAATTCAAATACCCATTGTTTGTAACCGGACCCGGCTTGCTGCATTTCGCTTTGCAGCCCGACTTTGCTGACTTACGTTTTGGGCTTTTGCAGGCCACATCCTGGTTTTTGGTCTGTTTAATCATTAGTAAATGTGTATTAATGAAAGATTTTACTAATTTTGTTTATAAAAGCATCTAATGAAAACCACAGATTAACCGTTAAAGGCTAGCAAATTAAACTAAAAACATCAGAGGGTCAGCGGTGTATCTAGCTTTAAAATATTTATATTTGTGTTCGATGTTCTTCTGTCACGAATCCAATCGTTCGCGGTTACACTCACCATATTCACCATATTTTTAGAAAAACAATTTTGCACTTAAAAATTTGTTGTTATAAAGATTTATCTTGAAAATATTGAAAAATATTTACTGTTAATTTTAGGCGATCTACCTGTATTCCAGAGAAACTGAATTAGGAATGAATGTTATCCGGTTGAGGTATAACTGACGACAAGCTCAAAGGCGCAAAGCTTACTTAGAATGGAATAAAAGTGCCAGTATGTGTTTTTAGATTCCAGATTCAACATAAGATTAGTTGTGTAATAATTGTAATATATTTTGTATTTAACTATTTTTATCCTTAACAAGCGTATTGAGATCTTTAACAATTATATTGTATGGTTCCTCCCGTAAAGCTAGCAATCCAAATTTGTCTCTTCAAATCATTTTGATGGGCTTTTGAGGTGTCTTCTTGCCGCTCGAGGTGCTGAAGTATTCTTTGGTAGACCTCCAAGGCTGTCTGCGTTCTGCCACAGCGACTCTGGCCACAGGATGGGACTTCTGAGGTGTATTGGGGCTCTCCAGAAAAAGAATCTTCAAATAAAGCGGGTTCCTCACTTCGCGGTATCATCTAAGGTTACAAGAGGTAAGGTTGGGCTTAATCTAATATTCCTGAACAGATCGACTTAACATTTCAAACTCACCTTGGCTGTGCTGGCGCTGATTTCTTCCACTGACTAGATGTGTGTATCCTGATCGCTGCGTGGCCGACGACTGAGTGAAGTTCTCGCACGGGGCTTGTGCCACCGCCACCACCATTCACCACCCTTAGAAGCCGCCATATGGCTGGCAGGCCCTACACATATTGCGGAATTCCTCCGCCTCCGCCTGCGCCTGCGACGTTGCAGCTGCAGGATACAGCAGGACTCAGCGCTTTGTTGTCCCTCTCGCGCGTGTGTTTCCCCATGCGCCATTGAATCCTGGCCTCAGCCCCGACGCCTGCATATAGGGGTGGATTTCATTGAATGGTTTCAGCTGGGTCTATAGCAGCTCTAGTTTATTTCTGTATCAGTTTTACATCCGACAAAATTACAAACACTGCTCAAATCCGTTCATATACATATATATATATATGGTAAGTGTATCCCTCATAATGATCCTTTAAGCCACTTGTTATCGCATTTTGTTCCGCTAAGTTAAAATCAATTAATTACTAATCTGTCAATTCATTAAGCGCACGACTAAAGCAATCACACTAGGCTAATTCTATAGCGTTTCTAAATTCAAATACAAGTTACTCTTCAACGTAGTCTATAAACATGGCTATCGAGTTTGGAAGTAGAGGAAGCAGAGTTTGGAAGTGGAATTCAAATAATCTCTATAGCTCTAGGAAGTTTGCTTCCCCGCAAAGATCGGGTCTCCTATTTCTATATATATATATATATTACATTAACAAAGCAACACCTAACTTAATACGCCAAAAGCCATCATCTTCTCTCCTTGGTTGCATCCCTTGTCAAGCTCATCTGTTGCAGTGCGCATCCCCAAACGTAATGCCGGTGGTGCTGATTTTGAGAGGCCTTTTGAACTTGGCCCGCTTCAGAAAAGGGCGGAGGACACTGACAGTTGGAGCGGAGCCAAGATCAGGGCCAGCAGCCAGAGGCCAATGTCCCGGCCTATGGGCGCCGAATCGTAGACGGGCGGTGAGGCTGTCACAGCCGCTGTAGGTGTAGCCGGGGTGCTTGGCTCTGGACCAAAACGGATGGTCACCTTGTGCCGTATATCCGACGAGGCATTGGCGCTGCATGAAAATCGCTGCTCCGTGCCATTGCTGCTGTTCAGGGGCACGGTCAGGGTAAACTGGTTGTCCAGGCCGTATATATTATTCACTATGGTCTTGCCGGTAGTGACGACAACACCGTCCTTGTACCACAGGATGACATGGTGGGCGGCTTTAAAAAAAAAGGTAACAAAAATAATGTCAAATTTCTATGAGATGATTTTTTGTCTGGAACTCACTATCGTAATTCTTCACAGGACACTCCAACTTCACACTAGTGGCATTGGCAGCCACATAGATGGTCACCTCCTTCTGCTCAAAGTAAGGGTCTGGAATCTTGGGACCGGCTGTGGACTTGGCAAGATTTCCCGGTGCTCGCTGCGTATCATCATCCTCGTATTCCCCATAATCTGAGCTAGCCTCACCACCTGCCTGGGCAGTGACACCTCCTCCGCCACCGCCTCCATTGGCCGATGAAGATTTGGCTGGGAGTGCCTCCGGCAAGGTCAGCACACCTGGAATAAATTGTAATTAGCCAACGGACCCACACACACACACACGAAACACACTTTGTATTATGCATTGAAAAGCACTCCAAAAGGCGCCATCGCCTTCCCAGATTTTCGTGTCTGGCGATAGTTTCGCAGCCTAAGCCCCAAAGGCCCCCGGAGAAGGCAGCATAAAACCATTAACGAGAAAATACGGAATAACAGGGGCCAAGCCCCTATTCCATTTTCCCAGGGAGCGTGTCAACGCCCATTCTGGAGTGATATGATGGGTACAACTCCGGTTGGAGGTCAGGTCACGGAATGGCATTCTTTTCGGGAATACTACTCAGCATATGCAGGCACACACAGGGGGAATATATCTAGGTATGTATGTATCTGGATTTGAATTTGGTTTTGTATTTGGCCCAAGGATATTGTACATTCGGTTGCGTCATTTGCACGTTTAGCGCATTGCTTAATGGCTGCGAAAATTGCCAATTTGCCATATATAATTCGTATGTTTATGGGTGCCATACTCCTTGGCGTGTGGGTGTGTGTATGTATTTGTGTTTGGGCCAAAGTTATTAGTTTTGTTTACAATCTCGTTAGGGAAAAATGAGGAGACATTGGCAGACATGTCGGGACACCTTTCTTAGCCTTGGCGTAGTTACTCGACGTCGCCGTCTTGTGTTTGCCCGGAAAGCGAAATTCGGGTCAGCGGAAAGTGAGGGATGATTTAATCTTCTTGACTCATAAAACTCTATAGATCAAGTTCAGTTTACTGGCGGTGGCTCGGCAGGATGTCCTACCCGAAAGTATGCCTCAGAAATTAATTAGAAATTAAGATTAAATTTATAAGAGATATATATTTGAAGCTATAAAGGAACTAATATAAATAATTACCTATTAATCATAATAATTATAGGTTTGCTGCTAATAAAGGTGCCATGTCATAAAGCAGTTTTATTAGGCCCTGAGGAGTTATGTATTTTGTTAATTTAAATTGTTTCAAGCTCCTATTATATTGTTCTCCATATTAAATTCAAGTTCTGTATATGTTTATAGAAAGTTAAAGCTTAACCATTTAAGGGCAACTTGTCAAGTGACATGCCCAACCCCATCACCATGAACATCATCATGAAATCCCACGCTTCCAATGTCCTCTCAGTATTATAATTAATATCGATAAGCCGCTGAAATAACCCTGGAACGCACGCATGATGCGGCAATTACCTCGCCATAGTCTCCTCCATTCGGCCAGCTCCAGCTACCACAGCTCCCCAGGCCCGCTCCCAGTTGCTTAATTATTCAAGAGCCACTTTAATCAACTTGATATTTTTAACAATGTGATCATCCATACCCCATTCAACCCCCTTCCATCCTTTCTCCATTTACTGTTCCTCTAATTTCTCTATTTGTAAGCACTGAACAATGGCTGTGCACTTGGAAAACCGAAAATGTTATATGTATATTTAAATATATACTTAATATCTGCCCTTTTGCTTTTTTAAACTTAATTTTACTGCACCAATCTTCTAATTATATTCCTCATAATAAAGTTAAACCCAAATTCTTCCTAAGATTGCATATTAAACCACTAAGATAGATATTTTTTCTTTCAGTGCCTACTCATGTGTTAGGGAAGACAAGCCCTGCTTACAAGTGGTTACCAAATTGTCGTCAATTCCATGAATGACACACGTTCTCCCCAACACCACTTCCCTCCCATCTTACAGCCCACGCGCTCTGCCCATTTCCATCTTTCCTCCCCCCAGCGTTTAAGGAAAACTTTGCCATAAAACTGGCGACCCTTTGAAGCACTTTTTCTTTAATAGTTTTGGGTGGCAGACAAGTGCTTTATGGAGTTTGGAGCCGGTTTCAATGGAACAGGAATGGCAAAAATGCCACCTCCGGTGAATACTTAACCATTGATTGATTTCAGTGACGAGGCAATGATACTTGATTTATTAAATACGTTTTAGACTTTAAAAGTAAACTTTTAGAATTTGTATCAATATTTTGTTACCTTTTCAATTATATATATCTTTTATTAACTTGGTAGAACTATTTGAGTATGCTTAAAAAATAAGAGAAGTTGAACCAAATTTTATTAATTTTATGATATTCATATTTTGTATAATTTTCCCATAATGTTTTTCATTGATACTTTTTCAAAAGCCCGCTTTATTAATTATTACTTAGTTTCTGGTTTTTGCAATATGAATTAATGAGTAATCCTTTTAATAAATTTTACTACAATCCATTAAATAAAAAACCTACTCGCTAGGGGGATATTTGTATTTCGAAGAGTTGTAAAAAATGTTGATAGATGACCAACTTTTGTGATATCTCTTCATTATGCAAATTTATTTTGGAATTTCAAGTTTTTTTTGCACGTTATTCATGAATCAGTCAATTTCTTTATACACACAAAAAACATTGATGACTATGAGCTTTGAGGATTCTTATTAATTCATTCACAATTGCCACAATGACTCAACCCTAATAATTTATATATTTAACGCTACTTTTTGCAGATGTGCCAAAGTGGTGGATTAATAAACTGATGAAGGCAATCCGATATATATGATACTTTAATGGTTTAATATAAGCTGCCATTATTGGGTCAGCGGAAAAGCCAAGGAGAGCGGGGGCAAGTGCAGTGTAATCCATCCATCGATCGACTGAGCGCCTGCAACAACCCGTACATAGGACACGAACACAAGTACACTAGACTAGGTTTTCGCCCAGGATTATAATCTCCAGATTATGCAAATTAGCTGCCATGAGTGGGTAATAGGAGGCAGCAAACAAACAAGATATTTACAAGTATTTCATTGTGGCCCACGACTCTGAAGAGTGGCTGCGCCTTGAGACCCTCAAAGAGTGCTCATTTTTATAGAGCCCGCATATGTTCCCGAAACAAAAATCCACAGCACATAAAGATTACGAATTGAATGTAAATTAATTTGTTGCCCGAACTGTTTTTTTTGTTATATTTTTATGGGGACTCTCTGCGCGGCAAAAGATGTGAGGCATGGAGAGATGGCGAGATGCAGTTCGATTTTTACCTGGAAACTGGACAGATCCGCCGGCGATAAGGAGCAGCAGCCAGAGATGCCTCATTTTTGTCGCTTATTTATGATTGAGAAGTATGTATGCAAATCCCTTGTCTGAAATCCTTTTCGCTTTCCTGTTTTCGCCTTTGCTTATGTCCAACTTCGAGGATAAACGACTGCCGAGACACTGAACTTTGTTTTTGTCGCTAAGGTTTTGTCGTGAGTTCTTTTTTTTCGGTTTTGAGTTGTTTTTTGCGGGCTTTGCGTGGGCTGTGTCGTTTTCGATTCTGTTGTTCGTCGAGGACTGTCGGTGGGAAATATGAACGGCGATTGCCAACGTCGACGGAGGACATCCAGGCACAGTGGAATGGGATTACAAACAACCTGAGCATATTAGTTTGGGATTAGAGAAAGCTCTATATTTATTTAGATTAAAGAAAGTGTCCCCTAAACTTGTTTAAATATATTTATTTTATTTAATTATCTTACTTTCAGTTCGCAGGACTTGCAATTAGCGAAAATATTGCATACTTTTCGCCAGTTTGGTAATGGAAGTACTTGTGAGAGAAGTCCTCATACTAAGGGTTATATAATAATTATTTAATTATCTTATAAAAATAGGTGTAATATTTCCCCTAAGTCTGAAATTGTATATTGTGTTTGTCCTTTCTTTGCAGGTCTCAGATTAAAGACATTTTTCTACAGAGATATTATATATTTCGCTCTACAAAGTCCAAGAAAAAGTATGTAAGTCGCAAGCTTAATCTCACATCGAATTCGTTATTAAAGCTTTAATATTTCGCATCTAGAAATTTGCTGTCCCAGCACTGTTCCACTGTATTGGCTTGCGCATGGGAATCCGGCATGGGGCATGGAAAGATGTAGCAAGAAGCAGAGGGACAGCATAAAAACCGAATAACCGAAGGCGGCGAAGGAGAGCAGATGACTCATAGAGCACAGTCGCAGGAGTGGTGCCCAATTGGAAATCCAGAAATATGTCGGAATCGTACCGCGAAAGGAGACTTAATTTACCATTTAGCATGCAAAACACGAGGTGCAAGAGCGAGACATCGCCTAGGTTAATTCCACTTTCCAGCATTCCCTTGCAGTTGGTGCAACTTGCAGCCAACCCTCCTAGTCATCCGCCTCCTCCTCCTCCCATCACTGCCCCATTGGGCTTGGCCGCGTTGCCAACTGCTACCCAGCGCTCTCTTTGACGCAAGTGGAAGTGGTAGCTCCTCTCTTAAGCAGCCGATGCATTCTGAGTCTGCGCGCCTCTTGGAACATTTCAATTTTCTTGGGGGAATTCTAACTCAAATTCAGAAATTTTCATGCTGTCAGCAGCACATCTTCTCTATGCTTCCATTCTGCTGGCTTTTAGCTTTGTTGTCGCCCTTGTTGTTTGATTAATTTGTTTTCAAAAGAATGGAATTCTTGGAAATTCAACGAATGCACCGCGCTCGCCATCAGAAATCTCGCTGTGTGCATTCCCGTGTGTGTGCAAGTGTGCTAGTCTTGGTGTGGGTAAATATAAATATTTGATTAATATCCACGCCTATTCAATCCCATTGCTCTATAGATATAGAGGCCCCTTGGAATTGTTCTAAATTTGCGGATGTTTACAAGCTTGGCACCCAACAGAAGACAACACAAACATTTTACCATGGACACTGGAAAAAAACACCTTAATTGGAGGGCTTAAAGGTAGAATGTGAGTTTTTAAAGGGTGTAAATATAATTACTATAAAGAAATATACTTAATTTTAATTTGATTCAATTTATTATTAATAATATTTATTGACACAATAAGAGACTTAACCCCCCTGTTATTTGACTGATCCTTTTGAGTAATTTCCCTCAGTGCAACACACACAGTGGAGCCTCAAAGAGATCTATCTGTGCAATGCATAATGCCAGGCACTTTGTTTCATGCTCGTAGATTAATTTTAATTGTTTGTTTGTTTGTACAGTGCAAATGTTGCATGTAGATACATTTAATGCGGACGCTGTCGCACTCATAAATTGTTACTGCATCTGTTGCGCCAAGTATCTGTATCTGTTGCGAGTATCTGAGGCAATGTAGGCGTCATCCAGACACTGACAAATAAACAAACGTCGCCGGCGGAGGAACTCTGCATCACTCCGCTTTACTCCATTGGGTGTTCCCTTAACCCCTCAGATGCCGCAAGGAAATCACGGCTGCGGCTTCGGCTTTGGCTTTGGCTTCCCATGCTGGGCTTCATTGCAGGCCTGAGAAAAAGCCGCAATTGCATAAAGCAAATTGTCTCCGGGGGATGCAAATAAATTTCCGCGAATCTTTGTGCTGCAACTGCACAAGTAGTCTTCTTCAGGAATAAGAATATTGAAGGGAAGAAAAGGGGTAACAGTGGCGAATCCATGGACATGTGCTGTTCAGCAATTGCAGGAATTTAGCGCAAGCATGTGGAATAATTGAATTGCATTTCGTTACTTAATTGCTAATTAATTGGGGCTTTCGCAAAACCAGTTCAGGGAATTATTAGTATTATCATTTTGAAAGAGTTGAAAAATACTTGTATTTATTTCTGAGAAACTAAGATGAATATTAAATATATAAAATTATTTATGTAAATGTTGCTTGAATAACAAAGATATACAAATATATAAGATTATATATTTATTATTATTCATATTATTTATTCATTTATTTTGACTTAATATGATTTACATTTTTTATAGGCAAAATAAATAAATAAATATGAATAAATAAATACATTTTACCAGGAATCTTAATATAATTTCTATATTTCTATCATATAATGGCATTTATTCATGATATTTACTTGATATTTTTCACTTAATAATGCAATAATATTCTTAATTATATCAGGTTCTTTAACCATATTTATTTTATTTCGACACTCTGCCTAATTTTCAGTCATCAGAAAGTACGAATTTTATTTTTCTTTACCCATTGCCATGGTTTTTTCTAGGCACAATCCACACTTTCAGTGGTCCACATCCGTTTATTCATACTTATGCCAGGAAATGCTTTCTTTCTAAAAATACAACCCCTTTTTTTCAAAAGGAATGTTTTTAAATAAAATTATTTCGCGCCACATAGTCATCACGCTCTTAAAACTCGCTCTTGGCTGGCGTTTGCTTTCTCTTCCGTTCAGCCGTTCTCTTCGGCAAGCTGGCAAGCTGGCAAGCAAGCATTATACCAATTTAATGTTTAAATTCATTTCTGACGTTGCCCCGAACAGACGGTTATAATTCGAAACGAAATTGAAAAATATATCATATACTAGCCTTCCCCTCAGTGATCTTGTGCGGTGTATAGAATAATCCGAGATTCAAAAGAATAGTTTCCAATCAATAACAATAACGATTCCCCCGTGGAGAAAAGGTGCTGACAGTGCTGGCCGGAAATTGGAACGCTTCAACGTCAACATAATTACGCGGCAATAATTTTTTCGAAAAAAATCGAAAAGGTCACCAGAAATCAATCGTCGCCCCGTGACATAGATTTCGAAATAACATCGAACAAAAGCCCAAAACGCTGCGTATTGGATACCTACTTAAGCTCTGACCGGCAACGAGTGCACTACCCATAAATAAATAAAAAACCCCACTTTAAAAATATATAAAAAAATCAAAAATAAATAATGATGTCCAGACGATCGCTGCTAATTGCCGGACTCCTACTGATCGTGGGCAGCTCCGCGGGTAAGTGCCTTCTGGGGTTAAGCCTGATGCAACCGTTAAGTAATCTAATCAAAATGGGAGGAGGGCGACCCCAAAAAAATATTAAAAAAAAAATCAAGTCAGTCCCGCTACCACTAATCGCAATGGATCAGATTTGGACTGGGATCTTGAAGTGCAGTCCAGGAATTTACAATAAATCGATGTGATTGTTGGGCGTCAGTCCACTGGATGATAATGTTGCGGGGCCGGAATGTTTTCAACCAATTTTGACCTACATTCGAACCTAGCGTAGCATGATTATGCACTGGAAATATATAATTAGCAGATAATGCTCTTAGAAATATAAAATATTCAGAATATTTTAATATTTCATATTTTAAATTCATCTATTCACAGACAAACTCAAAATTCTCATTATTAACCCAAACTATTTGTTTAAAAATTTTCTTTCATAAGCATTTTGCACAATCTTTCATATATATAAAATCCAATTATAACTTGAAATGTGTTTTAGCTCAAAAATATGAGATTTCATCTGCTGAAACACAAAAAATATAACATATAATATATATAAGTGACTAATTTTTCTTAAATTATTTATCTATGCAAATCAGAGATGGAATTCGGGGGATTTGTATGGACCAAATGAATCATTTAAATGATGATGAGCGATTAGGATTCCCATTGGCCCCTTTTTGCATAATGATTCATTATCAGATCTTTTAGCTGTTGACATTTTTCTAAATATATGCAAAGAGATTTCCGCATTTTTTCCCTCTTTTTTTATTTTACAGATAGTGTATCTTAATGTTTTTATTACTTGGTAATTTTTGCACTTTCTTACAGCGAGTGGCTTCGAACAGTAAACTTAATAATTTATTGTCTAAAGGCCGTCACATTAATTCAGTTATTTATCACGTTCGATGAATGGCATGCGAGTTTTCCTCCTCAGCTCATTCAAGCGATTGGTAGGAAATGTTTCGAGGGAGGGGAGTGGCGGTGCTGCTGCTTTTTGCCATTTGTGATTCCAACTCGGTTACGGCTGTTAATTATTCCAGACTTCTCCCATTGTTGCAGCGGCCAGGAAATGAGCAAAAACAAACCCGTGATCAATAGGAGCAGCAGGAGGAGGGTTAGGTATCGGATTCGGGATCCTGTATTAATTAGCCCCTCAACTCACCGCTAGGTAGAGCATCGATTCCCCTAAA
The DNA here is from genome assembly GCA_008042485.1 of Drosophila mayri. NCBI lineage: Eukaryota > Metazoa > Arthropoda > Insecta > Diptera > Drosophilidae > Drosophila > Drosophila mayri. The sequence continues at coordinate 119,473 of VNJN01004575.1, read as the reverse complement.
GAAGCGTGTCGAAGAAGCGTGAGAACACTATTGGTCTTGGTGTGATCACCTGGAACCCCTTTCCGTATTTGTTTGCCTACCCCAATCCATAAACAATGCGATTATCATCAGATTGATTGGATTGCGAAATGGTGGGCTTGTCTCTATATACAAAATATATAATGCATACATATAAGAAAGGCAGTTTCCTCTCTGATCCGCCAGGAATTTATGTTTGCTCAGTCCACATATTTACCATATTTACTTAATATTCCAAAGATGTCCGACTGCGCTTGACATGGGTAAACAACAAGTCTAATCACTGAGAGAAAAATTGTGTGTATAAGTGGTCAAACAATTATGACGCTATTGCAAATTCCTTAAACGTCAATTAACATTGCAGATTTTGCAATCTTAAATGCTTGATTACTTGATATAAACAGGTATCTGGTTAAACATGAAGGTAATATGTGAATGACGCTGACAGCTTCTCTATTGAAATCTGTGGGGTTTACTGCTGACCACACGATGAAAAAAGTTATGTAAAGACTTAGATAAAATTTTATTTATTAATTCAATGACATGTATATTTAGTACAACTTGTTCTCAAATAATAAAATAGATCTAAATGTCTGTGACTTGAATAAATCAAACTAAACTTTCAGATTAGACCTGGCTTTTAAAGACTAAGCCAGGTGGTTATCATTTACAAATCTTCAGCAGACAAATTGGAGACAAAATCTTCTCTTAGTTTCCAAGTCAAACTGGTTTTTCCTTTGAATTTCCTATAGATACATTTATAGCTTCTTTGTAAGTTTGTATCTGACTTCTTCTTTTATCCTAAAAAAATTTATCTTGCTTATACATATCCCTAAAGAGTCAAATAACTAAAAAAACCAGGCTTTGAAATTTGAATTCCTTGTTAAATACCGAATATGATTACATTTTACAAGAATTTCTTTTAAAAAAAACTTTGATACTCAGCAGATTTTCCAAGTGTCCCGATTTTTGAGAACAAATTCTGTTGGTTTTTTCTTTTTTGGGTATTTCTGTTGTTTGAAGGAGTGCCTTGTTTTCCCTCGCTTTTTTCCGCATTGAGGATTGAATTTCATGGAATGTTGTGGTGCGAATTGAAGTGCCGGGAAAAGAACCAGAAGCAGAACCATAGCCCAGAAAAAGAAGGCATCAAATGACCGCGAATATGGCAAAGAAGCGAGAAGCATAAAAAAAGATTTCGTTTGCTCGAAATGTGAGGGAGAGATGGTGGCATAATATATATAAAGAACTAAGTTTATGGGAAGGAAATCATGTATTTTTTAAATACGTGAAATCTGAACGATAAGATACCTTAATTTTTGTGTCTTGTTTAACCTGTGATCACCTTGGGATGATATATTTTATCACCAATTGTATGTTGCATAAACCTACCAATAGGGAGACAGAGGTGGGAGTGGCGTGTTGCCAGGGCCCTGCCCTTGTCTGTGCAGAAATTCCTGCTCGACGAAGGCCCGGGTATTTATTTTGGACCAGAGTGACTCATACGGATCGGTCTGTTCGCCATACCATGGCATGGCATTCATGTACTGGTTCGATTCGCTTGCACTACTGCACAGATGGGGGCTTTGTGGAGTGGGTGGGCAAACGGGGGTTTATCGGGTACATCGGCGGGGAGACTCACTTCACTCTCTGTGCCGGCAAGAGCGAGTTAAGGCAACTCGTAACCAATTCTCGACAATTAAAGAATCAATTTACTTAGCGTCGCTGGCGAATTGCCTGCCGCTGAATGAGTTGTTGTCCGCCTCGCGGGGTGCGGGCATTTCAAGCGGGTGCGGTTGGTGCAGCACCATTCAAGTGGGGCACGATATGTACATCTGTATATATAATGCCTATATAGCTGACTTGTACATGGCCACTGTACATGCATATGAAGCGCTGATCATCGGCACGATAATGGAGAAGCCAACTGATGATTCAGTGGCAGGCACAAGTCAAAGTTAAAAAGCCGCAGATGCTATCCCTGCTCTCCCCGGCTTGGGCTTATAAGTGAGAATTTCCAGAATTTACGATCCATCAAGAGAACCAGAAGTGCTGATCGAGTATACTTGAGGGAAACCGATCAAGCTATGTATGTTAGCTATTTTGCAGCTTTGTAATGCAGCGATTTCAGATTCCGATCTTTGGAATGTTAATCTTGAGACATTATGTACAAAGTATGGGTTCTTAGGTTCATAGAAAATATAGGAGTCTCCCTATTTTATAATCTTTTTCATGGATTTTTCTAAGGATTTTATAATGGCAGTATAACTTAATACTTTTCCTAGATTTATTTTTATTTTTAAATGTTTTCTCAGCTTAAACTTATTTCTAGCGCTCTATTTAATTTATTCTTGAAAAACTCTATAATTTAATATTAGTTTCTAGAACATAGTATTCCTATTTCATTTTTTACTTAGCCTAACTAATTGATTTCATAATTGCAACATAATATTTTTAAAAACCTTCAAAGTCTGTCTTCCTTTACTTAATTTTTTTGCCACCTTAACAAATTGATTTAAGGCTTGTGATTTAAAAAAAAACTTTAAACTTTGCAATTTTCAACAGTTATATTTTGTAGACTTGAAAATATGAAATATGCTTTAAAACTAATAAATGTCCAACCTGTCTCCACACATATAATGTATTTTTTTTGTTTCTTAGCGGCCAAAGCACTTAACAAATTCTTAACGGCATACTTCATTATGTTTTCTAAAAAAAAAAAAAACAAAAACAGACTCTGCTGCGTGCTAAAATTCCAATTGAAACTTTGACTCCAACCCAAATCGAAATGAAACCAAGCAGTTAATAGAGGAGCGGAGGAGGAGGGAGGCATTGGGATAGATGAGGATAGATGGCTAGGGAAGAACAAGAAAGGAGTGCCGCATATTAATTAGGAGCCACGACACACACACACACAAGAACCCTGCCCCTGAAGCCTCTTAATATGCGCTGGGCGTAGTCAAAGTCGCGCCTCGACTATATAGCATATGGCCATCCAACCAACTACTGGCACTATGCCCGCACAATTCCGAATCCAATTCCGAACCCAAATCCATGGCACTTGCCGCAGGCACGTGCAGGAGGGAAAATCTCCCGGCCCCGATCGAGGGCGCTGTGGAAAAATCGTTTAAGTGAAATCAATGTTCTCTGTTTTTGGAAAACGCGCATAAAGAAAGTGCACATAGGCTCGTGAGTGCTTCTGGATTCTGTTTGGATCATAGAAAATCAAAATCAAAATCGAAATCGGCCACTTGATGCCGCTGCTCACATGGGGGATCAGGCGAATGGAAATGGAAATAAATCGATTAGGGTAATGGGTAGGTTGAAAATATTGAACAGCATTTGCATATTTTAAACATTTTATGGACGCATTTTTTGTAAATCCTCAATTAGTTTTTAGCCAGAGAATGGCAGCTGCCAAATAAGTTTTTAGTCTGCAATCCCTTTGGCCATAGACCGGCACACGCTTGCCAATAATTTGCTATTTTCGGCATCTGTCAATGCAGCACATCTGCTCCTGGGTCCTGTGTGTTCCTCCCCCTCCTGCTGCTGCTGCAGGGCTCCTGGCCAATTTCAATTTTTAAAGTGCCCGGGTAGTCGCTTATGCGTAGGTAGTCGCTTTATGAGGTTCTCGCCTCCCGGTCCGTGGTCCTCCATGGCCGTAACCTGATCGCTTTCACAGAACCCGAATGCCATTATCATTATCCGCTTCGCCTCATGTCTCTATCTGCCACACACGGACACGGATACTCTCACCCAGACAGGCATAGGCACAGGCACAGGCACAAAGCCATCTCCTCCACCTCCTACTTCTCCTCATCCTCCAGTGCCGACGCACAAACAATTTTCGGCTCATATAACGCAGAGTCGGTCCCTTGGCCAGGTCTTTTCTCCTCTAGAAAGCGGTGACTGGTCAGACACGTACTGCACTCTGGAAAATTATTGGAAAATTATAATTCATGTTGGAAAAATTATTTGAAAATTGTAATTGTAATTGTAAATGTGGGAAATGGTAAAGGATTTTTTTTGTGAAACTTGAAATGTTTATCTTGAGTAGATATTTAATTTATATTTTATTATCTCATTAGAAAATATAAGTTTCTTAAATAAAATCGTCTCTTATTTCTTCATAAAAATCTTACTAATTAACCCAGCAATTTCTAGAAAAGAATTTCTCCCAGTGTTCGGCTTAGAGGAGGGGATGAACAGAGCCGACCCGGCTGGACAAACCTGAAAACATTCGGGAAAGGAGATCAGAGATCAGAGAGCTCCCTCCCTCCGCGGCTCTGGTCTGGCCTGGCTCTTAATTTCCTCCCGGGGCCTTATCACAGGTAGTAAAAACCAACAACAAAAGTGCTGCACTTGAATGATTCCCGAGCTATGGGCTAGGGGGGAAAGGTAAATGAGTGGCAGGAGGGAGTGACTGGCACTATATAGACAGACTTAACTTTGGCCTGTGGCTTTGGGTTATTAGCTGAATAAATGCATTTCTACCGGCACTGTCTTTTATTTCCAGAATCATGGTTATGATAAATTGTTGTCGGTCTAATTCTGAGTAGCAATTAAAATGGGCCAGGAACAAGGGTTAAGGGAAGTTACCGGGGGAACTTTTATCTCTCCAGAGATAGGGAGAACACGAAAGTGTACATAATCCGGGGTTAAGATCGTTTTTGGGAGGATGTGAACCCGAAATTAGAGGTTAGAAGGCAGGCAGCCCGAAATTAATGGAATTATAAATGAAGGCCTTAAATGGTTTAATCTTTTCATAGGAATATCTTTGTATATAATAATCATATTTTGAACTTGAACTTATATTTATATATATATATATTAATGTTTCTTAAGGGAATATAATTTCTAGTTTTAGGATACCCTAAGGGTAACTTAGGGTTATTCAGCTAACTCTCATTATTCCCATTGTGAATATATTTAAAATACTTGAAACCCCCCTTTATTCAGCATTCAGAAACATATCTGGAAAATCCTCACATCTCTTTACAAATAGTTTTTTTACTTGTATTTTTACTTGTACTTTGAATTTCCTTCCTCCCCAAAAAAGTATATTTACCAAGTTCCTTATCGTTAATGTTTGTCGGAAGCCAAAACCCATTCGATTCTTTTGGAAAAAATCTGCAAATAAAATAAACTTTCATTGTTGTGTTTGCTCTACTGCGCTTATCTTCCCGGTTCATTGGCTTCTTCTTTTATTTTTTATTTTTATTTTTTTTTGTGTGGGGCGGAAAGCATCCAACATAAATTCAGTTGGCTTCGGTGTCTTTTGGTTCAATGTAAATACGAGAATAAATTTCTTTTATGGCTTAAGTTTACGACAAAGAGCGAATGCGCGTGAGTGAATGTGCATTTTTTGTTCCCGAAAAAAGAGGGAAAGATCATTTTCCTTTTTGGCAGGAATTGGAGAATCGAAAACAGAATCGGAATTCGAGTTGGAAGCCCAGGGAGAATTGTTTTGTCCAAATAGTGTTTTTTTTTAGCACGCAACACTGAGCAAACGATGAAAAACTGGCCATAACACTCATAGAAACACAAGCGGCCAAAGCAAATGTACAAAATGTAAATTTAAACTTTTCACAATCACCCGACCCAAACTGTCCCTTATTTTTTCGAGGGTGTGTGCGGTGTTTTACTTTTTACACGGAGAGAATTAAAGGAAGGGAAACAAAGTATAACTTATTAATTTTGTACAATATTTGAATATTTTTTAAAATTAATGAAATTTAAAATAATGATGAGGATTTATGAATATTATGTTTATATTCCCCATTGTTTATATGACGTATACGTAATGGTCAATGAGCCTTCAGAGAATGGACTGAGAAATTTGCTGACTTCTCATTATTATATTTTTATTATCTTCTAAATTAATAATTATTTATCATTATCAATTAAATCTTTCTTATTTAATAATAATTTAATATGTTGATATATTTCTATATAATTGATCATTTTTGTATTTCTGAGATCAAATCAAAGATAAATGATTTAACTTAAACTGACCTCTATATACTTACTTTAATTAACTTGCCCTTTTATTTAATACCTTTCTTTGCATTTACTGTTTACTTTTTAAATTTTAAATATTAGCCCTTCTACTTTGTTTACAGTGCCTTGGGCTCTTGACGTGTATCCGTGTTGCAGTTGGCACTATGAAAATGGACATTGTTGTGAAATGCTTTCAATTCGGCGTGTGTGTGTCCATCGGTGACACCACCAAAAACAAAAAAGTGGCCCAATGCGTTGCCCTTCTCCTCGTTCTCCTCTCTGGTATAGTTTTCCTTTCCGTCAGCACGTCACATGTGGGTGCGGCGATCGCCCAAGCGGCCAGGAGGGTGGGAGAGGAGGTAGAACCCCGCGGGAGTGAGAGTGCAAGGGAGACGGAGCGTTAGCTAGGGGGAGGAGGTGTTGGTGTTGGGTTAGGCACTGTTGTTTTCCCCTCTTTCTCTCTGCATTCGCTCATTTTAATTTTCGGTTTTCATGTGACCCCATTTCACGGAAATGTTTTCCACAAAATATGTTTGTACACATGCTCAGGCGTATATAAGTACACTTGGAGGAATAATATTTATGGTTAAAATTTTAGTATAAAAATTAAATATGTTAGTGTCAAAAATAATACCATTTGTTTACCAAAAATCGTAGTAAAAAACCTTACTAGGCTTATTTCCCTACTGGGATTCTGCTGGCACCGAATTTCCAAAATATGTTAAAAACTATGAACTAATATTACCCTCTTTCCTGATTCCTACTTAGTTTACAATTTTTAATTTATAATTTTAAACATAAATTAAATTTTCCTTGGTGTACTTATTCCCTTCTGGGGAAAATTAAAGGAAAACTGTAAATACGAATTGGCAGCCTTTAATTTAACCCATCATCAGTGCAGCTGTCCCCTCTACCCACGTATCCCTCGACCCTAAAGTCCCCTTGATGAATTCGAGCTGCAAAAATGATAAAGCCAAAAACAAACACAAATACAGACAGTTATGATGGCCTAATGCACACTGCCAAAGCAACAACACTAATAACAACTGCAGAGGCAGCAGCAGCAGCTAGCCGCGGTTTCGATTTCCATTTAATTTCCTTTAATTAACCCAACGACTAAATGTGGTGGCTGATGTGACCCCCTGGGGGAATGGGTATTATAAACAATCTAATGGTTCATGATTGCAGAAGATCTTATAAAGCCATGGATAAACTTTAATGTGCTAGATAGGGAGCATTAACTGAAATTCGTAAAGCAAACAAAGTTTGTTTAAAGAAATACTTAAGCAAATCATTTTAAAGATTTCATTAGGAGCATTGAAAGATTAGGAAAGTTGATAAAAAGCATCTTAAAAACACTTTAAGGGGTTGTAATATTCTCAATAAAATTTAATATCATTTTGTTAAACTTATATTCTAATTTAAACCCTTTTCTTTCTTACAGTTTTATCCTTTCCTCAAAGTTTAGCCGAGGAAGAGATGCAGAATGATGATGTTGGCAACTATGACGATAGTGATACTGATAGTGCGCCCTCTCCACAAACCAAAGCCACAAGTCCTGAAAGTCCCAGCGTCCAAAAAACTTTGACGGCAACTGGTATGCGAGGCGAGGATTTGGTCCTGAAGTGCGATTTGGACAGCCAGGGTGAGACCTTAAATCTATATAACACCCTAAAACCTTTCTAATAATTAATAAATATCTCTTTTAGTGCTGGAACAGAGCGTAATCCTATGGTATTTCGGCGACAATATTGTTGCCAATGGCAAAAGCGTGGTTGTGTCTAACTTCCAGCTGGACAAAACCGATCTGATCATTCTAAAGGCTAGTCCAAAGGACGCTGGCATCTACCACTGCCAGGCTGTGCCCTCCAATTCCGTGGTCTACACGAAGGTTACCATTGCCGAACATTCCCTGGACGCCATTGCGCCGGAGAGCTCAACTTCTGCGGCAGGATCAGGATCTGCAAGCAGCAGTTTGCTCCTGGGCTGGACGTTGCTAGGATCCACGGTCCTAGTGCTGTTGCTGGGTATCGGCAAACATTAGTTTAGTTTTAGTATTAAGCCATCTACTTTTTCCAATCTTCTCAAAAGGAAATCGAGTAATTCAAGTCTCTGTTGATTGTAAATTTTTGTATTTTGTAAAGACACGCGAAATCAACTTTATTTATTAAATAAAAAAGGAACCAAAGTATACAGAACCCAAACTATATTTCGAAGCTAAGAGGAAATCTAAGAAAAAACATGATATATTTCCGTTTAATTTATTTATATTTGTGTTTGCTTATCCATGGACTCAACGAAAATGACAATATTCATGTAAGACACTGGCTTTAAGTATATCGTTATATATATATATATATATATGATTCTGTATATATGTATATGCTTAAAGGTCGGCATTCGAAATCAGGTCCTCGTCAAAACTTTGTTTATGGAACTTTCATTTTGTTTTTGAGTTTTTTTTTTTCTTTTTCATTTTTTCATTTGATTATGAGCAATAAGATTCGCTTGATTGCTTCAATTGGCACGTTTATTGATCAGCTCTAAATGTTATATGATTCTTAAATAAAATATATATAAAATATATTCCTACACTCACAATTGGATTATATGGTCAGCATGTTATGGCGATATTCCTCAGGTATTGTAGCAGAATCAAAGACAAAACCCTCTCATATATAGTAGTGCTTCCCCTGATTTGTCCAGTTCGTTTCGGTTCTGTTCAAAGTTGATGTGGCGTAGTTTCGTAAAAGTAAGTTTCATATGTATGGTGTGGCGCTGGTACCTCTCACGTATTTCTAAGCTTTGGTCTAGTGTATATAAAATAATTCGCATGCCCTTCGCCTGATCTCTTATCCCCCCCACCCACTCTGATACTCCAGTTACACTAACCAGTACGTTACATTAAGTACGCTTGGCTGTACAAAAATATTGTGTAAGTATTGCAAATCCTAAAAAGTCACTAGATCGTTACCCAAAAGTTTAGCTAAGCGGAATTCCCTCGATCCCTCTAATTGTGATTTCATTTCCATTTCCGTTTCAGGTAACAAAGGATGCTCCTCTCTCTCTCTCTCTTTATAACTTTATCCTCTTTCTGCCAACTTTCACATGCATACATACAAAACAAATAAATATTATAGCTAAGGTTAATCAAAAGGGTTTCAATTATTTCTTTTTGGGCGGTTTTAAACCGATCGTCGCAGTTTTTGTGTCCTAATTAAAAAAAATTTCACATCTTCCTTCGGCTCGTTGCAATGTCAATTCTTCAAACTTTAACTTTAAACTTTAACTAAACTAAATTAACTTTAATTGCCGCTCCTCCTCTTTCTCCTCCTCCTCCTCGTTGCGGTCCAAATTCCCCGGCTTGGCACAAATGTTTTAATGGTGATCGCTTCAGCGTGTGTACTATAGCATTAACATTAACATTGACCCAAGCTAGCAGGCGCGCGCATTAGCATTTGTATAATTAGAATACTTTAGTTTCTCTCTGTGTGTTTCCTATTCTTGCGGTCGCGTAATCCGGAAATAACGTATGTACACTTCCCCTTCCCGTCGGGCCTTAGAGGCGGACGCGCAGCAGGAGCGAGGCCAGGAGCACTCCGCAGGCCACAGTCATCAGTGGCAGCTGCCGTATGGCTGACGCAGCTCCTCGGGTAACGCCAATGCCCGCCTGCATGATCTGCTCTGGCGGCAGATCCATATCGGGTGCAGCAATTGATTCTATCGGGATAATGATACATATAGCTTGGGTTCAGGGGGAATTCTCGTTTGCTTTGACTCACCATCATCTTCCTCGATCTGGAAATCATGATCCGGCGAGAAATTGGACCAGCCATGAGTGTTCTTTGCCTTGACGCGAGCATGCCACAGGCCGCGGCGTGGCAGGTCCAGCTGATGTGTGATCTTCCAGATGCCCTCGGTGTGGTTGTGGCGATGCGTCTGCAGCACTGAGACTGTGCTCCAAGTGAATGACTATAAAGGGAAAAGATGGGGATTTAGATGGGGATTCACAAGTTAAATATTTCCATCTTCTGAAAGACTACAGATTAATTTATGTTTAGAAAAATATCCAAGAGATACTTTTAATATATTTTGAGAGGCATCTAAAAGTATGCTGCAAAAGTATGTTTATAATAAACCATTTTGAAACATATTTTACGGTGTACAACTAAGAATTTTCCGAATTTTTCTTAACACTATCCTAGAAATTTCTCTTCCACAACTCACCCCCGTTAGCTGGTAGTCCAGTATAGCCTCAGAGAGCGGCTGGCGACTCCTCACCAGCCAGTGCATGGTAACCTTGGTGCCCTCCACCTTCATGTCCTCAAACTGTGGCGTCTCTGGATTGTAACTGACATGCACCTTCACCTCGTTCGAACCAATGGCATTCTCCACCTGGCACAAATACTCGCCCAGATCCTTTTTACCCACTTCCCTGATGATAAGCGTGGTGCGATTGTGGCCATTGTGTGCGGAATCCTTCAGTGAATACTTCTCGGAGAGCTGCAGGGTCTTGCCGTCTTTAATAAAGTAACTCCTACCAATGGGATTGGCCCGATAGTTGCAATACAGTTCCGCGGTGTGACCCTCTTCGGTGTTCACATGATGCCGATGGGTCGACACCTTGGGACTGTACTGAACATCAACGGTGATCATGCCGTGGGGAGGATCGCGGCTGCCATCGTCCCCCAGGCACTGATACACGCCGGCATTCTCCTCATCAATGTTGTCCAAAATAACAACGCCATTCTGAATGTCCTCGGATGATGATTCCAGACGAAGACCCTGCAAAATTAAATTATGCAGGAAGGTTGGGGATGATCGTAGATGAATGGTGGCCATGAAAGGGGGAAAATGGTGGCAAAAAACATACATTAAAGGACCACTTGATGGTATTCTCGCCCGGCAGATACGTCCGACACTCGAGCTTGTGGTGGTCACCCTGCCTGAACGTCTGCGAGCGATCCGTGACATCGCGATCGTCGCAGAGGATCGACAGCCGGGCGCCCACCCGCAGTGTCGTGTGCTGTCGGACCTTCTGGGGCAGAATCTCGCAGTAATAGTCATCAGAATCATCCGCTGAGGCGTCCCTCAGTAGGATCGAGTTGTTGGCCATGCACTCCACGCGATGCCCGATGGGATTCTGGCCATTGGCAATGATTGTTTTGTTTTTGTACCACATCACAGCGTTGCTCACTAAAGTGGCATATAGTTTGGATTGTAAAAATTATTTCTTAAAGTTAGGAATTAGAAACTCACGCTGGAAATTGCGAACATCACAGTTGAGCACCACATCTTCACCCGGCTTGGCCTCGATCCTGAGGTCGTTCTCTTCAAAATAGGGAGGCCCCATTGTCTCCGAGGTTGCCGTAATGTCGTCCTTTGATGAGTCATCGCCGCCATCATCGAGACCACCGTAGTCGTAGTCATCCTCCTGATATCCATTTAGATCTCCTTCTACAGGAGTTCCAAGGCAGAGCACTGGAAAACGTTTTAAATATTTACTTATTGTTTTATTTACATGGAAATAAATTATAGTAATATTATCTCCCCCTTAATTTATGGTTTAATAATTCCATGCCTAAAGTCTATCAAGCTTAAACTGGGATGGAAAGTCATAAAACCATATTAATAGAAAAAGTCAATCTTATGGATCGCACCTATTACTCATAAAAACTACAGATGTTATTTTTAATTTGCTTATAAATCGCACCTTTCAACCTTATGGAGAAAGCCACACATTTTACAGTCAGCTATAATAAACAAATTAAATGATTAATATTCAAAATACAAGTCAATTTTAACATTATGGGAAAAGGTGCATCGGAGTGATTCACCCTCTAAGTGGTTCCAGACTTAATTGGAATTGATAAAAATCGTCCGATTATATCCCTAGCAAACTGCTGCTTCCAATCAAAGGGTCGCTTCTGCCACAAAGAACTCGTTTGTGAGGGAACGGAAATGAGCTTGAAAACAGGAACTAGGGGGAGATACAAGCCTTGGATATTTGCAGATACTCTTACTTGATTACCTATAAAGTTTTGCTCTTAGTCTGGTTTAGTTTCAAAGAATCTAGAAGTGTTTTTCTCTTCTTGAAGCTACATCATAAAAAATAATCAGATAATCCCACAAACAGATAACTAAACTAGATATGAAATGAGGCATAGCTAAGCTATAAGTAAATTAACGCCAGACATAAAAACAGGTACAGATACAGTTAAAAAGGGATTTTGGATTGTTAAATACTTGGTTCCCCATAAGAATAATGACTCTACTCCCGCCAGCAATGGAGGATTTATGCAAATCGTATGAGCAATTTTTAGCGGCCACAATCTTTTATGTATTAGCCATAACAATTTGCATGCCATATGCGATGGCTCACTTGACATCTAACGGCTGACAGTTGAGTGAGTCACGAACTACACCAAAGCAACTCCATCATGGCCGTCGTATAAGGTTATGATGGATATAGCCGGGATTACGCAAGTAAAACTCGTTATCACTGGTCGATAAAAGCTTTTTAAGGTGAGCACTTGGAGCCAAAAGTCGGAGGAGCCGGCAATCTTATCCAACTGCCATCCGCTCAGACGCCCCTTTTATGGTCTGGGCCACTTTGAAGTAAAAACAGCACAAAAAAAAAGAAGAGATATAAAAGCTGGCCAAGAGCAGCATTGGGGACCTTCACCGCAACGATCTAGCTGCAATCTTTGGCCTGTGTCAAGGTTAGACTCCTTGGATACAGATACGTGCATATATGTACATCCAAGGCTATGGATATGGGTACGGATACATCCCGACTCCACGCAATTGTTGTCTGCAAGTAGGTCAGCGTCAAAAGTCAGCTGAGGGATTCAAGGGGGCCGCATGCGTCATCCAGCCCCCTTGGGCCCAGCTTCGTCGTCCTTGGATCGATGTCGTTGTTGGGGGTTGCAAATAAAAAACAGCTCCAGCAGCTCCCTGGCAACAACAGCAGCCACTTCGGGCTTAAGTTCATCCATATGGATGGATGGCTGGATGTTTCTCCCTTTCGCACTTTCGCACTGCGACGACACCCCCTATCTCCAGCTCCGGCTCCAGCTTCGGGTGCCCCCCCTTAGTGCAATCGTTTTAAGTGGAACAAAGGCGTCAGGATGTCGCGGCGCCAGCTTCTCATCCAGAGACCCTCCTCGACCCCCCGGCGCGTGCCACTCCTTCGTTGTCTCTAAACTTGAGTTCAATGTTACACACAATGGCCATTTGTGGCCTGCATTGGCATTGGTACGTCGTCGGGAATTTGTCGCAGTCCATTCCTCCATTCCGGGCCAACTTTTGATGACTTTGGATTCCCTGACAGATGAAGTCATGTTAAATTGTGGCGTGGGCTTCTATTTGGAATGCTGTGCAGATGTTTATTATTTAAAAAAAATGTGTGTTGCTTTGTGTGCTCTTCAATTTGCCAAGATTATAGATTTCGAAGCTTGTTTTGGAGTCTGTAATATTGATTTAATACTATTTTGGAAAAGGAATGCAGGCACGTTGCAGCCTTTCGAGTGGTTTCTTAGCTTAAAGTTTATATTTGTTTTTCTGTGGCAATAGTTTCTGAATATTAATTTAATTATTTTCCAATTGAAAAACCTGTTTTATTACCACTCGAATTGAAGAGGCACTCCTGAATATTATACATATAAAATCCCAATCACATTTGGCTCTTGTAAATATAAACAATCTAAAACTAATTGGTGAAAGTCACACAAAGCTAGAGAGTATCAAAACAGTAGTTATCGTAATCAAGTTTAAGTTTACTTAACGTTAGGATATAATTAAAAGTGGCTATCAGTATTTAAATAGATTTCAACTTCTTTAATTGAATTTTTGTTTTAGGCCAGCTTAAATCTTAAAGTTTAAAAGCCATTGCAGTGGCTCTTAATATATATTCATTACTTTGCCCCAGATTCCGAATGTGTATTAATGTTTTATAGTATGTAAGTCTCATTAACGAGGTTTCCTGGCGCCGTACTCCACTCCCAGTCGCATTATCAGCAAGGTCGGACAGGGAATATCGGCCGACCATTGATAACTCCCATTCAAGATTCAGTTCAAGATTCTACCGATGCTATATAGCGTCCAATTTGATTGCCAATTCACGATCGTGTCGTTATTGTTGTTTTTTTTTATGTCCCGCATGTGGTTAGTCGCGTCGGTAGACGCATGAGATATCGCATACAGACGCGGATGAGTTATGAGGTCAATAAGTAAACAAATCTAGAATGGCCCACATCGACACATCCTCGCTAGCCCCGCCAGTCTGCTGAGTCAATGAAATGTGTATAAATAAATGATGGCATCTTTACTCGCCACCGCTTGCCAATCCTAAATGCACAGATTTTTTTTTTTTTAAATCTCAGAACTCGAAAGGAAACCTCATCCAGATTTGGACGAGGGGGGGAAACATGGGAAACATTCCTTAATCGACATGTCATGTCCAAGTCGATGGAGAAGTCGGATTGTGATGGGGGTCGTAAAAGTGCCCAGAACTGGGTGAGTTCCAAACATCGGGGCAGTGGTCAGAGATTTGGCTGGGAACAGTTGATCTTCCATACACAAAACCATTTTTTTTTACATTTAGAGATTATTTTGAAGGTCTTTTTTATTGTTTCAGGGTTTATTCTTTGCTTTTAATATTAATAGATTCCCTGGAGATCTTAAATTACTTGAAAATGGTCAATGCTTAATGATAAAGAAAGCTTTTAAATAGTTTGCAAAACATTTTCTATAATAATTAAACCTTTAATGGATTTGTTGCTTTGTTAAAAGATGCTTAAAATCATGATAACAAATAATGTAATCCATAGACCACTAGGGTCTAAAAAAAGTTGTTTAATTTTTTAAATATTTTCAATTGATTTCAAATAAAAGATGATATGTTTATACTTAAAATTTTCCAACAGCAAAAACAAACATTACATTATTTAAAATTAATACCAACTCAGTAAATCTATAATAAACCTTGAACCCCAGTCTTTAGATCAAAAGTCAATGAATGGAATATGTTATAAAGACTCTCCACTGTATACATAATTCGATTCCATGAATTTGCATAGAGACGCACAATAAACGGTGGCAACTGCCGACAAAAATACAAACACATAATAAATGGAAAATTAAATTGAAATCAATTGAATCGGCAAATCGATTTCCCCCCCTGGTCCACCAATTCCCTCCCCATGGGTGGGGCCTCCGCACCCTCGGGAGCCCTGAGCATTTTGATTGATCAAATCACTGATTTATTATGCGATCTTTATTTTTGGAAGGCGAACGTGGCGAATGCGTAATTTGATCATTTCGTTGTTTTTCGGAAAATGCCAAATGGAAAAGAGCCGCCGAAAAGTCAGCTAAGCAATTTATGCATGCAGATCGTACATATCATATCATATCGTATATATCATAATATATGTACATAGTGTACACTTAATCGCCACTTCTGGGAACAATATTTTATGAGATCCCAAAGGACGGACGGGTGGGGCTCTCTGGCTAACCTTGAGGCTGTCCATATGTTTTCGGTGTAAATAAACTGAATTCCCATTAGGGCCAAGTCTTTATCAAGTTCTGCATATGAAAAAGAATTCAAAACATGGAAACAAATATTTTTGTTGGGTCGCACATAGAGCGTACTCGTTGCCTTATTATGAAAGATTGTACAAATTGTCTGGGGCAAGTTGTTTGTAGGCCAAACATTCTTGGATATTTTGGAGCAGCTAGAATATTATTGACATATGAGAACGCCAAGTTCCAAATTCCCCACATGTCTGTGTCTGTGTTTGTGCTTAGCCGCTGCCTTATCTCATGGCTAAAATTGGATGAAAATAAAATTCACTTTTAATTAAAAAATGTATATAGTATATAAATATTGGAATATTCTAGCGAAAACACATCAGTGGTGGCCTATGCCCTGGGACAACAGATAACTTGAAATTCAGGGGGCGTTACACATAAACAAAGAGCTTTTTTGTGAACATATTAAATGATAAAATTTTAATAGTATTCTTTGAGATTAAATTTTAGTTTCTACTCAAAAAGAATTTGGAAATTAAGCATCTTTATTCTTAGCATTATAGTTCCTAATCAAAAATGCCTCAAAATATAATTTAATACAAATTTTGAAAGAAGTAATTATCATTTTGACCAATCTTGCTCCTTTAGTTTAAAAATAGAAATCATAATCTCAATCTTAATCCTTTTTAAACTTTAAAATTCTCAACCCAACATTAAAATATCCTTTCCCAAACAAAAACAAAACCAATTTAAGGACCAACTTCAAACAATTTTCTCTCTGTGAAGGCCAGAAGGCAAGAAACAAGTTTACGAGCAAAAATTCAACATCAAAATGGCATTCTTTGCACAACATCTCGCTTCGTGCATGGCAAATATTTATTCTATTTATTTTTTGTATATTTTTTTGTTGTATTCCTATTGCAGAAAACATGGCACCCGGGCAAATGATGAGAGGAGAGTCTGGATGAGTTGCCACTGGCAAAGGCAGGAAAATGGGAAAGTAGTAGAAGAGTTTCCAAGCCAGTGCGTGCCGCGGCTATGGAATGTATACCGTTATCAGCAATTTGCGCCATAATTCCAAAAGCGAATGAAATTTAACTTTAACTTGCCGAGCGGTGAGATAAGTGTTTGCCTCTCTCCGGCGATAAGATATGCTTGTTGTTCCAACTGGCACCTATATACTATACTACCTATACCTTTACCCTACCTACATACATTCAGTTTCTGTTCAGTTTACGCAAAAGATAAGCCAGTCGGTCGTCAGAGCCCTACAAACGCACGTGGCTCTGGGCCCTGGCTCACACCTACACGGCCCAAACGTATCTGGGAAGCTTTTCCGCGGCGCCGGGGTGTTGGTGCGTGGGGAGGTTCGTGACTCGAACCCGATAGCGAGAGCGGCTGGCTGGCTCATTACCTATTTCTATATATTCGGTAATTCATAATTTCTGGAAAGTTACGTAGACCCATTGAACCGCAACGAAGCCGCCAGATACTTTGACTTTCATGGGTTCATTTTGTGTAAACTAAAAGAAATCAAAAAGTTAAGGCAATAGGGGATCAATTAAGTACACTCCCCGATAAGGTTCCAGGGTGTGTGCCTCAAATAATTCCATTGATATTCACATCATTTGCGGTGAAGAAATATATGCAATATAATCAAATGAAAAATATAAATCACTCGCTGAACTGAAACTGAAACTGACAAGGATTTATTAAGTAGAAGGGAAATGTATCATTGAAAGTGTTCTCAATAATTAATCTATCCCTTGCTTGTTAGTCAGAGGAGAAAATGTGGTGGCTTACTTTTATCTGAAAAATACTATACATATTTGGTTAAAGAAATATGAAAAATATTGAGTAACTTTGGTTAGTAATCGGTCATAAAATTAATTATATAGAAATGCATGAGGAAATGTGTCATTCGAAATAAGTTCCTTTTTAGTCTAGATTTTTTATTGGTAATAATTTTACAGGAAACAAAAACTATTTGGAAACTATTTAGGGAAATGTATCATTAAAAATTGCCTTTAATTATATATTTTTATTTTAAAGAATTAATGGCACAGGAAGAGTAAAAATATTTGGTTCGATGTTCCCTAATTTGGTTGAGGAAATGTCTGTCTTGATTGCTTTATATTTTCTTAATGATTTCGTAAGCTTATTAAGCATTTTTTAAAGATAATTATTAGACAGGAAAATAAATACTTCGCAGAGAAATTTATATTGTTAAAGTTAAAGTTATGTTTCAATAAATAATATCATTTATTTAGAATTTAAAAAAATGTTTAGTTTCCAAAGGCCTGCAGTGGTTTGTTTATACCTATCCAATAGCAGTGATATTTTTCCAGCTCAAATATTAATTTAATTTTCCTTCATTTTATGACCCCTTTCTAAAGACCATCAATGCTTCTTCTGCTGCACTTTTGGGTCTTTCCATTTTCTTATCTTTACAAGTACTCATAAAAATATTACACATTCATTACAATTCAAACTCTCTCTCTTTCGCTGTGTGTCTTTGAATCCCGCTGAGATTTTCGTGGAATTTCCTCAGCATAAAAACCACTTTGGTGGCTCAATATCTGATCGTGTTATTTGAAATTAGTTCTTTGATTTAATGGGCCATTGGGGCGAGTCCTTGACTTACCATTGCGTCCAAATAGCAGACAAATGAGCAGCAGCCACGTCGTGTCTTTCGCTTTGATCATAATGATTGCTTTTTGCTGGCTTTTTGATTTGTGCGTTTTGATTATCGGTTGAGTTGAGTTGAGTTCGGTGCGGAGGTAGGTCGTTAACTGCAATTAATATGTTGGGTTTGTACTTAATTAATTTGCCAGCCCCCAAATATAATGCTCCCAAATGGGAGCCGCAAAGGTTGCCGAAAACGTTTACAATGTCTATATAGTTTTTTTTCTGTCTTTATGATTTCTTAATTTCGTTTATCGTTTTTTTTGTCTTTTGTATGCGAATCGCGACGTGGACCGGAAACTTCTAATTGACTTGGACAAAATGCAAAGAAAAGCGCGCGCGCGAACTACAAACGAATTTTTTTTTTTTGCAGCTACAAATTGCCACAGAGGGGAAGGGGAGGGGGTTTTTTGGGGGGAGCAAAAATATTCGAACGATCGGTAAATATTGGTCAGTCGCTTGGCAGCGCGTTATGCAAGCCACGAGTTGTACGAATTTGCGCTCTCGGCCGATAAGTTGTATCTTGAAGATATTATGATCTCTATGCGAAAAATCGCCATTTGTTAGTTGTTGCTACCGATGTTGTCGGTGGCTAATTTACAGCTCACATCGAGTACCTCTCTCTGTCTAGGTACAGTATGGTTTCTATAAGGATTACATTTTAGATAAATTTGAACAGGATTTAGCTTTGAAACACAACTATTTTAAGCTAGTTTTATAGTCAACCCAAGTATCTGTAGACATAGAGCTTTGAACTCCATTAAAAATGTATCTAAAAGTATGACAAAATTATGTTTATAGTACAAAATATATAATTTATTAGCCTATAAGATTTAACAATTTTTACTATATTTTTCCCCACATTTTTAAAAGACAAACAGCGCAAAATATGATTTAGCACTTCTGTTATATTTCTGACAAGAGATAAAGATTTATGTTTCCAATATTTCAATTTAATTTTATTAATTTAAATTGTTATGAAAATATAATCCTAAATATTCCTAAGAAATAAATATAAAATCAATACATTTTATAAACCCTCCTTAATTTCCTTAAAGTTCAATAAGTTAAATTTAAGGAAGTTCGACTGTTGTGTTTCTCTTCTCGCGGCTGACTCAATGCCAGCCGGCCAGTAAAGTGGGTCGAAGTGGGGGGAATTTGGGGGGTTCTGTTGGGTCAGGGTGTGCCAAGTCGAATAGCATGCAAATGTTTATGCATATAAATAAATTAATGTGCAAATGCGAAAAAATTGTACAGCACGAAAAGCCGATGTACTTGTACATAATGCCGCAGCACACCAGCCGACAAAATTCGGGCCTGTTTGCAAATGGCGGGCATAGCTTTGCCGATCTGCATCCGTACGCAAAGATACATATATATCTGGTATTTGTTTGTATGCCCGACTCATAAAACAAACAATTTTGCAATTGCTCGATGATCATAATCCATTTGCTGATGCATTTGCAAGCAAAAAAAAGTGAATTTTGCGCAATATTTGAAGAAGACATAGAAGACTAATAGATGCTCTTAAAACATATAAAACTTCAGAAAGAATAATTGATTTTGAATATAAAATAATTGCAATTTAGGATACTGTGGATATGTTTTATGA
This sequence comes from Drosophila mayri, assembly GCA_008042485.1. Classification (NCBI taxonomy): domain Eukaryota; kingdom Metazoa; phylum Arthropoda; class Insecta; order Diptera; family Drosophilidae; genus Drosophila; species Drosophila mayri. The sequence continues at coordinate 99,627 of VNJN01004575.1, read as the reverse complement.
ATCAATATATATATCTTTATATATTTTTAAAGAGCAAGAAAAGGAAATATGTGGGCTAAGGCAAAATAAATTATTGGGAAATGATGTTGAAAGTCTTAATTATTTTCTTGAACATTTTGATTTGAAATTGATTTAATATATATTGTTTATAAAAGCCTTTTTAATATTTTTAAAACCACCCACAATAACCACAAATTTCTTGGAACTTCGGGCACGTTTCTGGGCTTATTTGGCTTATGAATTCTCCTATAGCCCCCCTCGTAGCTCACCACCCAGCATCCCAGAACAAAGGCTCCCTAATGAGTGTCAATTTCCGTACTCGCTTGTACATATAATAGAGTTTTTCCCAGAGTCACCTGAGGAAACGGCACCTTAGATATATGACGCCTGCAGCACGTAAGTTACGACAGTTGACACCTTTTGCCTATCACTAAAAATAAAAGAAGATAGATTCTACCGACTCTCCGGGCTCTGTGTTTATCTATTTGAAAATCAAAGAAAAATATATAGAAGAAGGTGCAAACTTGGTTCTTTTCTTTGGAGGCTTCTCTTCGAATCAGTGCCTCGGATTGTTGTTGTCTTTGGCGCTTTGTTTATTTACATTGCGCTCCAAGTTTACACACACGCACACACACATAGAGTCACTGTGGGGGGAATGGGAGCGAGGGGGAGCGAGTGCAGCTGTCTTATGTCTGAGGAATGCTTTTTGGGGATCAACGCTTGCACTTTGCCGCCACAAATCGAATTGAAAACTTTTCTGTTCTTTTCTTTTTTTTTTGCGCCTACTGTAAATAAAAAAACAAGTACAGAAAATTTGTTTTCCATTCAGCGTTTTTGTTTGCACATCCTCCCTTTTCCCGGGGCAGCAGCTGCCCCCAATTGGTTACTCCCGGGGCACGGGAAAAAATTGCAATGAACTTTTGAAGGAGTAAAAAGTAATTATAATATTGAAAACTATTATAAAACAATAGATATTATATCGATTTTATATAAAATGATATCATAAATATGCAATTTTATAAATTTTATCGATTTTATGTTTAATTTTATTTTCTTTATATCAATTGTGAAAAGTTTTGCATTTATTTTGTATATTAATTAGTACATACATATAAATATCTTAAATTAAAAAACTTGTTGGGAAAGTTCATAAATATATGTTGATAGTAGTTTATTGAATAAACTGTATTCGGTATAAATTTTGTTTATTAAAATATAACATAAGCGTCGTAAGCTTGATATTCTTTCACTTTTATTTTCTACTGGGCATGGAAAATCCATTTGCAATTTATTTTGTATTAAGAAAAATGTATCTTGTTAATCATATTTATATTTATAACACCCTTTGAATGGTTTAGTTTATAAATTTATTGAGTAACCTTTATATATTTTTTACTTTAGATACTTTTCTCCCCGTGTCTCATTCCTTTCCTGCTGCATTTTCCCTTTCGTTTGGGTTACCTGTTTTCCTTTTTTTTTAGTTTCTTATGCTATTTTTCCCATGTTGTTTGGTGTATTTTTGTAGCCGGCACAACGACAAACTAATTTACATATTCGTACATATTTATAGAATGTGCAGCGAAGAAGAATTGCAACTGAAACTGAATTTGAATATTTGCCAAAATGGTTTCTTGCGAATAAAGTAAAAGTGAAGATATAGAGCACATCTGCTGCAACCAAGAACTGGGATGTGCAGCATAGATTTTCTATACGGCGAGGCATTACAGTGATTCATCGTCTGCTCACAAAATCTTTCAAGACTTGAAACTTCAGGGCCAGAGTTTAAAGAATGGATGCGATGCGCTGAAGATTGTTACGAGTATTTTCGCCTCGTATTTATTTTGCCCGAGAGCCTAGAGGAGGGAAACTGGTTTTTTAGCTGGCTTTTGCTCCCCAGATACCGACGCGAGATGAGACAAAAAATTCGGTTAAAGCGTTACAAAAGCCTTTTTGTTGTTGTTGTGTTTTTAAGGTTTTGTTTTCTTTTGTTTTTCCCCCGATTCTGTACGTTTAGCACTTGCACTGCAACGCTTTCGCTCGCTCACACGCCACATTTTAGCCGATTTGTAATACACATTATAGCCAGGTCCGTTGGTCGGTTAAAACGAAAACCGTTTACAGCTGTCTTTAATTGCCTTAAACCTGGCGTTTCACGGATTCCGACTCCGAGATGCAAACAGACCTCTAGGCGCTGGGGATCCTTGGGGGCACGATGCAACCGAACGCGTCGAACACTGAAAGCGAAGTGTGCTGCTCCGATGGATGCCAAAAGCGCTGCGGAATGGAACATGCCCCAAAGAGAGGGACGGAGAACGGGCAACTCGCTCTCTCTTTCTCAGCATTGAGGCCTTTGGAGCCTGCAGGTAAACACAACATGGGGCTAGCTGCTTCGTTCCGATTCCATTTGGTTTCCCTTTATCGGGAGAGCAGAGGCACTGCTGTGGGAGTTTGGCTCGCACAGAGAGAAAAACAGAATCTGAGAGCGAGTATGGGGTTTGGGGCAGAAAGATGGGGCCCGCAATGTCACTGCCAATTGATGTTGGCGGTCCACACAGAGGAAGCCCTATACCGAAAGTGCACCCTGCTAGAAATTTTCAAGGCCTATAGGTTTAAGGAGTCGGGAAAAAGGTGTATCAAATTTCATGACCTAACCAAAAGGGAAAGAGTTTCCGCAAATGTATTTTGTAACAATTGTGGTCTTTAAGAAACCATTGCAAACAGAGATTTTTCTTTTAACTTAATCCATAAATGAGACATTTTAATTTTAAAACCCATTTCGTTGGATTATATTATCCATTTAGCTTAAGCTTCTCGAAGCAATTCAAAAATAATGTTATTTACACCTAAACTTTGGAAATATTTTAGAATATTATTTTGTAATATAGGAAATACAACTGTATTTATATATTGTATTTAGAGATTAAACTACTAGTTAAATATTCCGGATCTTTCCATTCATAAATGTTGCCAGAGATAAGCTTTATAAGAATGTTTACCTATGATACACTCTTTTATCTCTTTCCGTCGAAATCGAAAGATTCCAGTTCCGATCTGATTCACGTATGACTTAAGGTATATTTTAAGATAGTTGATGGAAAGTGATACATTATATTTCAAAATAAAACTTAACGGAAAAACAATGTTAATAATAGGCAATTTTTAAAAAATGAATGAGATAAAAAGTAAAGAAAATGTTTTTGTTAAAAAAAACCCACTATCTTATCTGTTTGCACTCTGAATCAACAGATGTGATTCACTTATGACCTAAGGCATCTTTTCAGTCGAATACATGGAAAGTTGTTTATTTGGTATAGCATGGAATCGAGTTCAGTACATTTAAATTTGATAGTTAAGTCTAACTTAAAAGTAATACAAGTTTTAGAAGACATATGAAACATATTAAGGCACTGATTCCACTGCCACTTATGGAACCTGAGTTGTACATCATGCTGGCTGAGAGTATCTCCGATCTCTGGGTGATTTCGTTGTGAAAATCCTCATCAGCAAGGTCTTCCTGCAGCTCTGATTCCGTGGAGTAATTGGGCAATTCAACTGAAAAATAAATAAATAAATTAATTAAAAAGAAGGGTATGGAAGTTTGTTTAACTTACCCTCTCCGCCTGTGGCAAAACGAACAATCTTGCTGTTGTCACTCCAACCAAAACTATTTCTGGCCAAAACGGAAACTTCATAGAGACTGGCAGGCTGCAGGCCATGAAGGGTGTAAGTGGTAATATAGATGAGGCCTGCAAGAAAAGAAAAATTAGCAATATAAATTATTCTTAGTTTAAATATAACAATTGTCATATTTTCATTCCGCTGAAATAGCTCATCTCTCCCTCAAAGTAAAAGATTTATTTATATTGTAAACTTTCAGTGGAAGGTAAACTAAAATAATACCTGGGAAATATAGTATTTAAATTATCTGAAATATATTCAATTAATCCGATTTTAAATTCATTTGATTTAGCATAGATTTAAGTTAAAAATGGACTTGCCTAAACCTTTTGCTCTGAAGTTCAGACAGGGTCAAGGTTTTTGTATAAATTTAAAGCAAAGGAATTTGCCGATTATACAAAAACACCAACATCTCAATTTAGTTTCCATGAAATTTAATGGAAACAATGAATCGGGAATAAAATAAACCAGCTGTGGTGACTTGTTCTCAAAAAATAAAGAAACCAAAGAATTTATGGGAAAATATGTTATACGATATTCAGACAGAAGTTGTAATTATGGCTTTAAAGATTTTGTTATATGTAAAAGAACTTGATATTACCAATTTGACATTGAAAAGTGGTGTGTTTTTAATAAAAAAAAGAATTCTTACCAGAAATGACTTTACGTTAAAAATAAGACCTTTTTCCTTACCATTGGTGGCCTGAGCTGGAATCGTTAGTTCCGTCCAGTTGGTCCGTATCTGCCGAGTGGCATTGTTCGAGGGTATCTGGCGGAACTTGAGCTTAAATTCCATAATGGGCAGCAGGCTCTCCGTCTGCCAGACGAGCACATGCGAGGTGGAGCTCTGGATGCCGGGGTTAATCTTGAAGAGGCAGGGCATAGGGCGACCGGTCAGCTCGACGTTGCCACTCTTTCCCGCAATCTGATTGGTGGCCCGGCACTCGTACTGACCCATATCCGCATTTCGGACACTCTTTACCACCAGCAAGTGTCGCACGGCATTCACGTAGTGATCCAGCGAGCGATTTCCCTGTAGCTCCGATTCGTGACTAGTGGAGTGAGCTCCGAGGGTCACAGGCAGTCCATGATGGAACCACTTGACCGTAGCCGCTGGAGCCGCTTCCACAATGCACTCGAGATGGGCACGAGCACCCAATTTGGTGTACACCACCGGCTGGGGCTGACTCACCTCGGGGGCAACTGTATGGATTGTAAGAGTATTAAGTTAACTTTTGTTTTTAAAGAATTTGATATTTTTGGGATACTTACACAACACATGGAGATATACACTGGCCACCGCCACTTCACCCACTCCATTGTTGGCCAGGCATTCGATCAATCCGGCTTGATTCCTAGACTTGATCTCTAGCACCAGACTCTGCCGGTTGCCTGAGCTGCTCTGCGGATGCAGGTCATGGCCGTTCAACCGCCAGGTAATCACTGGGTGGGGAACTCCTTGGGCCTCGCAAACTACCTCAATGGTGGCTCCAATCCGCTGCTCCGTAAGCTCTGAGGGTTCGATTAAGACCCGTGGAGCCAGCTGCACCTCGATGGCATGCTGCTGCACCACATGTCCGGAGTCCGAGTTCATTTCGCAGTAATAGTCACCCGTGTCGCTGGATTGCACATTTGACACCTGCAAGCTGCCGTTGGGCCAAAGCACTATGCGATCCAGCTTCGGGATTTCCGGGTGTCTAGAGTCCACCAGAGGAACATCATCCCGATGCCAGCGAACATATCGAAAGGGTGCTGGGTATCAAAAAGAAAGTGTTACTTAATTGGTAGTAAATTTGAAAAGATTATAATTCGGTAAAATATATAAATAATAAAATAGATATCTAAAAATTAGGACGGGAATTATTGAATATTTAGGGCAGTAAAGGTTCCAATCGAATACCTTGCAAGGCTATAAAATTCTAGCTCTATTCACTCCTAAGTAAACTTTGGAATTTGTGTAGGTTTTCGGTGAGCTTTGATCTGGTAGTCATTTCATTGGAACAATCTTTATAAAACAGTTTCTCTCAGTGAACAGTTAACAAAATCTCCAAGAACTATTTTACTATATTTTCCAAAGTTTTTCTTCTTTGTAAAATTAGTAGATGTGTAAATATTTGCAATTATTAATATGGTAAGTGTAAATATAAGAATTCTAAATGCTTTAGAATCCTGCGAAAAATCTTGGCTTTGAAGACTAAATTTATAAAATAAAATATTACAAAAACATATAGTATTTTATGTATATTTATTCCCATGATTTGTTCTTAAAAATAAACAGTCCCGAGCCCCGAAGTGTAAAAAGTGTACAGCAACTAAAAAGTGCAGCAGGCCGGGTCCGATAACCAAAAATGGATATTTAAACTTTTTGCGAGACTACAGGAAAAAGCATTGTGGCCGTAGGCCACAGTTGCTAATTATGCAGGCAGCACGCTCCTGGAACCGTCTCCGCGAGGAAAACAAGGATATTTATAGGCGCAAGGTAAGGCGAGTCAGCGACATTTCATTAATCTCAATTGCAAGCTTAGAGTTTTATTTAAATTATACTAATTAAATATGAACCGAAAAGTTCCTTCCGCCCTTTTCTAATACAATTAATATGACTTTCTTCACAGGCCTGCAAAGTCAGCAAGCGGAAGAAGCGTAAAATTTGTGACATGTGCAAAAAGGATATAAATAACCTGATTTCAGCAGTGGTGAATATTATTAAGCCAAAAGCCACCAAGAATTGATGGAGTTACGGGGTTATTTAATGGATATTCATGGATCCCCAATTTAAAATTTAGCGATTTCAAATCACTAATACCATAAAGGTGTAATATTGTGTAATATTTGGTTTTACAATTTGAAAATCAATTAGAATTAGGGAGACATTCTAGTTACAATTCCCCCTATACATAACCCTTATAAGTAATGCTTGTAATTGATTCTGTAATCTTATTAACCCCTTCAAAATTATATGACTGTCAACAATCCTTTAATGGGTACTTAACTATAGGCTTTTGGGGGAGGGTTCTTCGGGAATAACTTGAATGTACTGCCAAGTGTGTTAAGCATTCAATTAATAGAATCCGTTTCTGGACTCACTACTCAGAGCTGCTCTATTATTGTCGGATAATACCTTCATTTGTCCCATTGTGTGTTCATTTCTTAAATCGAATTAAATCTCATTGTTATGGCCAATTGCTGCTGCTGGTGGCTGCCATTTCAAGGCCCCCCCTCAGATGTCCTCACCAAATGCAACGCACTGTTAAAGAATTATTATAAAAATAACTTGTAAAAACAACTTACTATTTAAGGTGCATGGCAGCTGGACCGTGTCATTTTCATAAGTTTTCACTGTGGTCGGTATGCTCTTGAACTTTTGGCTATTGTCGAGATCATTGTTAAAATCCAAGGCGGCTTGAACGAGGCCCAGGATCAGACTCACAAATAAACACCACAACACAGAGCACATCATAATTATTTTTTATTTATATATATTTTTAAATTAAATTAAACTGTGATTTGATTTAGAATTCTATAATTCACGGTCGTCGCGTGTCCAAATTAGAGCGGTCCGGTCTGGTCCGCAGCGAAGTCAACTTTGAACTGATCGCTTGAGCTGCTGTCCCCTAAGCCGCACATATAGAATTCAAAGAAAATAATACTCACCCATACACCCGTACAGTGGAGCTCCCAATGAAAGATGCCCAAGTCTGGGGGTGACGATGAAGAAGCCGCCGTTGGCGAACAGCAGCCCAGCACTTGTGTATATGGCCAGCCGGTTGATTAGTCGCCGCCAAGGGGATTCTCCTACACTAAAAAAATATATCTCCCCTAAGAAAATTTATTGAATTATATTTATATTTGATTAATTAATTAATAATTTAATGTTTAGTAAAGTGTAAAATACTTTCTTAAAAAGTTTTGGTGTACATACCTTGAAGCATATTTTTACACAATTTTAAAAGCATTTTTAAGCCTGGATTAAAATGTTTATTCACTGAAAATTAATTAATATTTTCTGTAAAACAAAACTGAACCAAAAATGATCGATTCTTTTTATTTGTTTTTATTTTTTAATTATTTCTTAACCTTCTACAAAATAGCCTCTTAAATATGAAATGCAATATTTAAAGATTAATAAATATATCTTTAAAAATTATATAATTACAGCCAAATATTATCTGTACTTGTTAATATTATTAATGTTCTCAGTGCACAATGAGATACGTAAGTATTTGTCGGATGCAATGCACCCACACCGATGTCGACTGCAAGAACATTTGCATGGGCCACGCATCGGTAGTTTTTGGATTCAGAATCGAGATTCCACCGCTGATCTATTACACTCTCCGCTTCAGAGAACGTGCTGCTGTTGCATATTCCGAGATAAAATGTCATTGTGCCATCAATGGAAACTGTATGTGCGCCCCCCATCCGCGTAGTCATCATTGTGATCGGATCAGTCGTCGGTCGCATTCACCATTTCGGGGACAATATGTAGGTTCGGGGCTCTGAGATTCGGTTCCCAAAAAGGAAGGGAACGAGGAAAGGAAACAAAACTTTGAAAATATTCAAGCGGAAGTGCATTATAGAACAATCAATTCAAGTTTATTTCAAATGAAGCTCCTATATATTCTCATTGTTGTCCAGCAAGATGGCTTCATAACTTAAATATTAACAAATTACTTGGCAGCTCCATTCCCACCAGAGATTCTAGATATATTTCTTGACCGTTAAAAGTTCTTTCGAAAATATGTACTGGGTCGCGAAACGCGATTGTTTTCAATTAAAAGACAATTTCATCGAATTAATTGAATTAATTTTGTGTGAACATGATAGGAGTCAGCCAGTCAGCCAGCTGCACAAACAACCAGCAAACCAATTAAAAATGACCAACTGGCGCAGACTTAACCTAACCCAAGGGAAGCCAACCCAAGAGTTTACATTTTAATTTAGTTTTAAACGGCGCCAACCGGTCAAACAAAATATATATTTTCAAGAGAGAACTGCATCGTAAAGTAACTCTTATACCCATCCCTTAAAATAATAATGCAACCCATTCGCTTTTGAATTGATTAATTCTATATTTAACTCCACCGACAACGGTTGTTTGCTTTCATTATTATAAATAATCATTATTTTTATGTATATGTGTGTATATTTTAAGTATGTGAATGCTGTTGCTACATGAACCTTGCCTAAAGCTAATACAGCATTGAACAGTTACAACCAACGGATACAATGTATCTTGCATCCCAATTAATCAGCCTGTTTTATGTAATAATTGTCCTTGGAATCTCCTGCCTGAGTAAACAATTGAGTTTTCGCTGTGTTAGCTAATCCTGTATAAATAATGGTAGTTTTTAATTTATTAAACATCGTGTTGAATATATATATAATATGTATGTATACAATCGGGCTGGGCTGTAATACAATTTTTTAACTTAACTGCTATTAAAATTACAATAGAACATTATAAACCTAATTTTATAAAATAATGAGTTCCCTATTTGCTTTCTAACTGATTTTCGTATGTCTGTCTGGATTGCTGGGCTGCTGACCTTGTGAATTTTCGCTAGGTTAAGTGTTTCTTACTGTATACACACACAAACAGGAAAGAGTATCCTCGATCGATGATCCTCGATCAATTTTAACTGTAACTAAAACGCAAAAGTGTATCATCTGCCGCCCATCGGTTGGTTTGAGTTAATGGTCGTAGCATCAACAAATGTTCGCTGTGGTCAATTATAGGCACTACACTTAACTAGGACGCAAACGTGTGAGGCGTTGTCAATATGTGCAGTGCAGCGATATCAGTTCCTAGATAAGGCCGCGCTTCTTCTTGTAGTCCTCCAAATTCAGGGATCGCTTCGAAACGGTCTCGGCTGGTTTATTGGCCGGCTTTGGCACTGAATTCGTACTTACTGCAGGATAAAATAATAAATTAATTAGTTTTATAATTTATTTTCATAGGCAAGCAAGAACTTACCCGGCAGCGGCACATCCAAGTCGATGTCAAAGTCGTGCAGAGAGTAAAGGCTGTAGTCCTTTGAGTCTGTCGGCCTGGTACTCGACGGACCTGCCTCGCTAGGCCTCTTTTTGCCCGGTGGCGGCGGTGGCAACGGTGCCTGCAGCATATCCTCCTCCTCCTTCTTGGTACCTTTGAAGCCCATGCGTGGCTGAGTGATGCGACGGGTGAAGGGGTCTGAAATCTTTTGCCCCTTGTTAGCTCGTGCCTCCTCCATAATCGCTTTCTCGGCATCCTGGACGTTCTTCTTTCGGTTGCGATCGTTGATGTAGGAAATTAGGTTCAGCGTATGCGATCTTCGCTTGTCCAGCTCAGAGGCTCGGCTCTCCAGCTCGTCGATTTGCGTGCCCAGGTCCTGGGCAATATCGTAGTCACCCCTCAACATGGCCGCGTCGCGTTCCTTCATTAGGCATGTCTTCTTCATTGCGTAATTCGTAGGCCTGTTGCGGAAGCGATTCTTCTCCTCTACGATCTTGTCTACGTCCTCGTCCTTGAACTCATAGTTGAGTGCCTTCTTGATGTCAGCCTGTTTGATAGCGATAAGGTCGATGGTGGGCATTTGGACATGTGACTGCTGGCACACCTCGGACCACTTGTTAAACTCATTCTCGGTAAACTCCTGGTTCGAGATGAATTCAAGCCGAAACACCCGCTCCTGTGTTCCGTGCTTAAGTCGCAGTCCACGATTGGTGCGTGTGGTCCCCAGACTGTAGATCTTACCCGTCTCTACGACACCCACGATTTCGGCCACACGGTACACCGGCTTCTGGCCATTGTTCCCAATACTGATTCGCACAAAGCAGTTGAGCACGGTGCTCTCGAAGATGGGCAAGTTCACAAAACGTTCCATTTTGTAGCGCGAAAGGCGGAGCTTGTTCAGATCCTCCCGGGTGGTTATAAACACGGGACTCTTAGGAGCCTTCTCGTCATCCTCCGATTCGCTCGAGGCTTTGCTACTGTTGGATCTTGATCGTTTGCCTGTGGGCTTCTCTTCCTCATCCCAATCACTGCTTCCCGAGTCGTCAGAGTAGATCTCTGAGGCTTTCAGCTTAACGGCAGATTTGCAACCTGAGACGCTTTCCAGCTCCTCCTTCTCGTCATCCCGATCCCGTTCGGCCATACGCTTGGCTTCCTCCTCCTCTGCAAGGTGGTAAGCACGTTGATTCTATACTGTTTTCAATTCATAAATCGCAACTTACCCCTCTTGGCCTTGCCCTCGCGCTTGGCCTTCAACAAGGCCATGGCATTGCTCCTCTTGTCATCCGTCTTGTTGGCCTCAACGTTTTTCTTTCGCTCCTTAGACCGCTCCTTGTGATCAAAGTAATCGGCCACCCCGGCGGCAGCTGCCTGATCCTCTGGCAGAATGCTAGCCACCGCCGCTGAAGTCGAAGCCATCTCTCGGTTGTGGGTTGGCGAGGAGAGCGGACTCGCGGACCTTACCTCGACGCTCGACTTGGGTTCTGTCTCTGACAGCGTAGATGTGGAGGCCTGAGGCAGTGGTGGCGGCTGCGCTTCCTTGGCCTTCTTTGCCTTCTTTTCGCGCTTCTCCTTCTTCTTCTTAGCCCGCTCGCCCTTTGTCTTGGACTTCTCCTGGTTTTTCTCGCCCCGCCTGGCTAGCTTTAGCTTGCGTTCGATTTCCCAGCGAGTGCGCATGATTTCACGCTGCTCTATACGCTTGTAGATCTCTGTTTCACGCTCCTTCTCCGACAGACCATTGAGCCGCCTTCGGTCCTCCTCGTCACCCATGAGGTCATCGTCGAAGCCGTCGTCGAACTCGGAATCTGAGCTGGAGGACGAGGAGCTGGACGAATCGGAGCCAGAAGAAGAGGAATTGGACTTGGATTTGTCAGAATCGCTGTCAGACACCTCGCCCTCCTCTTGTTCGCTAAGTTGTGCTGCCTGCGCTTGCTGCTCGGTCGCCTTCTCCTCGGCCTGAGCAGGTGGATTCTGCTGCTGCTGCTGCTGCACCTGGGGACGTTGCTGTTCCTCATCCTGGCTGTCATCGTCCCAGTTGGACTCCGAAGAGCTAGAGTCCCTGCTGGCTTTCTTTTGGCGCTTCTTCTTCTTCGAGGACGGAGCGCCAGCCTTGTTGTTGGCCCAATCCGAGTCGGAGTCGGAGCGCGAGCTCGCCTTGGTTGTGGCCTGTGGCTTCTTCCGCTTCTTGGCCAGCGACATCAGGTCCTGGGGATTATAAAAAAGAATAATTAAAAAGGAAATACGCACACAACAAACATATAGCTTGGCCATTGATTTTCGTTACATCGCAAATGGCTGCTGCAGGGACAAAGGGGCGCGGGCCAGTTTTTCACGCCACTTACCGATTCCAGATTGGTGTCCGACTCCGAATCGCTGTCGCTGGAGTTGGAGTCCAGCAGGGATTGTGTCCGCCGTTTGCCCATCCTGATTGATCTTAATTAATTTATCTGTCTAAAAAAAATTAACCAAACAAGTACGAAAAAATTCTAGTGCGTGCCGATAGTTGCGATAGTGAGCTATCGATTAGCGACTATTCGGTTGGTATTATCGAATAAATATTTTAATACTAAATTTTTAATTGAATTTTTATTTTCTTTATTGTTTAATGCATTTATATTTTAATTTTCAGTAAAATTTGTTTTTATTCTTCAAAATGGTTTGACTTGCGGAACTGGGAATATTGTATCAATAGACTCGGTCAACTTGTCAAACCGGAAGTTCTCTGCAATATCGTCGTGTGGCATGGGCCTTTTAAAGAGTGGAGCGAACCAAACCGGATATTACTTTTCCAGGAACTTTTAGTCGGGTAAAATGGAAAATAAAAAGTTTGCTTGTACTGCAGAAGAAATTGACAAGATCGTTAAGAACAACGACTACGAGGTGGGCGACCCTTTCTGCCCAGGCGATGCCATCCGCCCGCTAGTGGCTCCCAATTGTTCGCAGTATGTGGTGGCGCATGCAAAGTTTGGCCTGCGTCAAGTACGTTACTTCTCGGAGGTGTCCCTGCTGCCGCACATTCTGGACACGATGCAAAAACTGGGCTTGAGGCGTTTGCAGCGAATCCAGAGCTACTCGTGGCCCCACTTGGGCGCCGGGAAAGGACACGGAGCGATGATTGTTAGCGCTCCGCGTAGCGGTCGCACCATCGGCTACATTCCGCCGCTTTGCGACCTGGTATGCCGTGCTCTAGCGGAGGGCAGGCGACTGCGCGGCACTGCGATGTGGTATCCCGACCAGGAGGGTGCGCTGGCCGTGATCTTGGTGCCGGATACGCAGCGCGTGCGCCAAGTGGGCGCCCTCTGCCAAGCTCTGCTACGGAAAGCGGTCAACGAGGACTGGTTCACGCTCACCCTGACCTATGTCGCTTCCAAGAAGGTGGAGCTTATCCATCGCCTGCTCAATGGCGTTGGATGCCTGGTGCTCACACCCGCCCAGCTCGTGCGTTTACAGGAGGAGGCACCGGGTCTGCTGCGTTTTCCTCGCCTCCAATTTGTGGTTTTCGACGACGTAGACCTGATGCCGCCCGACCAGGTGCAGAAGGCGGAACAGGTCCTAGAAAAGCTACTACCCAGGGATTGTTATCCGCAATTGGTGATGGTCTCCCAGTCGTACAATCCCAAGCTAATGGCTAAGCTGACAGCGGCGAACCGTCATCCAGCGCTCATATTCGGCGACATCCTGGAGGCAGCTGTGTACGGTGGCACGCACATTAAAATCACCTTTTGTAGTTCGGAGAGCAAGGTAAACGAGGTCTCCCAGGTACTGCAGCAGCGTCCGCCCAAGGACTATCGCACAGTGGTTTACTGCAGCAACGACGTAGACATGCGACGCCTGGTGGTGGCTCTGGAGAATCGCTGCTGCGCTTGTTTGCCCTACTACCAGAACGCGGACTTGGAGGTGCGCGAGCAGGTTAACCGCTGGATGATTGAGAGCCGTGGGGTCATCCTGCTGTGCACAGACGACTGCCCGGAGCTGACTATTCGGCTAGCGCACACGTTGATTCACTACGGCATGAGCAGTACCTGGAGCAAGTTCAAAATGCGGCACCTCGTCATTTCCGGGAATCTGAAAAATGGACTGACCCGGACTGAGCCCAAGTCGAAGTCTCTGTCACTGCATTCTCTCGTGCTGCTGGACTATGAGAACCAGAGACAACTGCCACGACTCGTGGACTTTCTGCAGCAGCACCAGAAGGTGGATCCTAACTTGGTGGAGCTGGTCACGAAGATGCGGCAAGAGATGGAGAAGGAACGAGGCAACCAGAACGTTATGTGCCGCCAGATCATGACGCAGGGCAGCTGCATCGATCCTGCCTGCGATGAACGCCACCATGTGACCGAATTGGACCGATGTCATGCTTCTGTTCCCACGTCCGGAGACGTGAAGGTAAAGTTGGTGAGGGTCTACTCGCCGACGCACTTTTGCGTTTATCTTGTGGAGCATCTACCGCCACAGGGCTCCTGGCAGCCGTTGCTGAACCTGCCGGCGCATCAAATGCGCATTCAGTTGCTTCAGGATGTAAGGCCGCAGCGCAATTGGCCCCCAGTTTCTGGAGTCATTTGCATGTACCACGGTGCCATCAAAGAGCGAGTCCGAGTGCTCCAGGTGCCCCCCATTAAGAACCCGAATATGGTGCAAAACGGTCTGCCAGTGCTGGTACAAGCCATCGACATGGACACTCGCATCTTTACCGCCAACAGCGGTAAACTCTACAGGTGTCCGGCAGAGTTGCAGCAGTTGTTGCCCATGGCAATCGATCTGCGTCTGTTGGGCTTGGTGTCCTCGGATGAACGCGACTGGGGGGAGGAAGATCGCCGTAGCCTCGAGGACATGTTTAAGCACTTGCCCAAGGAGCACTTCCTTCAGTCCCACATTCAGTTCGCCAGGTCCAACACCTTGTTCGTTCGGAATCTGCTGGCCATGACATATGCGCCCAGCCTGAAGATGCACGTGCGCAACCTGAGCCTTTCCCATGTGCTAATCGCTAAAAACTTGGCCAACAGATGTGATGAAGCAGAGAAGAAGATATTGGCCTTTTTTATGCCTGGAGGGGAATATGCCGAGGGGAAATTTAGAGAGGGGGAAATTAGAGATCAAATTAAAGATGAACTTAAGGATGGCCAAAAGGAGAATGTGACGCCCAATATATCAATTCCAGCAGCTTTAAACGGTGAAGTCAAAAGTCAGGCCCTTGAATCGGGCCAGGAATTGTTTGAGCTGGAGAAAAAGCAGGAGCAGCGTAAAGACACGGCTTTCTCCTCCATAACCCAAGAGGCACCTGAGTCTTCCTCCAAACCAGACAGCTGGGCCCAACTGTACGAATGCCTTATGAGATGTTCTATGCTGGATCTAGAAGAGGAGCAGCAGCAGTCGGAGAATTCAACACCTTCTGCCGCATTTCTGGATCATGTAATGAATGGAGGAGTGGCCAAAACTCTTGGCAAACCAAAGAAGCAGAAAAAGTCAAAGGGAATCAAGGCTGCACCGGAACCACCTCGAAAGAATCTTAGCCAGCAGATGCAAGTACAACTTCCGCCGAATGTGGCTCGTCCAACGACCACTTACTATCAGACACAGACCACCTTGGAGTTGCAAGTGCAACTTCCTGAAGAAGTCCACCAGTATGCAGCTTTATTGGAGAAACAACAAATCTTTTTCTGGACCTGCAAATCCACAGAACTCAAACATCAATTCGTTCTGACCCTGAGTTTTCCATACATCTCCCTAAGCCATCGCATGCGTGGGCGCACTGTGTACATCAGTGTCCAGAAGGCACTGGCCGCTGTCGATCCGCTGCCCTTTAGCGCCTATCCTTTCATGAAGCCCAATCATGAAATGTTTGCCAAGTTTGATGATCAACAAAAGCAGCAAATTAATAAGATCAAAAAGTATCTAAAGGAACTGGTATTTGTAGAGCATAAAGTGCAGTCCCAAGAGGACGAGGATAGCCAGGATGAGGACCAAAATTCAGATGGTGTTGAGCTGCCAGCTCACAATGAAATATACGAAGATTAGGAATATTTCAATTTAAATTTTTTTTAATATGAATATTGAAACGAAATATATTCATTTTTCTTTTTAGTTTTTTTTTTTTTAAATAAATAAGAGAAGAAATAGATATTTTGCTAGATATTAAAAAATATTTCAAAATTTATATTTAATTAAAAGCTGTACTTTTTTTTACATTATAAAATAAAGTAATTATGGAACACATCAGACAATATTGGGACAATATTCTTGATATGTACTTGCTAAGCATGTAACTTTTATAACATGAAATGTCCTCATTGCTAAAATTATTATTAAACTGTTAAATAAATTTAAAAATATCAGCTTGTTTTTTTTGTGAGTCTTTAATATGATAAACATAGTGTTTATGTCATAAAGCAGCTTTATAAGTGTAATCCTGGCTTTGCGTCAGCCCAGCCATATGACAATGAATGTCCGAAAAAGGTGCTTGAATAATATTACACTTTAGTTCAAGCCCTCGAAACCGATTCCTTTTTGGACACAACCCAGTGGGGGTGCAGGACCTTCCACCACCCACCTGGACAGACGCTTTCGCCGCGGGAGAAGACGGGAGAATATGCCTTGCGGCCGTTGCAGCACGTGCACATTTTGCCGCGCTGTCGAGCGCAACACTGAATCACACTTAAAGCAGAGCTGAAAAAATAAAGCGTAGCTGTTCGAGCAAGGTAAACAGAAAGGAGCAGGAAGAAGGTGGCGGAGTGGAGGCGTGTAAAAGGGATGAGTGCGCCGGCGACCGTTGAATTGAAATGCAAATTTGGCAAAACCCCCTTCAATTTGCATGATATCGCATCGCATCGCATCTCATCGCGAGGATGCTGACTTTGTGTACCCTGTAATAGGCAAACATTTATCCCCCACACGGGCCTGTGTAAGTGGGTTATGGGGCTTCCCCGCAAATGTGTTTGTTTGTGTTCTCTCTCTGCCTCGCAAATACATTTTGAAAACTAAATTAAAACCACACCTGCTGCTGGTGTGCCCCTCCCCTTGCTCCACTGGAAATAACTCACAATC
The DNA here is from genome assembly GCA_008042485.1 of Drosophila mayri. NCBI lineage: Eukaryota > Metazoa > Arthropoda > Insecta > Diptera > Drosophilidae > Drosophila > Drosophila mayri. Next base: position 82,919 of record VNJN01004575.1, on the reverse strand, counting down.
AATATTAATTAAAATGCAGCCGTATTCCTGGTCCCTCGAGCGCCTTTTCCCCAAGTTGCTAGGCAAAATCGGTAGGGGAATTGAGGGTAAATTGTGGGATTTTTATTTCTTTTGGGGGCGAGGGTAAAATGCTGCACTACCACCCCCTCACCACTGTTCACATACACAGCCTTTCATAATTCGACTTAAATGCTGCAAGGCAATTTGCAGTGGCAGTCGTGGCAACAATAACAGCGGCTAGAGGAAGCGCACATTGCACATTCAACAAAGTGCACATTCAACAGCAACAACAACAAATACAACTAGAGCAACACCAACAATAACAACAAAAACAGTGCCAAAACAGAAGCAATGCGACATCACATGAAAACAACCCACTCGATGGCAGCAGTCAGCAGCAAGGCGAGGCCCACCCTGCTCTCAAAAAACCATATTACTCGACAGTGAAGGTTCGATTGGGAGAATATTTTAAATTGACAAGCTAATAAATAAATATTCATATTAATAAATCTGTTTTGTATATAACTATTTCATAATCAAAAGATTTATGTATAAATTCAAGAATAAAGAAATTCGCGGTGCACTTTCCATCCTGTGACAGGATCTTATTGCTTACCTTTTCGATGTTGAGTACTGTTTGATAATCACAAACAAATCAAACAATTTAATAAACAATAAGCTTTATTTATGCAATTCGGTAGGGTTTTTTATAAGGATTTAAAATTTATAAAATCTGATAGCTTCTTTAACCTGTAGTTTGTATCTTTTAAGGCTTGAAACAAATCTTATATATATGTATATGTAGATATTTATAGAGATTATTTATTAACCTGGTAAATCTTGACCTCAACGACAGCTCAGAGGGTCCACTGTCACCGTTAACCCACCACCCAACCCCCGGCGATCCACCCCCAAAAACAGCCTCAGCTTTGAAGCTGAGCTTACGGTCATGCGCAGGGGCGGCACGAGAGAGCTCGATAGACGAACGCCCAAGGGGGTTGGCCATGGCCGACGACTCATTGTTTTTTTGCCATTTTTGGGATGCAAGCTCTCGGCCGGCGGCGCTGTTGCGTTGGCGTTGCCTTGCGCCGGCTGTTTTCCCAAAAGTGGCAAGTGAGTGGGAGGTCTTGAGGGGGTATCTCAGTCTCTCATAAGAGAGAGAAAACCAACACAGAGAGCGGGCTGAAAAGCTCGGCTCACCTTGTTGTAAAAACTATGAGGCAAGATTCAATTGTGAACTGAGCGTTTGTGAATTTTCCGCGAGTGTGCGTGGTGTGTGTGTTTTTTTATTCGCCAGTTTAACGAAAGAGTCGCGCGAGTGCGGTAGCGGCTGACAGTAAGCGGCAGCTTGAATAACGGTCCAGCGACGCAGGCTTGTGGCACAGTGTAGTGTAGTGTAGCATAGTGCAGTGCAGTGTCGCGTAGTCCAGTGTAGACGGGGGTTGAAACCCATAGGCCCATAAAATACAAAATAAAGAAAACTAAAGTTTGGCTGCTCAGTCAGAAAACGCAAAAAGAAAGCTGGCAAAAAAGCGATAAAATACATATTTAACACAAGTGTTAGTTCAGTGTTTGTGCGGTGCGAAAATCCCACGACAATAGCAAAAAAGGAAAATAAGAGGAAAATCCAATAAAAACATGGCCCGCTGTGCGTTCAGCCTCAAATAATAGAAAAGGTAAAGGGAACACAGCACAAAAAAATATATAATTAAATCATAATAAATAAAAAACAACATGTAATTAAAATATGTAAAATAAAATAAATAATAAAATGGTATTCTAACATTTTCAAAATAAGAGAGTTTTCTAAAATATTATAAGTAAACTTTATAAAATAAAATCTATTAAAGGAGGAAATTGTTTTATTAGTCCTATTTTCGATATTTTTTATATTTTAAGTAAAATCATGTAAAAAGGTATCTGAGCATTTTTAAACTAAAAAAGTTGTATAAAATAGACAAGTGGATTTTATAAAATAAAATTATAAAATCTATAAAACAAGGGAATTATTTTATTAAACTTATTTTCAATTTATAATATTATTTTAAGTTAAAGTAGTTTTGAAAGGTATTGAAAACATAAGAAAAATGAAACAAAAACTTAATTAAAAAATATAATTAAAATAAGTTCTAGAATAAAAATTGAAAAACATATTTTTAAAATCAATCAGCTTAAAACAATTTAATTGATTACAAAATACATTTCAATTTCAAAACTTTTCCTTCAAATAATTATCTATTATATATTAGGGATTATTATTAAAGTTATTAAGAATTGTTATTACATTTATTTCTTTTATTTTATATATAATATATGAAATACAGAGCATTTTATTTCAGTGTCTTTCAACCGCTTTGTAGCTTAAATAAACTCTGGCGACCACAGTTGTTTTTTCTCTTTTTGTTTTAAAACAAATCTCACACAGCAGCCAAGTGACAGAGTTTTAGTTTTCCGCCTTTTCCACACTTTTTCAATATATTTTTGCGGCCAAGCCGCGGGCGTGGCTTTTCCCCATTTTATTTTATGTTTTTTTCGAGAAGGACACGGGAAAACAGCATTTCAGTTTTCGTTGGCTCCTTTGTTGAAAACCTCTCTCTTTTCGGCGGTCCCCGCCCCAGTCTCTTTCTGTGTTAATTTGTCGTGCATTTGCAGCTGGAGAAACAACGTCAACAGCGACAAACTGGGGAATAACAAAAAAAAAAATAATAATAAAATAACAAAAAACCCCCGAAAAACCAAAAACTAAACTTGGAAAAAAGCACGAAACGAAAGCGGAAAAACAAGCGCGGAAAGTTGCTCGCTAAATAAAGGATTTCCTCCATCCAGCTGGAAAGTGTTGAGCGGGTGAGTTTGGCTCAAATGAATATTAATTGGCTTGGCCGAAACTGAATGGCTGCCAAACTAGAACTATCTCTCCGTCGGCGGAGAGTACAAATTAGTAAATTACTCGAAATAATTCGGGCAATTAGTGGCCAAATTTGGCCGCGTAATTCGATTGGAAAGTTGGGAATTTCAATTTCAGAAGCTCTCTGAAAATTTTAGAAATAGTTGTCGCAGTTAAAAGTTGAATAATTAAAGAGATACAAGCCCACAGCAGTTGATTTCATTTGAGTTAATCCCAGCAGAAACTAATAAAGCTACCTTTTCTTAACCCTTATTCTCTGCCCTGGGCTGTTGTCTCAACAAATTAGATCAATTTTAATTGGAAATGCCTGTAAACAATAGATTTATCCGGACATTTTATGCTGTGCACCCTTCGAGACCTTTAATTTTCGAAATCTAGTCAGAGCCAGAGTCCCTTCCTCACCGAAAATCCCCCCCGGATTTCGATTATATGCCCTCGTTCTGGGCCATAAAGTAGAACCTTTTCAAAAGGTTAGGCACACACGCAGGCAAAACAGAAGCTATTTGCTTGCGGACAGGCGATGCCAGGATACGAGGATGCCCAGGGCGGTGGGCGGTAGGAGCGGCAAACAAACACAATGTCTATGGAGTGACCAAATGGACAAAAGCTAGTGCTGGCCACTTGCACTCAGGCTGGGAAAAGGTTTCCAGCCTGTTGGCCAGGATGCGATAGGATATAGTCTGCTCACACATTTCCAATGCAAATTTCAAATCAGAATCAAACAGACGCACATGTGGCGGCGGGGTGTGTGTGTGTGTAGTGTGTGGTTGGCTGTTGGCTCTAAACAAAAGAAAATAAAAGCTGGCTGAATGCTGAAGTGCTTAAAATGCGTTTTGTCAACATTAACCCGAAATGGCCGGACGGGCCAGGCGGGCAGATAAGCGAGTCAGTCAGTTGCTCCAAGGGACGGCGGCTGGGGCATGATTAATGCTGCAGAAATTGCTTTCGGATTTGCCACCGAGCAACAGCTACACGGGGGGGGAGGAAGGCCTTGAATGTCAGCCGGATTTCGTAGATGTCACACAGAGGAAAATAATTGCGTTTGAGTTACAAATAAACTAGATTTTTTACAAGCCTAAACAGAGTTTAAAGGGAAAAGACTTTGCTCTTTGCAGTATTGTTTGAAATAAATTTAAATACAATTTATTAGAATATTTACACCCTCTTCTAACCTAGTTCTTTTCCCCCAGTGCATGTGAAACTGGCAAATGCACAAAGCCAAAGAGGGGGAAGGCGCTGCCGGGCTCTGGGGGTTGCGTGCGGGGTGCCTGTTGCCCGGCCAACCCTCAAGGATGCTGCGTTGCGTTGCTGCAACCCTTGAGCCCGGGGTTCTGGCATCTCGCAATGCACGGCCAACAACAAGCGACAAAAGGCATGAATAATTCAGACGGAGAATTCAACTCGAAGATGCAAGGAGCGCCGCATAGTCAAAGAATGCTCTGCCCGGCCATACACACACCGGCTGACGGAATAACGAGCATAAATCCCGGCTATAGGAGCCACGGCCCTTGAAATAATTGCTTTGAGCTTGATGTTGCTGTTGCTGCACCCTTTTCCGTGGCATGGAAATTCTGCGTCCAACTATGATGAGGATGACACGAGGTTTTCCTTCCAACTGGAATCATTAAAGCTCTCCTTCTCATATCCGATTAGAGACAGCTTAAGCTTTAGGACATTAGGCAGCATAATAACCCCTTTCGGGCCATGACCACTCGAAGGCGAACTCGGGGCGTGGCCTGGCCTGATCCCATTTGGCGCCTCTGCCATGTTTCCATTTTAGCATTTTACTATTTCCACGTTTAGCACGTATTTTTCCAGCTAAATTAGATTGCGTGTGGCATGTGGCACAGGTAACAAAGACGGCGGCTGAGGTCGAAGCAGCGGCAGGTGCAAACTGCGATGTCGACAGCTAGCTCTCTCGTTCTCTTTGAGCCAAACCTCTTCTGCCAACTGCCAGTTGCCACATTTATTCCCCATTTTCCACGTTGCGTGATTCCCTCAAAAAAAGAAGAAAAACTGACTGCAGGTCTTGACTCTCCTCTGTGAAAAACTTATGCACGGATTGCTAATCTCCTGGCTGCAAATTAATAATGTTCTGCCGACGCCAACTTAATCAAGAAAAATGGCAAACATAAAACTTTATATCGAAGAAGCTTTATTTCGATAAAAGGTTGGATATGAACAGCTAAAAAGTAAAGTTAATAAGTTATTCATTTTGGTAAAAGGCAAGGTGAAAAATAATAAGCTGCTTATGATGAACTTGTAACTATTTAATTCTTAAATTCAGGTTTTTAAAATAAGGATTTAATAAGGAAAAACATGAAAAACCATAAAAAGCTTTTTAAATTGAAAATTTAAAGAAAATCTTGAATATTATTAATTGGGTTATGAATTTTGATTGAATATTCCGTTAGTTTTTGATTTGTTAAAAGTTTATTTCCCAGTTTATTGAATGATAACTAATAACGATATGAAATACAGATATTTGTTTTGATATTTAATAATAAAACAAGTTTCTCGTTGAAATATTAGACCAATTAAACTGCAAAAAGAGATAAATAATAATTAAGTAACACAAAGCATTAAGGTTTTTATTCTCATTGCGATTTTTGATTACAGTATCATTCCATTCTATAAATATCCTTAATTCTTATATATTACAAATTCTTCTAATATATTAACATAAATAAATTCAATCTATTTATAAAGCCCCAATTAAAACCGCAAAAGTTTGATGTTTCTTATACCAACTTCCGCTTAGTCTGTTTTTGTGCAAGGAATTTGATTTTCAAAATGTGATAAAATATTCAGGGCCCAAGTTACGCCACTTGCCCGCTGACCAATTAAACTTTAATTGAATTACAACTTTTCGAATTCCTTGGCACTCACCCAGCAGCTACGTGTGAGTGTGAGTTCAATGTCAGCTGTCGACTGCTGGTCGCCAGTGGGTTAATGATGCGCAACGACTGAGGAAACGAAAGCAAAAGCCAAGAAGCTTCAAGCTTCAGGTTCAAGCTGGAGGCGAGCAAGAGCAACCAGAGCAAGAAATCACAACCCACGCAAATCGACGAAGCGTCAAGAGAAATCATTTCATTATAGGGCCCGGAGACTATATAAGTTTCTAGAGCGTGCACCGCCTCCGTCTCCATCTTCGTCTCCGCCTGCGCGGCCTAAGTGAATGAAAATGAAAAAGTGCTGGTGGCACACACAAGTTACGTGATCGGAATGATAAGCCCGGGCTCACCAACAGACTTGGACGGGCATGTACTATATACAAACAACCATGTGTGCGTGTGTGTGGAGAGGTGGTGGTTGCGGCCCACAAGTGGCCAGTGGGTGACTTCTGTGGGTGGGTGGGTTGGTGCTTCTAGCAAAGCAAATCAAATAAATTTTCATTGTACTCGCGCTCCGCTGGCTTCCCTTTCTATTATTGCCAGCTTTTGTTTGATGGACTCGAATCTCGAATTAATTAAACCGTCACCGTTTCAGAAATGACCACATCCACATTCAGAGTCCGAAATCCGAATCGAAATCCAAAATCAAAAGCCAAATCAAAACGAAATTAGTGGCCAGAAAAGCGTTGCGCTAGTCACTTGCCTGCTGGCATTATGAAATTCGTAGAGCCCCTAATGGGGCTGGCAGATGTCACGGAGTTCATGGCAGCCAAAACAAAAATGTAATTAAACTTTTAATTAAACGAATTAAAATACCATCCCGATGACATCTGTGGGGAAATTGTCATAACCCCCCATGACAGCGAACGCGGATGTTGTTGGCCATAAAGACAGTCGCACAGATTTGAGGTTGCACTGGAAAATATGTTTAATTAATATCAATAATAGTAAAGAATGAATAAATAATTAATAATGGAATTACATTTTTAGAATACAAGTGAGGCAGGTGATTTTTACAGATTGTTTAGATTTTTCTTCATGATAAACTTATAAAAAGGTTGCGAGCAATCGAATTTGCAAAAACTTAGTTTTATTGGTTCAACATTTTTGTATTTGAGAAAATATGAATTTTTCTTTAATAAATTAAAATCTGGCAATAAGATAAAGATCAATCTCTTAGGACTGAAGTATTAAAGTTACTTACAAGAATTTTCTCCCAGTGAAATTAGCTTTGCTTCAGTTTCTTTGAGTTGCCAGCCTTTAATTGGAGACAAAAGAGGCCAAATGGAGGCCATGCTAGCTCTTTTTGAATGCGGTCAGCAAATGGCCGGCCACGCCCACCATGCGCCCTCATTTATTAGATGGCCTGCGAACCAAAGAAGTAGAGCCACAAAAGCGAAAAGGCATGAGCAGCGGTGGCGGTGACGGTGGCGAATGTGTAACCATAAACCACCCAGTTAACCACAAAAACGATTTTGGTTCACCTCTATACATGTGCATGTTAATGCCAACGATGGGTGGTGGTGTAGTAGTAGGTGGTAGTCCTGCCACCTGGGGGCAGGAGGTGGTCAGGTGGTACATATATTGTGTGTCATGCACTTTCAACCCCGGGCATCCTGGCAAAAGGAACCATGAGTGATTGTCGGCCAACAAGGGCCAAAAAACTAAAGCCAATGAAGAATAAATTGAGCAAAAATAAAGCAAGAGCTGGTTTAAGAGGAAAGGGATCGAGAGATATTGTATATAGATACTTGGTAAATATTAAATGTATCGTTAGATGAAGTAAAACTATCCGTACAGACTTGAACTCTTTTTTTTTAATATAATTTAAATGTATCTAAGGAGATGTGTTAAGTATCTAAGTATATCATAAGTTTTTAAAGAGAAATTCTTAAATTGAATTCTAAATATTCCAAAATATAATTTACCTCCTTATAAAACTAAGAGTATTACAGTGTCTTATGTACCATTACAGCTTTAAATTTATATCTCTTTTTGTCTTAATGTTTTTTGGCTTGTATCCTTGTGTCTCTTAAAACAATTCCCCATGGCTATAGCTACAAAAAACAAGGAAGAAGATTCAGATGTTAAGATAGAAGGAGAGGACACATAGAGAAGAAGCATGCAACAGTCTGCTAAACATGGCCCACTTGGCAGAGTTGTCAGGTTTTCGTTCAGTTGCCAGTTTTTTCGCCTCCCCAACTCTCTCAGCTCCTTGTTTCATGTTCATTTTTCGGTAGTTCTATTTGCTTGTCGCCGAGTGACATTTTGGCTGACGTTGGCGGACTTCCGCCCCCTCATTCCCATCCTCGCCCCTGCTTTTAACCCCCTGTTGCCCGCAGGACCCAGTATGACACGTGCTGTTGGCAGTCGACGTGTTCACTCCCATTCTCCCGCCCCTCCTCTTCTAGGACTTTCCCCTTTTTTGGGGTTTGGCTTAGCCGCAGTCGAGAGTTTGTTCATTACTTTAAGCCCGGGGCACTGTGGTGCAAACTCATCAAATTGCAGACTATTTTTTATAAATTGAAAGAATAACTATTTACAAACTACACCCAAAACTATGATATTTATCTTTTAAACAGAAAATGTAATAAAAATGTGCTCACAATATTAATAAAATATATTTTATGACTCGCTTTAAATCAACCACCACAATTTAAATAATAAATAAAGACTGTGGCATAACTTCCTGAAAACAATATGCTTAAAATTAATTTAAGTCAAACTTTATCAATTTGCGGAAAAACAAAGCCAAACTCATATGCAAAACCAATGGAAAGCCATGAATGGAATAAGAGAAATATAATAATTCAATATAAAGTTTTTTGGTAAACAATACAAGGAGAACAATGTGGGTAAAATTAAATTACTGCCAGCTTCATAAATAAACTGAAATTTATTTACGAAATAATAAACGCAGGGAAACCGAATGGAAAAAAGGAGATTTTAAAATATAAACAAAAATTCATTAAAATGCTGAAAATATAATACAAATTATACAGGAATAATTATTACTTTAAACATTAAAGTACAAGTATTAAAGGTAACATTTAAGCCAAACAAAAACCTTAGCTTTCCTTGAAAGAATCGATTTCGATTTAATCAATGCTTTTCTTTATAGACCCTTGACCTTTTTGAATGACACTTACCACTGTTTTATTGTTTCCTTTTGGGTCCACTGGGTTTTTAATTTCTTTTGATGTATTATCCCCAGACACCTCGCAGTGCTTTTCACCCCCCATCAATATCTCACCCCTGCCTGGCACCCTTGCGACTGCCTTGACACTGGCAATCGGACGTGAATTGTTATTGGGTTTTTATCTGGCCCAATGTTTTATATGCAGATTTATGCAATTCCCGTTTGATAGGTATATTATTCCCGGCTGGGTCAGGACAGCAATTTCCGCTGGACCCAAAGACCATATTCGATTCAATCAAAGAGAGAGAGAGGAGCTGCTGCTGCAGCAGCAACAAGAAATTCCAAACACTCATCGCAAACACCCATTCCAATCATTCATTCATTCATTAATATTGATAACCATAAACAAAGCACCGCGGCGTCGCTGCTGGAAAAACTGTGGGAAATTTTTAAAAAATATTTGTGGTTGCTCCTGGTGGTATACCATTTTTTGTGTGTATAAAATATTCGCTCTTAAACCCAGTTGGACCATAAAAATTCCATCAGCATCGGAGCAATTCCATTAGCACGAAATGATTTGATGCGGTTTTAGCTCCTGTTATCTGTGGTCCAAAGGAAGGACTCTTTTTTTGGGGGGGACAAGAAGCAGGAAGCACAAGTGGATTGAAAAGCCATAAAGTCATCCTCAGCTTCCTCTTCGTCCTCCTTTTTTTCATGGCTTTCTTTCACATTGACTTTAAGCTCTTTCTCTCACTGGGATTTCTTTGCCTCAGCAGTTGGAAAATTTAAAATAATTTCTTTGGGACTTCTTCTTGTGGCTTAAATTGCTTGGACAATTCCTCTGGCCTCCGCAGATGCAATTTCCCGGTCACGGTTTTAGCCCTTTGCTCTGACCAATGATTGCTTCCTCTAATCACCTAATCCCAACTCACCGCACCAGAGCATCTGCTGCTCTCCGCCAGAATTGGTGTTTCTCTAATTGAAATGTACTGGGGAGTGGCCCAAAATCCCATTAGACGCGAATCTCTGGCCCCCAGGGGGTAACATTCTACATTTCCACTTCCAGGAGGATAATGTGCAGGCCTGAAATTGTGTGTCATATATAGAGAGAGGGTCCGGGTGGATATAGTTAGGGCTGATCACCATTTATAAGGTGGTCTTGGTTGCATGAAGTAAAAGTTGTATTTTATATTATTTTATGAAGTTTTAAAGTGTTTAAAAAGTTTTAAAATAGTTAGCTATCTATGTTTCACTGGAAGAAAACGATAAATCGAAGGGGTTCTTTATAAAAATTAATAAAATCAGGAAAAACTAGATAAGAAATTAAACTTTAATAATAATATTTATAAAATTTATAATAGCAAGGTATCAATCTTTTTATTTAAAGATTTTATAAGTTGATTTTTAATTTTAATAATAATATATTTATTAAGTTTTTGGGTTTTCACTAGCTTTTTTGGAAAATTGTTGGCATTGCCAAAAAAATTCTGATGACATTTTCTCTTCGTGCAGCTGGAAAATGTCAGGATAATGTGAAACGTACACCTCCGAAAGCTGGGCGACAAGTGGTGCTCCTGGTGAGGAATTTAAGCACACAGGGCGGAAAAGCTGGAAAAGCGAGAAGAGAGGTGGCAAATGCAGATGCAGCAGCCGCAGCCACAAAATGCCAGGAACGCATAAAATGCCGACATTACCGCCAACGTTGCTGGTGGGGGGAGGTTGAGGTGGGCTTTTTGGAGCGGAGAGGGGTCTGGTTCGTTTTCACCCTTACACCCCTTACGGGAAAATGTGAATGTGATAAGCAATGGCAGCAGAAAAAGCGCCTCATGTGTGGGCCAAAAGCTTCCGTTTGCAGAGGTTCGGTGGTGGGGGAGGGGAAAATGGAAAAGGAAATTGAGTGTGTGTAATGCGTACTTATGGCGCACATTTTAAATGAAATTTTCACTGGCACTACGCTTCCTGTCGCCTGTCTCCTGGCGGCTGGCCGGGATATATACCCCTATATCCTGTATCCCTAGCTTCCGCTAAGCAATTTCGATTGGATTGAAGTGCGGCATGCGGGCAACAACAGGTGGCCCTTCTGGAGGACACACCTAGGGATGGGCTGCATACTTTGCCGGCTTCCGCTCGTATGTTTCGCATATTTGCCTTCGTCCTTCCTTTGCTCCATCCCGCTGGTGTTGCAGCTCCTGCTATCCTTTTTGCCTCGTTTTATTAAATTCGTGCCTGTCTGTCGGGGGCCAAGTCATGGTCTTGGCCAGGAACTTATTCCCGCCAGTGGGAGCGGCTTGGATACGCTTCAACCTTGGCCCCGCTGCAGGCACAATTCATTTTTCATGTAGTCTCGAGGAAAAACACTGAAGAGAGAGTGAGAGAAAATGGGAAAGGAAAATGGGGGCTAGAGATATATAGCCCGGTCAAATGCAATATTAATTGGTTTGGACTGGAAACAATTCTGTTTAAATTTAGCTCTGCTGACTTAAATGGCCAATAAAAAGCATATTACATTTTCTTAGAAAAGAAGCAATTAAGTTTTATTCGAATACTAAAACTATTTTAACGAGTTAATATAGTTTATTAATGTACTCTAGCAAACGCATATTTGTGGCTAAAAACATTTAAACTATAAATAAATTTTCCATTTCCCATTTAAGCTGAGCTTGTTCAGTGGAAACCGGGAATTATTTAAGCCATATTAATTCCGTTTGTATTTCGGTTTATTTATTTTCATTTTATTTTACCTTTAGGATTCTGTTTTATTGCTTTTTTAAATCCATGCATTTTCACTTGGGCAAAACAAAAAATTAAACGTTATCTGCTTGACATGCCTGTTATATATATATATTTCCTGGATATCCTATAAAGGGAATTTTCATTTCAGAGAGCGAGACCTTTGTGCAACTGAAACTCTGTTTAATTTCATTTTTATAATTTTCAATTTAAATGAAAATCTATGATAGCTAAAGGGCATGATTTTTATATTTTAATAAAAAATGGGAGCCTTTACTTGTAAAAAGGACTTTTATATTGGCTATCATTTTCATTAGTTTAACTGCTATTTTTTTGTAAGTTCTCCCCTTTGTTAACACTATTTTTTGCAGTGTTTCGACTGTCATATATATTGCCACATTGCGACAAATTCTCTGCATCTCTCACTTAAATGTTTGTTGTGTTTCTTTGCTCATTTGCAAGCGAGTCGCGTTCTGTGCCGCCTGCCATCGCCATGGAAAATAAATTTGTCAACTTGCAGTTGCCGGTCTTGCTGGCTTTTCCTTTGCATTTGCAATTCGCCATTCGCAATTCGCTAGTTTTCCCCAAAGCTCGGAAAACCACGAAAAGAAAAAGAGCAACGTGAGCTGAGCTCCATCTGCTTGGCAGTTTGTTAGCTTTTTGCCATCAGTGGCGGCTATAACACATTTCATTTTATTGTCACGTACGCAGTGTCTCTATATATGGCCAACCCCCCCTTTCCCGTCTCCGCCCCTAGCCGATTTCTATTGACTGGACGCCATATATAGATATAGTTTACAGTTGTCTCGTCGAAGGTTGTTAACTATTGCTGGGTGTGGCCACGTCTGAATTTAAATTGCGATTTATTTCATTCAAAAAGTAAAGTCTTCGCCGTCTGTAAACCGTGGTTACAGGTGATGTAATGACTTAATTAAGACACGGAAATATTAATTAACACAACGAGCAACCATATTAAATATCAATTACTTTATTGCAAGAGCTGTGCACATCTGTTTCTCTGTTTGATTAAATCTTTTATGAAGTGGTAAACTATTAGCTCACACGGCCAAGTGTCAATTTGTGTGACTATTAAGTTAATGACCTGTTAACTTAATGCTTTACCAAGTCAAAAGTTATATTAACTATAAAGTCTCATTAAAAATGGAGCTGTGGAAAGGGGTTTTATAATTTATTACTTCATTTAAATTGTAATTTTTAGAAAGACTATAAAGAAATCGTTAAATTAGCAGTTGAATTTCTGCAGTTATTAATTATGATTCACATAATTCCCAAGAAAAGCAAGGGTTTTGTTATTAAATTTTAATTAATCATCAGTTATCTACAAGCTAAAAAACCCAACTTCCCTTTTCTGCTGCATATAAATAGAATTTAATTTGCCAAGTTGGTAATGGCCATCAAGTTAAGAACTAAAGAAATTCTGCATTTAAACTGTAGTAAATGCAGTGGGGAAAAAGTGTGACTGCTGCAGGAAAAACTATAACAATTCCAGGCAACTCCCTCACTGCTTTTAACTACCATTTTCTTTTGCATTTTGAATGGCGTTGAGGAAGAAAGTTTGTCATTTAATAAAAAAAAAAACTCCCTCGAAGGAAAAAGAGCCCAGAAAACTGTGAAAACATTTGCTCTTTGTTATCAACAAATGGAAAACACCTGAAAAAAGTTAACTCCTGCTTAAACTTTGGGTTCGGCATGAAGCCAATTAAAATTCTATGGAATGAATTAGAGTGCAGCCTGCATTCACATTCGCGTCACGCTAATTCACTTTGCAGTTTCATCTTTTAGTTACTTTATACCTTCTCCTTTGCAGTTGTGGAAAATAGTTTTTCAGCTCTCATTTTTCTCCATTTTATTCGTTGGATGGCAGACACGGAGGATTACATGAAGCACGGACAGAAGTCAGGTGCAGGCGAAGCCGGAAATATATGTATATATATTTAGGGGGATAGAAAACGAACAGACTTATTGCATTACTTACGCTAAATAACCACTTACAAAGTGGCATTAGGCGACGGGAGATGAGCACGAAGGAGTGATCCTGGCAAGGTAATGACGGTGATGGTGATGCTGTTCATCCTGGGTAACTTCTCATTAAGGAAATGCCATAAACACTCTCAAGGGAGTGTTGAGAGTGCAGAGAAAATAAAGAGGATTAAGAATATGCAGGTTAAATTAAGTATTGAAGATAGCTTCTTAAAGATTGCATATAAAGTTATCAAAATTATTTTTAGAGACATTTTATAGACAACAATTTAAGCTATAATATATGATAAAACTATAAAAGATAGAATATCTATTTAATTCCCATTAAAGATACATTTATTTATATACACAGACTGTTCAAAAAATGTATCTAGGAAAATAGAAAAAGAAAATCAGTCAGTCAAACAAAGCTGAAGAGAAAATGCATCTGAAGAGCGGGGAAAATCAAGGCAGCCTGCTCGAAATATGCATTCCAATACATAAATGTTTCTGTATCTGAGAGCATGCAAATTCTCCTGTCTCTGTGTCTGTGTGTGCGGTTAAGCAGGCATACCAAACACGCATACGTAAAGGGAAAGCCCGGAAAAATTCTGTCTGTCTGCTTGTCTTCTTCCCTTTTTGATTGAGTTTCCAGTGCATGAAAATTGCATTGAGGGAATTGTTTTCCTCGCCCTTTTTGTGTGTATTTAAAATTTAAGGATATTTGCAGTTTTTTGCTGTTCAATAACAAGGCTCTCGGATTGAAGAGCTTTCAAGTGTAATGTTTGAAACGAGAGCTGCAATTAAGAGCCATCTACTAGATACCTGAGAATGTAGTTACTGCCATAAATGAATTATTTACACAAAATGGGCTGAAAACGAGTTCATTGTTAAGGTTGTGTGGGACGTCAATTACCCGGGCAAGCGATGGTTATTTAAATATTTTTAGATTGTAAATATAAATGCCTTGAGTTCTTTGAAAAGTCATTGAAAATTCTCAAGAGATGGTGAAGGCTTCAATGGAATTTATATTTGTTGTTTACAATTATTTCAAGATTTTATTTAGCTTTTTTTTAAGAATTTATTGGCAAATGAAAAGGCTTCAATGGAATTTATATTTGTTTGCTTACAATTATTTCAAGTTTTTTTTTTACATATAAAAAATCAATGTAAAGTCAAAAGGTTTCAGTTATAATTAAATAAGTTTAATATTTGCGTTTGTATATATACAGATAATACAGATTATTTCAAGATTTCTTCTCAATTTAAACTCATTTCTTTATTTTTTCATTATTAATATTAATTTTATGAAAGATTTTGTACATCTTGCAACTACAAGCAATTAATTAACATTATTATCTTTTTTGCAAATACTAATGTTTATCCATCCTTTAAGTATCTGAACGTTGCATTCGTGTGCCTGCTAAGCGGTTTAACTTTGAGTTTGAACTATGGGCAGGGCACATTCTCTGCTCAAACTATTTTTCAAGTATTTTCCGCTTTCCTTTAAGGATTTGCATTCGACTGCACTGAGAATCTGCTGGGCTATGCTGAGACTGAGACGGGCTCTGAAATCTAATATGGCAGAAAACCCAATTAAAACGCTCGCCAAGACAAGGAACCAGGAACAAGGCAGGCAGGCAGGCAACAATGGCGGGAATGGTGGCAGCAGCCTCGAATAATTCCAGTGCTGTGGCCCCAGACAAGTTTAATCTCTTTGCCCGATGCAGGCAGCTGTGCCCGTGCTCAGTCGACCCGACCCGAGGACTTGAATTTGAATTTGGGGTTTGGGGCAACACCCGGGGGTATGCAATATATTTCCAAGGAGGAGGGGCAAAGCGGAAATAAATAATCACACTGAGAAGAGGCCCTAAGGCTATACAAGTAACTAGCTTTAAATAACTTTGAACGTCTTTAAATATCTAACAAGACCAATTTTTAGTAATAAAAAATCTTTTTTATATGCCATTTTATAGGGTTTTAAATCTTCAAAGAGTTATTTTTTATAATTTAAATAATTATATAATAAAATCCCTTTAAATCTCTCCCAATTTTCTCTTTGTGCACTCATAAATATGTCTAATGTTTGCTACCCATTTCTTTGCAGAGAGTGTCACTAATTGAATGCTTATTGCTGGCTTGGTAAGTTTATTGAGCTCCTGCTCAATCGAGGGGAAGACATTTTAAAGAGAAGGGGGTAGAAAGGGGGCAGACCCCGGGATACTGAGTTAACATGTGGGTTACTGGTTCAAGCTGGTTGACAAATACTTGGTCAAGTGCTTAGTAAATGGCGCACTCCTTTTGCGGGAAAGCTTTTAGCGAAAGTGGTTGGCGTTATGGAAATGCCAGCTTGAACCTTGATCAATATCACCAGCGCAGTTGCCCAACCCAATTTTCTCTCGTCCTTTAAGTTTCTCTATTACTTTGGGCCATAAAGTGCTGGGAGAAGGACTAATCGCTGGTCAGCCATAAAAGAGAGAAAGGATAAAGTTATGGGGTTCTATAAAAAGGCAAAGAGTAGCTTTCAGTACGCACATGTGGTTTTTGTTGCCACCGCGGTTGCAGTTCCGTGTGACATCTTAAGTGCATCCTGGCTGCATAAAGGTCGCCCAGCTGCAGCATATCCGGGATCCGGCTGATGTTAAGCCGCCGCTTACTACTGGACCTGGAGCCATACCAAGACCCGTCCTTTTACGGCAGCAATTTGCCGCAGACAAAGCCATCGGAAATCTTGCCCCGTCGGGTTGCGTTTCCTTTGTCGGGAGTTTACAATGTACGAGTACATGCCACAGGACAAAGTATTCATAAAGATTTGATGGAGCCAAGGAAGCCGGGGATTAGTTGTAACTATTTGAGGGTAGGAGCGCGTGAAATGGTTTTAAATAATTTAAGTAACAGTGTGGCAAGTTCTTTTGCTGGTTTTAGAGTCTTTACTTTATTTAATTTTCTTTACAAGTGTAGAGGATATAAGAAACTTGGAAAAGTATAAAAATAAACTTGCTAAACTAGATTCTTGGCTGTTTTTATGAAGTAAGCTAGAAATCAATCTTATCAACTTCATTTTAAGCTCATTTGTTTCGTTGTGCGTTTGCAACAAATTCCAATTAAAAGGGAAAAAATTCCTTGAAGTATACACTCAACATCAATTCAATTGCTTCATCGTTCGAGGAGTTTTTCCATCTTGATCTCTCTTCAGTTTGTTGCCTTCAGCAAGCCACCTCCCCTTTTCCATTTTCCATTTTCCGTTTTGTTACTCTGCCTCCACTAGTAGTATGACAAAAGTAGCTTAACTTGTTTTTCCTTTTATTATTTTTCTCCTTTTCCCCATTTTTTTATTTCCGAAGAAGATTTATCGATGACCGTGCCAACTCATACATAAACTGTTCATGGAAGCACGTCCCTTTGCCATAAAAATTCGAATATGAGCGAAATATTTTGGCATGAATAAAAAACTAGGAAACTACAAATTCCTGGGGAAGGCACACTGGCTTGCTTATGACTTTCCAGTTGATTTGATACCAACTTGGGGGCCACATATTATACTGGGAATATTGGGGAAAATATGTTGTGCTATTGAGGTAAATGTTTGTTGAACATTTAAGCAGACTTTCCATTTAAATAATCTAGATAAGCTTTCAAGACTCTACTTGAGAGGCTTAAATCTCCTGCTGCTTAAATCTCCTTAATGAACCCATCAGGCTGGCAACGTGTGGGTCGCTTATTGTTACAAAACATTAAACGATTCCTCGCCAAATAACTCCGTGCGGTTGCCGCACGCAAATCGACCGCAATGGAATAATCCCCACCGAAAAACCCGGCGTAGAATTTCTGGAATTTCCCCTGTGTGTTAATTGGCTTCAAAAGTGGGCGTGCGGGCGTGGCCAGGTGGCCATCGAAATTGAAATTGAGACCCAAACCGAACCGAGACCAAACCGTCGCTGATTATCTGCTCGACCGCTGCCCGAACACGTTCAACTGGCGTGAGTTGGGGCAATAAAAACTTATTAAGCGATGCTGAGGACGCAGGACTCGCAAGTTGCCATAAAACCCGGAGAAAGCGGGGACAGGACGAAAGGATAAATGGAGAAACATTTGGCAGAAAATGTGTCGTCGTTGCTTTGGGGCAGGAGACCGTAATAAAAACGGGGGAATAAAACGGAATAAAAAACAACAAAAAAAAGAAAAAGAAAATGTATAAAAAATGCGCATACGCCGCATTGGCTTCGTCTGCCTTTGCCTTATAATAGACATTAATAATATATCGCCGCTTCCGCATCCACTTCCGCTCCAAACTCCATCTCATCCGATTCCAGTGGCAAGTGCGATAAACCGTTTAGCAACATCCGGGGGACAGCCACCATGGAGCACAAAAGGGAGAACATGACAAGGACCAGGACTTGGTCAAACGCTTTTCCAAGAAAATTGCTGCTCTGGCTTCCTCTCTCTCGCTGTGTGTCTCCCTGTATCGGAGCTAAATTTACATACTAATTCGATTGATTACTCGCTCTCTGGGCTCTGGGCTCTTAATTGAGGTAATCAATGCATCTGTAAGCGGATTTGGTTCGAGTGGTCGCTCTTCTTTGGCCCCAATCAGCTTAAGTTTCTATGCAGCAGCAGCAGCAGCAGCAATAGGTCCTTCGCTCCTTACAGTTTGCTTTTCATTTTCAATTCAGCTGCAGCTGCCATCAAATTCAATAACGAGAAATATAAGAAATGTACGCAAATATTTCGCAATAAGATATTTGCTCTCATATATGCACAAACACACAAAGAAAGAGAGTCCTGGCCCAGCAACAAGGCCATCAGCAAGTATTGGCAAAACTTTGGCGACTCCTCCTTCCCGTTCAGTCAACATTTTGCAGTGCCATCTGTGGAAAGTTTACTGCGATAAATGAAAATAGGAAGCCCAGAACGAGCAGCTACAACAAGATGTTGAAATAAGTTGTCAAGTCAACGCATCCGGCTGTTTTTCACCAAGCTCCCACTCCCTCTTCCACTCCCTGTACTTCTTGTTTGCCATGCTGGGCGTGTATAGTTTTCCACTTGTCTGACTGCGGCGGCTGTCGGCGATAAGCGCGGAGAGCATTGATAAACATCCCAGCTGCCTTCATGGAACCACAACTCCCAGGTTCCAGGTTCCAGGTTTCAGCTCCCCAACTCCTTTTGTTGCCCAGCTCCTGCCACGTTTCCCTGCTAAGGCAAGGATGAAGTGGATGTCAGTCGGTGACAATAACGATGCAGCGCTCACAATCGGTTGGCTTGACAAAACGACTGCCCCATGGAGAACTCACAGGGAAAAGTAATACACTGTGGGGTAAAATAATGCCCAAGAGATGGTTGGTACCTTGTTTTATCTTTTGTGGATATATTTCAAAATAATTGTAAAAGCTATAGATAATCAAAGGTGCCACAAAAATCCCTGTGGAGTTGAAATTAATTGAAATGACTTTCAAGAGTTTTCTATAAAAAGTCAAAACTCATTTAAGAAGTATTTCGTACTTGGAAAATTTAAATTGCTTTCTTCAAAGAATGTAATATTTGTATTTTATAATTTCTATATTTTTATATCACATTTAATCCTTCAAAGAACATTGTAAACTAACACATTAAATGTCACTGCATTAATTCTGTATTAAATCCCCATAAATCTTATTTTTCCCTCTGCATTTCAATCACTCAAACGTTAAGGTTGAGGTCGCTATCGTTGATTTTCTGGAACTGTGCAGGGGAAACATGATGAGGGGGAAGAGAAAAAAGCAAAATAGCGGGGAAAATATGGAAAAAATATGGTAGAAACTGGGAGGACAGAGGGAAACGACTGTCAGTGGGACACTTTGCTGTCAATGGCAGTTGAGTTACGACAAAGCGAGAAATTGCATGGCAGCCTCGCTTCCTTGGGCTCCCATCGCCTGTGGAATTTTTCACGCGTCACCTGTGGCAGATAGTGGTGCCCCTACTCTTATCCTCCTCCTCTCCTTCTCCTGCTCAGCAGGATGTCTTTGGCTTCAGAGGGTCCTAGGCCTACGAAGCGAGAGTTGAATGAACTCTCCCGTAATCGATGTTCTTTGTGCGTTGGTGGGGCTGGTCTGCCTGTCAGCCTGCCATTGTTCAGCTGAATATCGCTTGCATATATACATATATCCTGGCACCGATGGTGTCTGCCAGGATAAGCCCAAAATGGCAGGAGAATAGGCCCGTTCACTTGACGTTCATTTGATAACATTTTATTAGCATCAGACGGCGGTTATCTCACGGCTGCACTTCGCATTTCACATTGCCCCAGACAGATAGCTACAATGATTGTCAGTCACAATAAACACAAACAGTTGCCATGTCCATGGGATGATGGGAGGATAGCAGGCAGGATGCTGAACGGGATGGGATATATCGGAGAGCGATTCTGTCAGGTGAAAAACTCCGTACGTGGCTGCGGCTAGTCACGTCTGCCACTCGTATTTATGAATGGCACTCCACAGTGTATAACTACATTATGAGTGCCAGGGGGATTCACTGGGCTCTAGTCCTGCCCACAGGATAATGCGCTGCAATGGCTCTCATTTGGATTACTCCCCCACCCCAGATGGTTGATATGGCAATTGAATTTGCTGTTCTTCTACATGTTGCCTTTGGCTTGTCCGGAAATCCAGACAGAATAGTTGAACCGAATAAAGGTATTTCTCCAAACTGAAAACAAAGTGAGTTGAGTTACGCATTCTTTTTGGAATATTAATTTTCTGATAAGGCAAAGAGTATATACTATATACTTGGGAAAACCATAAAAATACGAATAAAGTTTTATGATAATATCAGCCTAAGCTTGGAAGCACTTGTGCCAAGACAAACATTAAAAATAATAACGAAACACAGCTTGCTAAAATCGGAATATGCAATTTTATAAAAATATCAACATAAAAGACAATTTCAAATGGAATGAAAGCAATTTTCTTTTAAAATAAGAGCACCTTTGAGCAACTAATCAAAATATGCACAAAAGAATTCTTAATTTAGTGTAAAATGTAAGATGAACCTCAAAAACATAGACAACTAAATTCAATTTAGTAAATTTGAAATCAAGTCTAGCTAAAAATTGAAATGAAATTGCATTTCCTCAGCCATTTTCCTTTGTTGCTGCCCATTTTTATTGAGTCTTTTCATCGGAATAACTTGAACCTTTCTAGCCGGGGTCAAATTATTTATGTGTTTGGCTTTCAGACTCGCAAAGCCATTGTCACTTCCTCTGCGAATGACATGGGACAATTGTGGTGTAGTTGATAAATTGAATTACAATATAATGTAAGTCTGGATGGAGGCAGTCATAGTGTGTGAAGACTGGAATCCTCTCTTGGCTACTCAAAAACACTGTTAACCACTGACATTTTTGGGCTCTTAGCTTGGCAAATTTTGCTTTGTGGCTTGGCTAGAACAAGTGAAGTTGTGGGTAAAATTTTCTGTGGCTTTCCCAAACAGACTACAATTTATTTGGCTGATTAATTGAAAACTGAGGGGGCTTTGGGGGGTGGTGTCATTGCAATTGTGTGAATTTACTTGGGCGATGCAGACTTTGACCTTCGTGTGATTTTCTGTGGAGCGGAGCAACAAGGATTCAAAATTCTTTTTTGGGAGGCTGCTCTCCGTAACGAAAACGTAAACAAACACTTGTCCGTGGTCGTGTTTTTGAGAGGCTTTTCTCTGGCGTAGTTGGGTTTTCTAAGCTTTCCCAACTGCGCAAATGCGATCTCTCTCATTCTCTATTTTTGCTCTTTCTCTTGGGAAAAGTGCCTTTTCTCTCCAGCTAAGCTTTTTGTGACGTCACAGGGACACCGCCAAAACGGCACTCGAGCCAAATGCCAAGGACTCTAGCTCAGTGCCGTTCGAGAATTTCGCCAAGTGAGACGTTTTTCCCCAAGTCTCAGAATTATCATTTCTCTTTCTCACTCCTAACACATCTCTCTTTCTAACCACGCCGAGAGTGCGTGTGTGTGTGTGTGTCAATAAAATCAACAAGAGAATGGCCAAAAAACTTTCGACCAGAACGTGTCCAACAAATTAGAAAGGCGGATAAACAACAACAAAAAAATCAAGGAAAAACCGACATTGACTTTAGCTTGGCCACGTGGCCACTGCACTGCTTGTTTTTCCTTCCAGAATCCGAGGTAAATTTTTCCAAAACAAACAGCACCAAAGCCCAGCATCGCCGAAACAACAACAACAGGAAAAACGTGAAAAGTGGGGGAAACAATTGAATTTTTGTGGGGGAAAAACCAGAGCCAGTAAAATTCGGTCAATATTTGTGCGAGTGTGCGTGAAAAGAGGGAAATTTTTATTTTGGCCATTTTTATGCCGCTGTTGTTATTGCTTAGGTATGTGTGGGTGTGCGTCTGAGTGCAAAAAAAATAAAAATAAAATGTGAGGAAAAACTGGCAGCGAGCAGGGAAAAATCTGTGTCAGTCATGAATTACGCACTATCTCAGTGGGAATTTTGGGGCACTTGGGATTTGTGAATGAATAATCGTGCTTCTGGCAAATATATATATATTTTTTTTAAACCAATTTGCGCCTGTGCGAATCCTTATTAATTTCCGCGTGGCATTTCCATTAATGACAACACCTGTAATTGTCGTCAGACACGACAGGCATTTAGCCAACATGATTGCTGCACGGTGGAAAAACAGAGGTTCTTGCAGAGAAACATAGGTTACAAAAGTAAATAATTGAGATAAAGAATATTTGCGGAGTAAAGAAGGAGTAAGAAATAAATGGCCTTATTGGAAGTATTCCTTGAGATTTTTATAAATTTTTAAGACATTTTAAACATTTTTGAGACTTAACAATAGCAAAAAATATGGAAAATCGCAAGGAAAACTTTAAGACTGCAATAAATTTTCTAAGATAAGCAAATATAAGTTAAACAAGTATATAATTTAGCTTTTTTACTTAAGGCTACTTACTCCGAGACCCATATTTGAAACGCAGCAAAAAGTTAAACAGACTTCATTGTGCAGTCTATGAAAGTCACCATAAATTGCAGTTTTTCTTCTGTTTTTTTGTTCTTGTGCTTTAAATCAAAGACGTATGGGTCAAAAGTATGCCACCTGGCTGAATAAATCAAAAGCGGGGCCTGTTTGCGGGGGGTAAATGTTGCACATTACGTGAGGTTCTACATGGCGTATACGTTACGTTACGCATACGCCATGTGGGGCCGACCAAAGACCACCAGCGGTGCGTCGCGCAATAAATCGCACGACAATAACTCACGGCGAAAACCGGAAGGCTGCAGAGGCAGTTGAGGGGTGGAAAGAGGATAAGGGGGTATAGGGGGTTATTTTGGCCCAAAGAAGGGGGTAATGGCACGGAATAAGGCCGTGTTGTGACCAGGAAAGTCACAAACTGAAAGCTATTAAGGCAAAAGACTTAAAGACTTTTTGCCACCCACAGAAACCAAAGACAGTCTTGGCCCCATCTTTCTTGGTGTACTGTGCGTGGGTAACACACCACACACACGCACACCACACACACACACACAAGCACACGCATACACATCCGTTTCCTGTCACAAGAAACAACAACGAAAACTCACTTAGCTGGCTGGCACTCAGCGTCTCAGCCTCTCTGTTCGCCAGACTCACTTGACATGCTCTTAATACCAAATAAAAACAAGAGCTCAAGGACACTCCGCTCCACTTTTTTTTATATATTTATTTTTTGCAGCCTGGCCTACCCCAAGTCCGCCCCTTGCCATGTGTAAATTTTTAATGTTGCCAAGACCCCGAAATGTAGGTTATCAAATTGTGTTCAAGTTGTCTTCGCCGAAGCCCCGGGGAAAAAGTTTTTACGGCAGCGGCACCGGCACGGCATACCCCCATGGAAAAGCATTTTAAATGATTTTGTTGTCGGTGGTTGTTGTTGGATTTTTCCTGCTCTCTTGTTGTACCAACTTTTTGTTTTTTTTTTTTTGCTTTGTTCTGACCCCTCTGCCAATTGGGTCAAGCATTTACATTTCACGCCTAGCGAAAATATTCAGCCAGAAGTTTCGCGGCGGGCAAAACTATGCCAGGCCTTCCTCTACTCCTGGAAACCTGATCCTTATCCGCTGTGTTATACACGCTCTCGTCCGCCTGGTAGCTGCATCTATTTAGTCAAATTAAAAACACAAATTCAACTTTGCTCTGCCGGCTGCCACTAATTAATTGCAAACTAAATGAGTTTCTCGGCATAAAACTTTATCCGCAGCAAAGCTGATTGCTGTCAGTTTGTGGCTGGTGGCGGGAGAAGGGGTTGCAGACTGCAGTCAACACAAGGGGGGGGGGGGGGGGGGGGGGCGAGGCGGAGATGGTTTACGTGGCGCCCTTTTCAGAGGAGCTGAGAAGGAGAAGGAGCAAGAGCAGGAGCATGAGCAGCAGGACGACGTAAACCATACACAAATTGGAATTTGTGCTGCTCACACACATTCCAGTCACTCCATCGAGGTTTTGCTGGCCAGAAAACAGGGACGAGATCCTATCGAGTCATTCAGGAAATTAGGGATCCAAGCACAAGGGAAAAATATTACCAGAAAACGGAAAAAAATAATATATTTAAAGTAGAAAAATTCTGCTTTTAAAAATAACTCAAATGTTTCTTGTACTTTTGAGCTTAGCTCCACAAAATAAGATACTTCAATAATATTTAAATGTTAGTTTTCAATAGATTTATGCCAGATTTTCCATAGAAAATAAATCTTGAATAAGTTATTAGCCCCTAAAGGCAGCTTTGAATGTATATTTCTGATAAATATTCAAGGCAAAAACTGTGCAAATATCTTAAAATATTTCCCTGTGTGCAGATATCCAACCTCCGTTTGAGTCATCATCAGATTATGAGTCACACAGGCAGTTGTGCAGGGAGCCATATGTCAGCTTCAGATTTGTTCAACCAACGAAGTTAGCCGCTCGGAAATTATTTGTCCGCTTGCAGTCAATCCGATTGGCAGGACTGGCTAGGACTGGCCTTAATGACCACTGCCAGGACAGCTAAACGGACGGCACTCACTCAGAGTCACCCGGCACTGGGCAGTGAGCCATTAAATTCTCACTTGGCGTGTGCGGCGGATGGGATTTCAATTGCTGAGCCGGCTGACTGGCTGCCCGCGGGGTGAATCCGTTAATTCAACTTATTAATTTTCATTGAATTCCCTCCGGCTGACGCTCCCACTGTCACTGTCACTGTCACTGTCAATGTCATTTTCCATTGGGGTTTGCGGCCTCGGGGAAATTCGGGAACGCAGCTCGATGAGCTGTGGTTAGTATAATTAAGTCTCTACGAGTTATTCTGCCGAACACAAATACTGCATTAATTTACATTCCAAAATATATTCAATAAATATAGTATAAGCCAGGGCCTGGCATAAATTCATTTTATACACTTTTCATTGCCAGTTTTTGGCCAGATTTATTTTAATTTGAGCCTGGTCTAAGCCTGAGGAGCACGTTTATTGTATTAAGTGAATTTTCCATAAATGCCAAATATGTTGCTTGTTATTTTTTGAGGACTTCATCGTAAGCCACACAAACGCACACATGGGACACACACAAAAAGCAATTTATGAAGCACACTTCTCAGGGCAATCATACTCCCCCCTCAGACCTTTCAACGGGGGACACACACATACACACAGAGAGGAAGAGGCACACTGAAAACCCTAGAGTTTAATTGAATGCGAAGGCAACTACATAAGCAGCGTCACCAGCAGACCACAAATCAAATAAGTAAAGCGAAAACAGGTCAAGTGCTCAGCCTGAACTTGCTGCAGCTGGGAGCTAGGAGCAAGATGCTTCTGGACAAAGGGAAAGCACTTAGTTGGCCAACACCAGCACGCTCCTTTGACTTGTGATATGTGCACACACACACAGGCTCCTCTTCACCCCTCCCGTCCACTTGCAGCTGAGTGCACATAATCTGGATCCGCCTTTGAGCGAAGCAACTCTCGGCTCTGTGAGATGCTTTCAAATCGCCACAGCGGCTAATTTGTGCTGCTCCGACACAAATTGTAACTAATTTTGCGTCCCCAACTTTCTGCTTTCATTCCGATGCAAATTGCCGGACAACCTGGACCAACTTAAAGCCCCCCAAAAGTTGAAGTGATAAAAACGCAGTTCGCTTGAAAGTTGACAAGCGATTTTCAGCCAAACTATGCCGAAGACAGACGCCAGCGTCAGGCGGAAGTTGACAAGCCCGGCGACAGGCAAAAGTTTCTAAGCGAAAAGTTTGGTCTTTTACACGCCCAAAATAGGAAAAAATATATACAAAAAATACAAAATGGCTTTCTAGAAAATCGAATTTCAATAAGCTGGGGTCTTAATATATACTCAGGCTTTCGCATTATGCTCAGGCTTTTTGTTAGATTAAAAATAAGTTTATAACTTAATTTGTTCATCAGTTTGGATAAAGTTTGTTTAACTTTTTAGTCTTTATGGTGAATAAATAAAAAAAAAACAAAAATTTAATAAATGATATTTCCCATAATTATTGCCTTTGTATAATTAGGTATTTTTATTTCTTTACATCACAGTTCATATTCTGACCATATTTTCTATATTTAAAAATAGATTTTATAGATTTTGATTTAAAATTTTGATTAGTTTAGAATTTGCTTCCACTGCCACTTTTGAAAACTCTTGAAAAAGTTTTGGGATTCCGAGACTCGTACAGGCGATCAAGCTTCTGGAGGTACCGTTCCCGCATGACTGCATCCCTTCGCTCCTGCACCGCCAGATTATGGTTGGTGAGATTCCTTAGGCGCAGCGAAATCTGTTCTGTACGCCGACGCACATGCTCGTCCATGTCGCGGGAAAAGGTCTTCTGGGCATCTTCCCAGCTGCTCGTCGTCTCTCGTTGATGGCGATCCGTGATCAGTGCCACTCGGGCCAGCCGGACGGACAGCTTTTGCACCTTTTCCGCCTGCAGCTGGATACGACGCTCTGCCACTGCCACCTGACGCTTATCCAACTGCTGCTTCAGCTCTTTGGGCGGTGGGCGTTGGTGGTTTTTGAGACGCAACAGGCTTGGCTGATCCTCCTTGGTGGGATCCGCAATGTGCTGGTAAAAGGCCAAGGAAGATCGGCCATTGGCTACCTGCTCCAAGTTTTTAGGGAAACTCATAATTTAGAAAAAAAAAAGAAAAACAAAAAACAAAAGATTTTCAAACAATTTTGAACGCAGACCGAGAGATGAAACAAAATACAATAAACCAAAGGCTGACAGAGTTTTCTATGGGATATATTTTTACAGATTTACAACTAGCATCTTTAAGAGATACATTTAATGAGTAAAATAATTAAATATTACTAAAACTACCTGATA
This sequence comes from Drosophila mayri, assembly GCA_008042485.1. NCBI lineage: Eukaryota > Metazoa > Arthropoda > Insecta > Diptera > Drosophilidae > Drosophila > Drosophila mayri. The sequence goes on along the minus strand of VNJN01004575.1, from coordinate 55,933 downwards.
TTTTTTAATGAAATACCCTAAACCTAATACTTAATATCATAAACATAATACACTAAAACAATATGTAATTTTTTAATGAAATATCATAAACTTTATACTCCAAATTGTAATTCCTTCAAAAAATAACACTCTTCTCGGGTGAAGAACATCAAAAAATATTTTTAATTACCCTTTTGCCTTGGTTTCCTCAAATATACCAACATTTAAATTACGAAACCATAAAAGTTGAACAGTATATTTTGTGATTAAAAAAGTACAATTAAAAGGAGCAAGCATAGAGTGCGGAAAATAAAAGGAAAACACACAGTTAATGCAGTGTTGCCCATGGGCCAGCAAGGGTTAAGAGCACCCCATTTATCTGCGGCCTGTCTGTGTGCAGCATAAATACCTATTCAACTCCACCAAACTTTGTGTGCGTGTGCGTGTGTGTGGTGTGTGCTCCTGGCACACGGATGTAACGCAAAAGTTACTTGTTATTATTATGATTAAAGTTTCTGCTACTACCATAGTGTGTGGCCCACACCACATTAGTGTGGCCACGCCCACAGCCACGCCCCAGCCTGTCTTTGCTTTCCCAGGCTTCCCAGTTTACCTTTGCTCTTGCTGCTTTTCCTGCTTTAATATAAATGTTTGTGGTTTCGTCGTCAAGGTGCTTTGGAGGCGGCTCCTGTGGCCCTAAGCCCGGCACTCGTACATATTCATATGTAGCTAGTGCCAGTGCTCCATTGCATCCATTTGGATCATGGGGGTTTTTTTGGGGGGGTAGAAAAAACATGAAGCCAAAACATGACCGCAACATATTTTGCCGGTCATCCTTTGTTGTAGTTGATCCTAAAGCGGATTAAACTTAAAGTATTTGCGTGGCCCTGTATGGGTTTTTGAGGGCAGCCTCTGAGCCGGGCAGAGCTGTCAATTGAAGGGCCAATTTTGGATGGAGCTCTATTAGTTGGGCTTAAGGGATATCTCAAAATGGCTAGAGTTAATTGTGAAAGGCATAGAGACTTTATTAAACTTTTAATTTCACTGGAAGTATTTTTCAAGAGTTCTGTTAGTGAAATGTAAATTTAAAAAGAGTTTTTATAATTTATAAATCTATAAAGTAAACCTTTAAAGATACAAGTTTTTCCTTGACTCCGCTTGACTCTGACTGTAAAGAGTTATTTGTTGGTCAAAAGTGTACATATGTAGCCGTCACCTTTGGTTTCCAACCAGTTTAAGTTACGAGTACCTCTTGGGGACCAGCCACACCTTCCCTCTGTCCGTCCTCCGTCCCTCCTCTCACATGTCTCGTGCTCAGTTAACAGCTGTCACTCCTCCGCCCCGTTGAGACTCCAAGCTGTAATTTAACTTCCCCTGCAGAAGCGGCAGCTGTAGTGACAACTGCAGCAGGAGGACTGCAAACTGCGAACTGTGAACTGCAAAACTGCGAACTGAGCGCCGACATGCAACGGTGGCGAAAGATAAAAAATAACAACAACAACAACTATACAGAAAACAAACCCAAATGGAGGTTTATGGCTGGTGTTTGGCCTACATACATGCAGGCAGCAAAGTAAGGCCGCCGGGGATTCCCATCCGAAAAGCTTTCAGTTTTTATGGCCATCTTTGTGTGGGGCCCCGAAATTAGTTGGGAAAAAATCGTGTTGCATACCCAAAAGGCGCTGACTGAAAATGTTTCATTTTTGTTTACTTGCAGGACAACTCGTAATTGAATGAGAAATTGAAACGAAAGCGAGGGAAAGAAAGAGAGAGTCAGCCAGCTTAGAGTATGTATTAAAGACCCATTTCCTCTTTCTTTAAGGGTATACACAGAGAAAAACAGAGGGACTAGTGATTTTTCTAGTTATTCATCAAAGGTCAATCAAAGGTCAATCAAAGGTCTAATTTTTCGAGAAATTAAATTTTTAGGTGCTATTAAAAGTTTTTAAATAAATATAAATTTGTAACTTAAGGAAGCCGTTACAATCTGTAATTTTTAATAAAGTTTATTGGCCAGAAAACAAGAATATTTATATGTTTTCATTAAAAGTTAAGGACTTTTAACAAACAAATTTAAAATGAATTCAGATTTTTGATAGTTATCCCTCCACACTTTAAATAATATTTTAATAAGACACCTAGTTCTCCACTTCAAATTGATATTGTTTTATTTTTATGTTTTCTTCTCTGTGTAGCGCTAAGTCAGTATGTTTGAGCGTCGATTAGTTCAGATTTGTGGCAGTTGAGGCGCCAAGAGGAGCCACGAGACCGCTTCGTCCTTCGACCTTCGTTCCTCGCACTCCCCCTGTGTCTCTGTGTGTGCGTGTGTGTGCGAGCTGGTGGGTGCGTGTGTGAGCGAAGCGTGAGTGTGTGTTTGTGTGTGCGAGAGGAGGTGCTGGAGTGCTGGACTGGTGGTGGCTAGCATGCAAATCAACGGTCTCGCTGCCGGACCCACGATGGCAGCCTCCGAGCCACCAGAGCCGCCGCCGCGCAATCCGGATCGCATAAACGCCTCGCTGCACAAGCTGGGCGAATCCGTAAGTACCATTCCGCTCACCCCCCAGAATACCAGTTACCAGATACTCGTGCTTGCTCCCCATCTTCCACCACCTTCCTCAGCACCCGCAAACAAGATACAAAAAAATTCACCAAACGAAATCCGCACTTGATGTTTAACCTAATTGGGGCTCATTCATTGCTGGGGAAAACACACAGATTGCATGCCTCCGGTTCAGATGTTCCATCTACCATCTACCCCCCTCTTTTTTGGTGCACCAACTACTTCATCTTGCTCGCCTGCTTTCTGAATGAACAAAAAAATAAACTGAAATTTCACAAAAAGTACCCCCAATCTGCATCCCTCATTGACTAATTGACAACTTTCGGCTCTCTCTCTCTCTCTCTGTCTGTCTGTCTCTATATATATGTATATATAGTTTGCTATCTCCTGTCTTTGCTATCTTTTTCTGGCTTTTAAAGGTTTATGGGGCTTAATTCAGGGTTTTTTTTCTCATTTTGCAAAATCAATTTTAATATGAATATTTTAAGCATAAAAACACCTCTTTTTATTAAGTCAAAAATTAGTTCAACTGAAAGGCATATAAGGTAAATGCCTAGGATTTGGCTTAACTTTAACTAAGAATTTCTTTTACTTCAAGTAAGCTTAAGCTTAAGCTTAATAAATTAAAAGATTTTTAAGTAAAACTTCTTGTCTTGCCACTTTTAGTGACTCGCTTTAACTGCATAAAAAGGAGTTTGTTCTTATGTAAAATGATTTTGCAAAATGGTCTTTGGTACTTGTAGATTTTTAGTATCTCTTCTCTCCTTGCTTATATATATAGTACTTTTCCTCTGTTATCTGCTCTAGTTGGTGCTCAGTTTCCGAGTAATTTCTAACATCGTTTTTTCCGCACTTAAACTTTTCCAGAAAGTTGTGAAATCCCTGGACTCGGCAAAGGAAAAGGCCGCCGCCTCCGTCAACAATAACAAGCCCATCAGGCCGCTGCTTTCGCTGGACAGCACTGTGACGGCTTCGACATCGTCGGTGGGGGTCATAGGAGCAGGCGGAGGACCCACTCCTGCCAAGCCATCACCTCTGGTTTTGGCCAACAAGCGAGACCTCACGCCCAGCAACGATAGCAGCTCCTCGCCGGCCAGCTCGAATGGCAGCAACCAAACGCTCACGCCACCCATGACCGCCGATAGCCAGGCGCTTCAATTCCAAAATCAGAGCCAGCATCGAGCACCTGCACCTGCACCTGCACCTGCAACGGCAGCGGCACAGGCACAGGTGCTTCCCGGCAAGGGGGAGCCCCAACAGCAGCAGCAGCAATTACCGAATGGCATCGGCAGCACCAGCAACTGCAACAGCATCAGCAGCAGCAGCGGCACTTGCAACTCCAGCACAGCCATGATCCATGCGAATAACTCGAATTTAATTGCCGCAGGTCACTTGACCCAGGCAGCCGGCCCCGCCCACAATGCCCCCTCCGGTGGCAGTGCACTGAGTGCTGGTAAGTGTGCAGGCTTGGGGGTGTGCCTCGGATGAGTGAGACTGTGGGTGTGTGCGAGAGGGGTGTGTGTGTGCACTGGGAGGAAAACTGTGTTTAAATTTAAGATTTAGCTGACACGTACAACTCTTTTAAAGATCTCAGAAGCCATTTATTCAAATTTAACATTGAAAATTAAAGAAAACATTCACTATTTATAGGATTTTCCTTTTTTAAAATTTACCATAATTAAATCTTGACTTTAAGGAGTATTTTTTTCGCAGTGCCTGGAAATGCATTTGTAATGTATAAACGCCTGGGGCCTGGGCAAGGCGAGGGGAGCAATCAGCAGATTGCTGCGGGCAAAGAAAGGACCTTCCAGGGAGGGGGATCTTTGCAGCATGAATGAGCAAATGCCGGCCAGTGGCGGACACTGTGGGAATGGCTAATGGGCGGCGACCATCGTAACCAGGAATTAAATCAGCGTTCCTGATTGAATCCTTTCAGCCACCATGCTGATTTAATTCCTTCCCCCAAATGCGTAAATTATTGAAAGCCATTCTTACTTGGCTTTTTAACTTAATTATTATGCAGCCATTTCATTACCCCAAAAAGAGGAGTAAGAAAATCCGGGAAGATGGTAAATTGTGAATTGTTGTAGTGGTTAAGAGACATGAGCAGGGCCAGGGGAGGGGAATAAAAGCCACAAGCTTAAACTACAGACAACATTGGACATTCAGCTTGCCTCACACAAACAGATGCTACATGCAACAACGAAGGACGAACAGCACAGCACAGCACACACAGGACGAATGGTGGGTTAGGTTTTTCGAGCAAGAGATGAGATGAGAGTGCCTTTTTTAGGTGGGTTTCCCCGGATTGCCGACGCATCGGATTATATGAGAATGGCAAAGTGATGTACACTTCAAAAATCTGACAAATGGATGGTAATGGCCTCGGTGCAGGCACTATCTATCCTCAGTCTCTTCCCCCCGCTACAAGCCAGAACTCAGAACCCATCACTTTGAGTGCAGCAGTTGAAAAGTCATCGGAGCGCAGAGTCCGGTCATTCCGGGGAAGGTGAAAAAGTCGGTGGATACCAAAGTGGTTGCGGTCGAGCTGGGCTTGGTGGAACTTAAATGCTGGAAATTAGGCAGAGCACTCTCCCTGTTCGAAGGGGTTTTCCAGCGTGGTCACCACTTCAGTTTTGCAAATTTAAATAAATGTTTCCTTATTTAAATTTGCCTTTTTTACCATTCCATTCCATTCTGACCTCGATTTATATATCCGTTCACTGTAAAGAGCAGGATTTTATACGTTGCATTAAATGCTAATTAAATTTTAATTTAAATCCTTGGTCATAAAATAAATCCATGTTGACATTCAATAAGCACAACAGCTGCAAAAAACTGGATGGTAAAAGGAAAATCGTTGTTTTCCACTCGTTGTTGTGAGTGTGTGTGTGTGTGTGGGTCTGTGCAATCAATTTAGACTCATCATCATCATCAGTTATTCACATGACTGAACCGACGACCTGGTTGGGGATTTGATGATGTTTCAGGAAATAAATAGATAATCAAATTATTCATCTCGTAAATGCATTCTTATGAATTCTCATTGTTTTTGCCATTACTCGTTGACTCGTTTGCATTTAGATTAATGTTCCGAAAATCAATATTAATTTATTTCCCCTCTTCGACTGCTACTATAATTGTTGTTTATTTACTTTTCATTCCTATTTGTCCGTTTTTCGGGTGTATTGCGTTCTGATGAGAGCAAATCTAATTTCGAGTCCTGCACGCCTCTGTATTTCCCCATCTTCTGTCACCTGAGCGGATTATACATATATATCAGTCAGCCACACATATACTGGGAGAAAATTGGGTAGTGGTTTGAAGTTTTTTAAAATGAGGAATTGCGTGTAATTCTTATAATTTATTTAAACAATTAAAACGGTTCACAATAATACAGGGATTCATTTTACATCAATTTAATTCTCTTACATAGAAATATATAATATATAAATAATATGATAATATTATTAAATTTACTAACGAATTTTTAAAATAATTGTTACATTGGAAAGGATTAATCGTGAACATGAACTAATAAAATTTCATGTTTCTATTTAACAATTTAACATTTTATTAAAGGATATTATTTAGAAACTTCCAATTTAATTGCCAGACAGAAAATATCAGACACAATTTTAGTCTGATAATATCTATCTGACATTTTCATTTGAAGTCTAAATAATATCTTTAATCCTTTGAGGAGCTCTATAAATTTTAAGAAACAAATGATTCCTACAGATACTTTTTGTATTTTAATCTTTAAGAGTTTTAAGACTCAAAGAATTTCAATATATTTTTGATTTAGTAGTCAGAAACTTAAAGCTTTTCCAAATCCTAAAGATATATATATTTTCGTAAACCATTTTCTCAGTATGACCCACTCACGCATACAGACAAGCCCCATTACCATTATCATCATTTGTTGGCATTGTTCTTATACTTGCTATTGCTGTTGTGGTCGTTGTTTGCCATTGCTGTTTATTTGTTTTGTTTGGAACTACTTATTGGGTCAACCCGAATTTGTTTGCCTACCCACCTACCTCTCGATCCATTCCACCACAATCCCCCTTTCCACCCCAACAATTTCCCTGTGAAAATGCGTCTATATCTATGTATATATCTGTTGTATCCGAACAATGCCGTGTATAAGCAGTCGACAAGCGAAATGCCAATGATGTGTGCTCGATGGCCAAATTAACGCAACCGGATCCGGACTTTCCAATTCCAATTCCAACGAAATCGAATGCGAATCTGAATATAAATCCATCGGTGGCACTGGGACCACCGCATTCACCCACCTCGGCCGCCAGTGCGGCCTTGCTCCTGCTGGAGTCGTCGTCCTGCGATGGCAATCGGAACGACGAGTCAAGGTTCCACCGGTCAGGTAAGTCGAACAATCTATTTCCCCCTGCTGCCCCCCACCTTTCGCTTTCATCTCAATTTCCGTTCTGTATTTTTAATTGAAGCAGCAGCAGTCACAATTAACCCGCATGCCTCTATATATATCCCTATAACCCCTTATCCTTTATGTATATAGTAGTAGCTGCACTTGATCCCCATTCATCCGCTTAGTGCCTGCCGATTCATTGCTCCTCTGGCCTGGTTAAGTTATAATTGCACTGAATTTAGTAGTTTCGCCAGCAAAACTTTGAATGTGTTCTCCTTTCAGTTCTCATTTTGCATATTAAATGCGATAACTCCGGCACCAGCTGGCGCTTGGTCTTTGGTTGTATGCCAAAGGGATTGCTTTAGTTCCCATTTTATATCCTTGACGGGGCGGGGGAAGTGTAAAAAATGCGCGGGGCCCCGAACTGGTAGTGGGGTTAGTGGGCTAGAGGATGGCGTCAATGCTAATTATGAGTAGAATATCGATGAGCAGGTGTGCAAGTCAATTATGTACTTTATATTGCTGAAAGGGAAAAGGAACTTTGAAGAATAACATTAAATATTAATAAAGGTCATTTCAGGAGAAATATATAAAAATATATAAAAAGTTCTCTAGAATTGTATATAATTTTTTAGAATTTAAACTTTCGCTTTGCTTTGTTTAATTTTAAAACCACAAGCAAACTTCTTAGCAATTATCGTCTTGCTATTAAAAGTTTCTATTTCAAGAAAGGCCAATGGAGAAAATATAAATTTAATTCAATAAAAATATAACAAATATTTCAGATTAAAAAAAACTTTACTTCAACGAATTAGAATATATTTAACACTCCACAAAAGATCCCTTTTCCGGCTGTAGATAAAGTTAAACCACTTGGCTTGCACACCTGCCACGATCACCGCTTGTCCGCAGCTTGGTAGCTGTAGCTGAGTGCTCCTTAAGCAGGACTTATGCCTTATTCCCCAGATTTGTAAATCTCTCACCACATTTTACAGAAACTGCCCTCAAGCTGCGCGAGGAGAACGATCGCCTCAATGCCGAACTTCTTCGGCTACGGCGCCACCTCGAGCTCTCCACAGATGGTGCAGTGGGTGGCGTCATGGATTCCGTTTCCGAAATTGAAACGAGTCCCGCTGCTGAAGGATCAGCGTCCAAGGACCGCATTGAACGCCTGGAATCTGAGCTCAGGTCTGTCAAAAACCAATTGCTGACCATGCGGCTGGAAAGGAAGAAGCTCCGCACAGACAAGTCAGATCTCCTGGGTCAGGTCAAACAGCTGTGCGCCTCGCTGCAGGAGAAGGAGCAGGAGCTGCGTGACTTCATCCGCAATTACCAGGAGCGAGTGCGGGCTACGGAGACGACAAATGCCAAGATCTCGGGGGATCGGGATCGAGAGCGTTTCCAGCTGCTGAAACAGGCACGAGACGAGGCCGAACGTTCCCTGGCTTTGGCCCAGCAGCTCTCAGCGCGAGATCTACAGCTTCAGCGGCTGCAGGAGCAGCTACAGGAGGCCCGTCGCCAGATGACAGGATGCCTCTCCGACCAGGAGAGTCTCCACTCCTTTGCTCCCCTCACACCGCCATCGGCGGCTTCGGGAATGCTCGGCCAAATGGCCACTGCCTCTGGATTGGGAGGCGGATTGGCCGGCTTGCGGGGCACTGGCGCCGAGGATAGTGGGCGTGGCAATTCTCTGTCTGCCTTCAGTGGAAGCCTAAGCGGTGGTTCTGGAGCCACGGCAGGGGATCGCAATTCTTGCTCGAATGACTCGGGACTGAGGAACAGCAGCGACCGGGAGAGCACGGGAGGGGAGCTGAACTTCAGCGATGGCACCTGCGACAATGGTCCCTGCATCACAGTGGATCCGGACAGCATCTCGCTGGTGTCCAGCCAAAATATGTATCAATGTGAGTGGGAAAAGGAATAAAGTATTAAAGTTTTAGTAAAATGGATACATTTTATATCTGTTTTAGTCGGAACACCCAAGGAACGCAGTCCCACATTGTCGCCCCTCAACTCTGCTGCCTACTCAAGGTAAATTTAATAAAGAAATGTTAGCAGCGGATTTGTATTTATTATTATTTATTTACTATTTTATTATTTTATAGCCTTAGTTACTTCTGTATCGCTTTTATTGAGCTGTTTATCGCTTCAACTATTTGCCATTAAACTATAATTGTTTTTATTTTCATTAGTTTGATATTTGTACATTTATTTACTTCAATTTATTTACTTTAATTGTTTTTATTTTCATTAGTTTGATATTTGTACATTTATTTACTTCAATTGTTAATGGTTTTTATGGCTTCCTCTTTGCCTTAGAGCATACTGATTCATTTAATTGATTATTTGCATTGCAAATAAACTTATTTCAGCCACGAGAAACTTTACATTACACGCTTAATTTAATCCTTGCCAATGGCCATGTGTAATTAATTACATTTTGAAAACCAATATTAAAACAGAATTAATTGCAAATGGTGGGTACTGAGATTACACAAAATATTTGCAATAAATTTAAATGAAGTAATGAATAAGCTTAGATTTTATGTTGTGTTGACAGTGATGGATGGGGTTTATTAGTAACTAAAATTTAAAATATATTAGTTGATTCCATATTAAATTATGAAAATATAATGAATTATCTTTAAGGAATTGTTATAATTATTTTCTGAAATAATTTTCCTTAGGTCTGTAGAGCAGCTGGGCTCTCCTGTGGACCCTGAAGGTCCTGGCGGCGGAGCCATTAGCAGGAAATTTGCCAATGCCAGCAAGAGTGGACCTTTGGGCGCTCGGAATGGACGCGGTGGAACTTGGGGCAGCATATCCCGAGTCTTTGCCCGCTCAAGAAACAAAAGCAAGGCCCTGTCCGCCGATGGAGTGACTGAATGTGAGGGCTCAAATAAATAAATAAATATATATAAACATTAAAAAAAAAATCCCAAACTCTCTCTGCCAGATGCCGACTATTCTTGGAATCCCATGTCGGAGGAGGGCTACGCCGAGAAGCTGCGTCTGCTGCGGGAAGCCTCTCAGCTGCCTATCGACCGCTGGCGGGCCACCCAGGTGCTTGCCTGGCTGGAGGTGGCTCTGGGTATGCCCCAGTACAGCGCCAGGTGTGCGGAGAATGTAAAGAGTGGAAAGGTTCTGCTGGAGCTGAACGATGTGGAGCTGGAGGCGGGCCTGGGTCTTGCCCATCCAATGCATCGCAAGAAGCTGCGACTGGCCATTGAGGAGCAAAGGCGACCGGAACTGGTACGCTATCCACTGATCACGCAGCTAGGACACACCTGGGTGGCCACCGAGTGGCTGCCGGATATAGGATTGCCCCAATACGCGGAGCCATTTGTTCAGTCTCTGGTCGATGCCCGAATGCTGGACACGCTGTCCAAAAAGGAGCTGGAGAAGTTCCTCGGAGTCACGCGGAAGTTCCATCAGGCCAGCATTGTTCATGGTAAGATTGCCCTTTGGAATTAGCAAATATTCTACCATTTTCTGAATATTTTCCTGCTTTTCCTGGAGAACCCCTTTGACTAAATGAAAACTATCCCCTCCCCCCGATAGGTATTCACGTGTTGCGCATCGTGAAGTACGACAGACAAACGCTGGCCATGCGCCGCGTGCAATCCGAGTCGGTGGACACTGACCCCATTGTGTGGACAAACCAGCGCTTCATCCGCTGGGTGCGATCCATCGACCTGGGCGAATATGCGGATAACCTGAAGGGTGCGTGTGCCATATCGATGGCTCTTTGATTGCGCCATTCAGGGCTGCAATTACGGGGCTCCCTCCACTTTTTGACCCGCTCTAATCCTGCTTTTCCCCCTGCCCTGCCCCACTTTTGACCAATTTGCAGACAGCGGCGTGCACGGCGGCCTGGTGGTGCTGGAGCCATCATTTTCCGGGGACACCATGGCCACTGCCTTGGGCATTCCGCCCTCGAAGAACATAATACGGCGACATCTCAACACGGAATTCGATGCCCTCATTCTGCCTGCACGGTAAGTTTTAAGGGCTTAGCGACCCCACAGAAACCATCTAGGATATCTAGGATATCACTGTGTGCTGTGTGTGCGTGTGTGTGAGAGAGCGTGTGTGTGTGCGTGTGCTGTGCTTGTGTGAGTATCCTTTGTGTAATCCCCCGGGTTTGACATGTGAATTGTGAAAACATAAATATGTGTAGCGTAATACAGCGTTTTGATTAGAATTGTCTTTGTTTTGATTGAGTTATTGCCGTTTTGTATTTCCATCAGCCCCCCCGTCCACCCCCCTCCCGCAGAGTTTTTGTATTAACTTTCCTGTTAACGGTTTTTGTTGTATTCCTGCACCCCTCCCTCTAAGGACCATCATAGAGAACTTTTGCTTGGCGTTCGTTGGCAGGCATTTCGTGTTACTTTCGTTACCTGAGGGAGGAGCTCTTTAGATCTCATTTCACCTGCTTATTATCATCAAACATATATACAAACATATATACGTGACACTCATCATTCATCCATCATCATTCTGGCTATTATATATTTAGTGCTTTTGAGATCATTCGTTTTGTCAGCCGCTTCTTATGTGCATCCATCCCATCTATCTATCTATCTATCTTCCGCATCCAACAAAATCGACTGTGGCAGCTTCTCGACTCATTAGATGTCATATCATGCGACGTCATATCTGTATCTGTATCTATATATCTGTCAACTCGTGCATAAGTATGTAACGTAACGGTCTCCGGCCAGTATCTATTAGATAATATTGTACTTAGTTTCTTTGTTGATGATGATCTTGTGAACGTGTCCTAGACGAACTTTCGAACTTAAGTAAAAAATAAAATCGATGAAGCGAATCGCACTAATGGCGGCCCCCGTGGCCATGTTTCTTTCTCTTTTCTTTCCCTACAATTACACAAAATTAAAATCGATCCGATATTTGATGTGTTCTTTTTATATCCTGAAATGCAGATACATTATTTACTGTCAAATGGAAGAATTTCAAATGGAAGCCTCCAGACAATTGGCCAAATTGCAGGGCCACTAAATCCGCACGAACGGGACTTGTACCGCTTTTGTTTAGCCAAGCTGAGATGATGATGATGATACGATAATAACTATAGGGAGAGAACAATAAGTCATTTGTCATTACGAATAGTTGATAGATCCACACGGCAGCAGAGCCGCACATCCAATTAGTAATCATACCGATATCATATACATATAGATATATATTATTAAGCGCTGTAGGCATCGTACTAGGAACGCACACAACCAAACCAAGTGTCCAAGCTTTGCATATCCGATATCGATATTATTAGGATACACTCCCCGAGGAGCGCTTAACGTTGCATTTATTTAGGTTGGTTAACGGAGTCAAGCATTTAATGTAGTAGAATCGAGTAGAGTTAAGGCTTTTTGCGTCAATGTAATCGGGTAAGAGGAGTGAAAGCTCCTTGGATACGATATTAAATGTTACAAGTCTAGGATATATATATACTATAGATGGGGGCATTGCGAATGCCACTACCAACACACAAACATATGAAACATATTTCCATGCGAGCGGTTTTCGTCACCCAAGAAGTTCACTGTGATACAGGAGCTGTTTTTCAGAGCTCGGTTAGCCGGCCACCGACGCACAATTGAACCTTAAAGACCAATTACATAACCACACGCTCGCACACACACACACACACACGAGTCCATGAACATGAACATGACACATATACATCAACATTTCCGTGGTTAGTTGACTTAGTCCATGTTTGGTGTTGCATACTTTGGAGCGTTCTAATGAGTTTGCCCTGCGGCTCGGGTCATTGGCCCCAAAAGCTGTGCTACGAAATATTTTGCATTGCCAAAATATTTGTTATCACCGCAGGGTCAGCTCGAAAAAGTTAATTTATTTAAGAAGTCGTTGTTTTGGTTTTGCAATTTGCAACTACAGTGTCAATTGTAAGTAAAACTTGCTTACTAAGTAGCCTATCTCTCTGTCTCTCTTTCACACCCACAACACCCCCTCACACACACACACGCAAATGCAGACACTCGACAACAAGTTCTATGTATGTGTTATCAATGTTCTTAAGTAGCTTGAACTAGTCTAAACGTTGTCATCTTACTAAGTATCACTCTGCATACGACTATAAACCTTATCGATAATCGAACCTAACTGTGTGATTGGAACTCTAAGGCTTTAAAAATACATGTTTTATTGGCTGCTCCTGGTTTCGTGTCTCTGTTGGCAATACTACATATATATTCTTTTCCCGAGTTATAACTTTTCTTTCTTCTTTTCTAAGGGGGGTTTTCTGTCACCATAGATTTTACAAATATTTTTTGTCTACAATATTTAGTTGTTGTTTTGCGCTACGAGTAGTTACTTGTGCTAATTATTGAATACGAAATACGAAACAAATAAAAGTATAAACTCTCCAACATTGATTAACCAGAATTTTTTCGTCTTTGTCCCATTTCTTTTTTCCATTTTTCCTATATTTTATCCACTCTCTTTTGCTTTGCCATCCTTATGTGTTACCTCTTCAATTTCCAATTGTAATCGAATCAACGGCTTGTTGTTGTTGCTAACCTCTGCTTGATTGTTCAACACGATTGCCAACATAACAATGACAACAACACCAACAACTCGACATCAACATCAACAACACAACCATCAACAACAACAACAATCAACAATACATCAATGAAACTAATTTTTGTGTGTGTATGTGTGCCTGCTGCCTGCCTGCTCTCTATGTCTCGCTATCTCTGTCTCTGAATCCTTTCTCTGATGCTCTGCCTGAACGCCCGCCGACCCAAAATATCCTCACTCCCCTCATCTGCTGTCTGTGTCCTGTCTTCTTTGTGCTGCCTGCGCCTGCCTGCCTATGAAAATCAAAAATACATTGCACAAACCGACCCACCCACCCGACAACAATAAAAACAACATGATATTTACCACCCACTCTCTCACACACACACACCCACTCGCATACGACCTATGCAAAAATTCGCAAATCGAAATTGCCATGTTTGTTGTGTAGAGCGACTCTCGGTCAGGGCATCCGTTCCGGTTGCGGCGTTGTGCCACTAACGGGACCCGGCGGACTGCAGCACTATGCCACAACAGATCGCCGCTCGAGCGGTAGCCTCAGGGTAAGTACCGAACTCTATATATAATATCTATGAAATCTGTAATCAGTTTGTCTAAGATACGAATACAAATATGCTATAAAATGTCCTTTACTCTAATTGTGTCCTAATGCCTATATTGACGTGAAGCTTTTGTTGTTGCTCGGTGTATAATGTTATAAATTATATAATGATAATCGTATTGAATCTGTGAGGATTTTTATGCAACTGGTATTTAAATAAATGGTAAATAAATAATAAATTATAAATGTATCTGAAGGATTAGATATTTAGACGAATTTTTAGCTACAAGAAATCAAAACCATGTTTATTAAACAATTATTTCCACTTAACTTTAAAGCATGTCAATGGTTTTACAGAGAATATACCTTAAACTTACTCAAAACACAAATATTTACAATATATCAATCAAAATTAAACATTTAGAATTCCAAAGATATAAAGAAAAGTCTAGGCAGCTAGCAACAATATGAGTTTCACGCCAGTTCCATGAAATTATCAATAAGCAAGGGAAGAGACATAAATTTAATTTAAAACAATACAAATTTATTCTTTTCATTTCTTTGTAATACCCAGATTTCGGCATGGAAAGGATCTCAGGTGAGTTCAACTCAATTTTAAGCTCCAAAAACTTGTACTAATTTTTAGTTATTTTCTCCTTTCAGAGCTCCCTTTCAAAAGCCTTTCGGTTTAACACCAAACCCCATCGCACCGGCGACCGCAGCTCCTTTGGCAACTCCACCTCCCCAACGCCTTCGTACAGCAGCAGCGAGGGTGGCGGAGGAATATACGCAACCATAGGCCACCAGTATCCCCATCCGCACTCGAATCCTCAGCAGCAGCAGCAGCACTACCACCACTTCCTACCGCCGCCGACGACGGCTCCGCCACCCATTCCCTCAGCGGGGGCCATTTATGGTCACGGCCATGGTCCACCGCCTGGTCATCGTGTGAGTGCTCCGCCCGTGGGCGGTGTGCTGGATGCGGGCGTGGCCGAGGCACAGCTGCTCTACGAGCAGAGTCGGCGGCGCGTGAAGAGCATCAGCGATATTGGGGCCTCGACGAGTGCCGGCAGCGTGGGAGCCTGCAGCCTGGGTGGCATATCGGCCTCCTCGGAGTCGCCTGAGTGAAAGGGCTAGCTAGATAGGTTAGGATTAGGTTTAGGATAGCAAACCAGACTACCAAAGATACTCTCAGCTGCAGGACCCCAACTATATATACCTTTCCAGCTGCATTTGAGCTTAGATTCTACGAGCAAATTCTATTCTATATTCACGTCAGTGTCAGACCCACCTAAGAGATACAAGCATTCAGCAGATACGGATACATATGCGTCGAGAATACAAATAAGCGAGTAAGCATTTGATCAAATCAGATTTAACTACGAACCATATGCTAAACATAATTAGTGTAGACTAAGCCCAGAAATCGAATCAAACACTCCACACAAACACACACTAACGGGAATAGTTTAATCAATCATTGTAATTGTAATTCTATTTGTAATTGTAACTGTAAAGCTAGCTTTAAACCGATTTAATACCAAGATACGGACACCGATCCGTTGGAGACACTATAATCACAGAATTACTTAGCCGATGGATAGCAGACACTGAAGATGCAATTGCAATTTAGATAAATTGAAATTATTTTGTAACCGAAACTATCGTAGCTAAGCAAATGGAAACGTAAACGGAAACGGAAACTATTGAATTAAATTTCATAACTTGTAAATTATGATAAGCCCTAAGCAGCATTCAATATCGGTAAAATGGTAAATGGTTAAACTCGACATACAGAAACGTAAAGAGAATCAAATATAAGCTAATTACAAACAGACAAACAGCACTTCCCCCCGAACCCTCGCACAACCAAAGAAAGTCAAAGTCAAAGTCAGCCCGCTTAATCCGCCAATCTATCAGTATCAAAGAATCCCCATGCATCCAGCGTCAGGGTATTTATTAAGCTGACCAATTTAACTCTAGACCTATGACGAACAAAACTATCGAATAAACCAATGATCAAAACTCTGTTGTAAACGGAATTGCATTTATTGTGTCCTGCGGGGAGATCCACCCACTAGATGAGTAGGATCTCAACGAATTGCGTTCTCTCAACTCCAAAACATTTCACCTTCACCGAGAGTTGATGTGCCTCCTGTGTCCTTTGTGGTTCGGTGCAGCGTCGGGGAGGCTTGGTAGCAGACTCCATCTCCATCTGCTCCATCCGCTGGGATTGCTAGCGCCGATCATCGTCGTTGTCATTGCGGGGACGTCGCGTGGTATAAGGACGACCCTTGGGCTCCGGATTGGGATTGGGATTCGGTTCGGCGGCTGTCAAGGTGCCCAGGCTGCCGATGATGGCAAGCAGGCCAAAAACCAGGAACAAGCTGAACCACTTCATATTGTCACGCTGAGAATCAGATGCGAACTGCTGACCGATCGTCTGGAGATCGAACGTTTTATGGTCTGGCGCCAAATGCTAATCAAGGGAATAGCCGTCAAGATCGCTTACCTTTCCCAGTTGTTTATGTTCGCTGATCGCCGCGATAGTGAGCCAAATTGAGTTGTAAATCTAGCGCTAAAAATGGGCGGACATTCATTTAGGTAATTAGCTCCAGCGTACAATTGTTCCCATTACAATCACATCTGAGCGTGGGATCTTACATCCAAATACAATCAGCATTATTTAAGTATTATTGCTCATACATATATATTTCTGAGTCGTTCTTGTTAAGGATTTAAAACAGTTTCAATATTCCCTTTCGTTGTTCTTGTAAACATTATGCGATCTTTTTTTGAAATACAAATACTTTACGATATCGACAGCAAATGATTGCCAATTTGATATTACTGGGACTTGACTGGATAGCTTGATAAAAAATAAACAAATTAATAACGCGAAATTTTCACATTTGGAAACGTTGAATAAACACGGAAAATATAACTTCAGCTCGAACAGAGGGGGTACTGATAATACAACAAGTGCAAGCATCTCTCAGAAATGCTTTTACAAAGGCCGACTAATCTGGCTCAACTTATTAACAATAAATTATTTATACAAATATCACAATGCTGGCTTCTATAAGGATGTCTTCTAATCAGAACTTCCACTGATCTGTGCAGGGTGGCGGGCTCAGGGTCAACTTTTGCTGGAAAAGCTGGCCGAGCTCGTTCATTTCCCGCTCGCGACGCAGCTCCTCGCCCACCTGATGCCACAGGCTCTCGAATCCATTGTCGTGGGCGGTCATCGAGACGTCGCCCTCGCAGGAGCTGTCCTCGAAAATAAATGAGTATTCTCGCTGATAGTCGCACATATTTTTAGTTTTAGTTTTTTAGTTTTCTGGTTTTAAGAGCTGCAAAGAGCAGAACATAAATTTAAATGTTTAGTTATCGATTGGCCAGGGCTAACGCAGGGCGCTCATTCTCGATTCCAGTTCTTATCAAACGCAAAACTTCGATCAGCTGAGTTCATTTGTGTACAAAATGTCGCGTAAGAATGTCTTGAGTTTGATCAACACGATCGTGGCCAACTCGTAAGCATTATATGTATTTATCTGTAGTTTTGTAATTATAATTGTATTCGATTAAAGCTGCAAGTGCCCCGCCCACTCACATAACTATGGCTCCGCCACCCCCACCGCGGTACAAACTGGTCGCATGGAATACGCTTTTGAGGCAAGTATTTACCTTGGACTTTGTCCCACAGCCAGATAGCTAAACAAGATCACCTGCAGACGATGTCAGCCAATGTCTGGAGCAGATAGCAATCTCTTTCGGCTTTTTATGATTTCTATAATCTGAGGACTAAACGTCTGGGAAATAATCTATTAGGTTCTTAGGTAGCTTTACATTTATTTTCCTTCTAAACGTGGTTCCCAGTTTAATAGTTAAATCGATGGAAAAATAAAATATTTCTTAAAAATCGTAAAATCCAAACATTGATTAGACAAAAATAATTATCATATAAAAATATAATTTTTCCATTTCTTAAATAACTGAAATGAACTTCCTTTCTTATTTTATAATAAATATAATATAAAATATTCATCAGATGTCCGCCTCAACAGTACGCTTTGGACCCGGAGTGAGTGCCGAAGTTGGAGCTGATCTCCGGAACTTGGGTGCCCAAAAGGTCTGCCTGGTGACCGATAGCAATGTGGCCAAGCTGCCCTCCGTGAAGGTGGCTCTGGACTCATTGGCCCGCAATGGCATCAACTATGAGGTTTACGATGAAACCCGTGTGGAGCCAACTGATGGCAGTATGTGGCAAGCTGCAGAGTTTGCTCGTCGCAACAAATTTGATGCATTCCTGGCAATTGGCGGCGGATCAGTTATTGATACGGCCAAGGCAGCCAATCTGTTTAGCAGTGATCGGGATGCGGAATTTCTGGACTATGTCAACTGTCCCATTGGCAAGGGCAAGGAGGTGAAGTCTATATTTATGAATTTAATTTAAAAAAAAATAAATACTAATTTTTAATGTAATCCCTCAGATAGCTGTGAAGCTGAAGCCCCTGATAGCCATGCCCACCACCTCGGGAACTGGCTCGGAAACCACTGGAGTGGCAATTTTTGATTATAAAAAGTTGCATGCTAAAACAGGGATCTCCAGCAAGTTCCTGAAGCCCACTTTGGGTAGGAGATTTTAAATATTTAACCTAAAAAATATTCAAATAATTGTTTAACACATTTTTTCCATTTGTTTAACCGCAGCTTTGATTGATCCCCTGCACACACTCTCCCAGCCGGAACGTGTCATGGCCTTTGCTGGCTTTGATGTTTTCTGCCACGCCCTGGAGAGCTTTACGGCCGTGGACTACAGGGAACGTGGTCCAGCGCCCAGTGATCCCAGCCTGAGACCCACTTATCAGGGCAGGAACCCCGTGTCGGATGTCTGGGCCCGCTTTGCTTTGGAATCGATACGCAATAACTTTGTGGATGCCATCTATCAGCCGGATAACTTGAAAGCCCGATCACAGATGCATCTGGCATCGACCATGGCGGGCGTGGGATTCGGCAATGCCGGCGTGCACCTTTGCCATGGACTCTCGTACCCCATTTCTGGGAATGTTAGGGATTACAAGCCCAAAGGCTACTCGCCGGATCACGCCCTCATCCCGCACGGCTTGTCTGTTGTGATCAGCGCTCCAGCAGTGTTTGAATTCACTGCACCTGCTTGCCCGGAGCGCCACTTGGAGGCTGCCCAGCTGCTGGGTGCCGAGGTGAGGGGAGTGAAGAAATCAGACGCCGGACCACTTTTGGCGGACACTGTGCGCGGTTATATGCAACGTGCTGGCATCGAAAATGGCCTCCGGGAGCTTGGATTCTCAAGCAGCGATGTGCCCGCTTTGGTCGAGGGAACCCTGCCCCAGGAGAGGATCACGAAGCTGGCGCCCAAGGCACAGACACATGATAACCTGGCGCAATTATTCGAGAACTCCATGGAGGTCTATTAATTTGTCAGCTCAACTTACCCACGCTCAACTTGTTCGCTTGAAGAAAAGTGTTTAACTAACGGATCTTGATCTGGATTTAAGATCATACTAAAGCTTGGAAGGTTATAGAAGATGCCAGACTATTTTTATATAAATTTATACGAGAAATACTATTTTACTTTATAAAAAATTTTAAAAATTGATTTTATGCTTTGTTTACTTTTGTTTAAGTGGCTTTTTTAAGTGCCTTTTGTTGTGATTAGTTTTATGTTTAATTTTTTTGAGTCTTATCATTTTATCTGTTATAATTTTCGGAGTCCAAGGTAAAGCTCCTAGTTCAGCTGCAGCAACAAAGTCAGTGTTGACTTCTCTGCTTTATTACTTGTTCTGTAAGTTATAAACTTTCTTAATACCTATTCTACTACATTATCTGCTTACTGGAAGCTCATCTTAGCAATGCTGGATCCAAAGCAAGAGCATTCCGTCACATAAGAGTACTTCGACTAAAAGAAAAGCTCCTAGGAAATTATATTACAAAGTTAAAGCGGAAGTAAACAATGCCAACGGTTTCCCTGGGAAGATAACCCTGAAAAATCCCCTCGATGATAAGGATGGTCGGCCACTTGAATGGTTTATTGAACGCAGATAAAATATATTCAATTTTATTGAACGGCTTGTTATGGTTAAGGTTTATGTACGTCTACTAAAGTATGCATATAGTAAAGATTACGATCGGTTTGGTTAAAATAATTTATTGTTTTCGGAATTGGTTTCAAAGTCAAATAAGTCAAGCGATTACTTGATTTCGATTGGAAAAAAAGGTAATAAAAAAGACTTAACATAGTTTATGCATTAATTATTTCTCTCATCTCTTGATCAGATTGTAAATCAGACGTCATTCTAGGGAGTCCTCTAACAGTTAGCTACACAGATCCGGATCTAAGACTCCTGCTACCTCCTGTGCTATCAAATCCTTTGGAAAGTGTGTGTGTGTGTTTCTTTAAGTATTTTTTCGCTCAGTTTGGAATTTGGCAAAATGGCACTAAATCTTCAAGTTATTCCCGAAATTCTCATACGTATATGGAGGAATATCCAAAATGTGTGGATATTTGGGATTAGGGGACTGGTCTTCTGGGGGATAAGCTATTTCAGGGATATGGGGAATCTTTATCAATATTAATTTCTGCTCTCCTCTCTCCTTGCTATCCTTGCTTTCTTTGCTCTTATTTGGATTTAAGTATTTTTTCAGTTGTTGCTTGGTTTTTTTTCTCGCATTTCGCTAATACTTGTAACTCTCATCCTGGTCTGTTCCTGCTGTCTCCTCGATTTATTCTGGTATCTGTGTGTGTGTGTGTCTGATGCGATTTTCCACTTGTTCAACTATCAATAAACTTATAAATTAGAAAAACAGCGCAACTCGTTCCGCGGTGTCCGGCCCGGAACTGCTGATTCTAGGGGACTTAGACCTGGTTAATCGGCGAGTACCGGTGCACCTTGGGCTGCTTGATTGCCTTGGGCTGCTTCTGCTCCTTGCCAACCGGCTTCACGATGTCCTCGCTCAGCTTCTGGTAGACAAAAGAGTTCTTGGATGCCAGCATGGCCATGCGATAGCGCTCGCCGCGCTTGCGGAGCACCACGTAGACCACGCGAGAAATGGCCAGCAGGATCATGACGACGCAGCTGACCACGATGATAACCGGGATGAGCATATTGTAGTTGACGTAGTAAATGCGGCCGCGCTCAATGAAGATCTCCTCGTCATTGCTGTCATCCGATTCGTCGCTCTCCGAACCGAGTTTCTCTGGAGAAATATATATTATGAGATTGGAAATATATAAAATATAAATTAGAACTCACCCAATAGGAACTTATCGCGTGTTTCGTGGGCCAGATCCACCTCCTCCACCTTGACACCCTCATCCTTCAGCCGCGGCTTCAGTTCCTTGTTCACAAACTTGTCAAAGGCCCGGTCAGACTCGCCCTTGGCCTTGGCGTTCTTCTTGGCCTCCTCGAAACGCTCATCATCGTTATCATCCTCATCGTCGTCATCATCATCCTCATCGTCCTCATCGCTCTCGTAGTCGCTGCTGTCCTCGTCCTTGTCCTCGCCGCCGTTGTTCAGATCCTCCTCGGAACTCAGAGCCTCTGTCTGCTTCTCGTTGGCGCTGTCCGATCCCTTCATAATCTTCTGCATGCTGCTCAGCTTGTTCTTGTCCAGCACGCTCTTGTCCAGGACACTGAGCAGCTTCTCCTCATCCTCGTCCAGCTTCTTTTCGCTCTCCTTCAGACGCTTCTCCAGCTTGGCCTCGGCACTGTCGGCCTTCTTCTCGTCCTGGAGATCCAACGAAGACTCGGCGTGCTTGCACACCTGGTGGGCGAGGGTCGCCCATCCAGCCTGAGCCTCATGCTCCAGCTCCACAATGGTGCCATCGTCCTCCAGATTGGCCAGCACAGGCAGCCGCTTTGGCGTCATCTGCATCTGCAGGGTGACGTAGCTGATGAAGTCCTGGAAGTCACGGTTGCACTTCAGGGGATTGTTCGTAATATCCAGGGAGCGCAGGTTCTTGAAGCTCTTCACATCCGCGGAGGAGATTTTCTTGATCAGATTGCCGGAGGCATTGAAGCTGCGCAGGCTCTCGAAGATTTTGTAGCCCTCGCCCAACTGGCGATCGGACAGCAGGGATGTGAGCTCGCAATCGTTGACATCCAGGGAGCGGAGCTGGTGCAGGGGCATAAAGAGGCGCACAGACAGCCGGCTGATGGGATTGCCCGCCAGGTTGAGCTTGGTCAGATCTCCGTTGTCCATGAGGAGCAGATCATCGATGCGGGGAATCAGATTGTTGCTCAGATCCAAATCAATCAGCTTGTGCAGGCCGCTGAAGATTTCCTTGGGCAGATGGTTGATGTTGTTCCAGGCCAGCTTCAGGGTGGTCAAATGTGGCATCGTCGAGAAGGTCTTGTGGCCCATTGGGCCAATGGCGCAGTTGGAAATGTCCAAGTAATACACAGTGAATTCTCCGCTGTAGCTAACAAAGCCATCGGTGGGCAGCTGGCTCAGGCGGGGGTTGTCATTGAGACGGATCACGTCCAGTTCGGAGTTCTTGAAGAACAGCATGCTCGAGATTTGGTCCAGCTCGTTGATAGACAGATCAATGTGGCGCAGATTCTTCAGCAGGAGGAACGAGTCCGGCTGGATCTTCTTGATGCCGTTGCCCTTCAGGTTCAGGTTGGTCAGGCCGGGCATCCGGTCGAACATGCTGTGATGCACCTGCTCAATTGCATTGAAGCTCAAGTCCAGCTGCTGCAGATCCTTGGTGCCAAAGTGCAGGTCGCCGTTGAAGGTATTGTATTTCAGGTGGAGAATGGACAGGGTGGTGCCGTTGAAGATCTCGCGGGGCAGCTCGGTCAGCGAGTTGTAAGACAGATCCACCTCCTCCAGCGAGACTGTCGTCTCGAACAACTTTTCGGGCAACTTTTTCAGGCTGTTCTGGCTCAGGTTGATGTACACAATATTTGTCAGCTGGGAGAAGGCCTTGGGGGCCAGCTCCACGAGATTGTTGCGCGAGAAATCCAGCTCCTCAATACTAGAAGACTGTAAAAATCATTAATAAAACTAATCCAAAGGAAAGGAAGCCATCTGAAGACCCACCTTGAGCAGATACTGAACGCTGGACATCACACTCAGATCGTTGCCCGAAATGGTGAGCATGCGCAGCTTCTTGTTCTGGGCAAACGTATCCGGATTAATGATGGCCAAGCCCACATCCGTCAGATTCACGGAATATAGCTCATTGAGGCCAT
Source organism: Drosophila mayri (assembly GCA_008042485.1). NCBI lineage: Eukaryota > Metazoa > Arthropoda > Insecta > Diptera > Drosophilidae > Drosophila > Drosophila mayri. The sequence goes on along the minus strand of VNJN01004575.1, from coordinate 32,636 downwards.
GGAAGGCCTCTTCGTGCAGGTACTCCAGGGTGCAGTTGGCAATCTTGATGGAGGCCACATTCTTGAGGCCCAGATTGAAGAAGAACTTGGGTCCCAGCAGGATTGGGTACTTGGGGCCAACATTGGTCACCACCACGTCTGTGATGTCTGAGCCAAACTTCTGGGTGCCTTGGTCCAGTCTGCAAGGATTTTTGAAAAAAAATTAATGAACAATTCCATACCCTTTGACGATTATCAATTATCCAGGACCAACCTGCTGCAAGTCGCCACCATGTAGCTGTTGACATTGCGAGAGCACTGGCAGAATCGGGGGCAGGGCACGTCCTCGCTGAACACCACCTGCTCATTATCCGCCAGATCATCGGAGGCCTCACCGTCATCATCATCATCGTCATCGTCGTCTTCATCGTCGTATTCATCATAGTTAGAGTCGCTTTCGTTATCAATAGTGTTATCCTTGTTCTTTTGTTCGGTGGTCTTGGGCTGAAAAATATTAATTTTTTTTTCAAAAATATAAAAATAAATAAAAATAAATATATAAACACTCTCAATAATATAAAAATAGTAATTGTTTAATGCCAAATTTAATTGTTTAATTGTAGTTTAAATTACCTTCGGCTTTGTAGCGGAGTCAATGGACACCAGTTTGGGCTTCACAGTGGTGGCCTTGCCCTTCTTGGTAGTGGCGGCAGTGGTATCCTTGACCTCATCGAAGTAATTGTAGTCGTCGTCGTCGTAGGAATAGTTGTCGTACTCGTAGTTCTCGTCGCTTTCGGTGGAATTCTTTCCGCCGACGGTGGTGGAGGAGGATGAGGACGTGGTGGCGGTGGCATTTTCGGTCTTGAGCATCTTGTTAAAGTGCGGATCCTCGGCCAAGGCCTGGCTGTGCTTGGCAGCCTCCAACAGATCCTTGATAGCCTCTTCGTTGAAGGCCGAGGTCGTGCTCTTTTTCGCCGGGCTCTTGGTGGTTGTCGTCTCCTCCACGGGCAGTTCCTTGACCTTGGGGGTGGAGATCTTGGGCAAGCTCTCGGCGGGAGTCGAATCCTCGGCGGAGGTCAGCTCATTATCCTTTATATTGTCGTGGACGAAGTGGATTTTATTGGGTATGGAGGTGGCATGGCTCAGGGCCAGGCTGATGGCCAGCAGCAGGACCAGCCTGCAAGTCGACTGGCGACCCATTCTCCGGCTGATGGGCAAACTGGAATGAAATGGACCAGTACAGTTACAGTCATTGTTGCAACGTTACTTCCAAGAAGGTGGAAAACCGACAACTCACACCCCAACGGAACCGTATCTTATCGCTAATTGTCCGGGCCCAGATAAGCAGATATACGTTTATTGAATCAACAGCGTTCAAGTGAAGTGGCAATGCTCAGGGCTGGCCTCAGAATGCGAATGCGTCGTGCGCGTCGTATCACCCATTTCCCCGAAAATCGCGGATCTCTATGGCGAAATAGTGAGCCATGTTGACTCCCGGAGTTAACGCCTCCCCAGTTGACATCATTGCCCCATGCTAATTCAGTCAGCAAATTCGTATTTCCAAATGTTTGCGCTTATCGTTTAATGGCAATTGTTTCTCCGATAAACAAGACCAAATGATTCTTCGCTTATTTTTGATCTGTTACTCAGCAATCGCACTTTCGACCACATCCGTCATGTATTTCCCTCGGCAAAAAAACAGCAATGAATAAGTAACTCTGAATACCCAAACAGTGCCTTACCCAGAAACAGAAAAAGAGAGTCAGAAGTGCTGACTCTTGGTCTGAATAGGAGCTTGAGCCTGAGCCGGAGCCCAAGTCGGAGCCCGCCTGTCGTCAGCTGAAATCCATGGCTTATTTATTTGCTTTTTGGTTTGTTTGCCCTTTGATTATGGTCGACTAATTTGCATACCCTAACAAATCGATTAAGTAATCACACTTGCTGCCGAGTGGCAGGGGAATCCCCACGCGTAGCACTTCTTGCTGCCAATTAAGATTTCGTTTCCCAGTTTGACGCTTCTGCTAAATCCTAAATTTCAAACTATAAACGCGATTCTCTAGGTGGATCGAGATTCTCTCTCTTGGAATGTACACATTTTCCACTTGCGTGTGTGTTTGCCTTCGTTTTCATGGCAAACAAATAAATTTGAAACCGCGGCTCCTCCAGTCGCAAACAAAGAGCTTTGGATATTCATTTTTGTTACCAGGCAAACGACCCGAGATCCGCCAGCAAGCAAATCCAAAGTGCGCAGTTAAGGCGGTCAGAATAGATCGCATTTATCCAGCAGATACATATACTATATATATTTGTGATTCTCAACACGTGAAAAAAACAAATGGTAACGAAAGGTATTCCCTAGTCAAATTGTAGCATTTGAAAGTAATTATTAGTTTATTAAAGCCTTTTTTTATAGGGGGATTTACGCGGGCTTTGGAAATTCTTTGTTTTTCTCAAGCAATTTGGAATTGCCTAGGTTTTCATAGATAATTTGATTCCAGTTAAGAACTTGTTTATCTCGTATGTTATTTTTTAGATACTTAATATGTAAATTGAAATTAGCCAAAGTTCAATGGCAGACATTTTCTCAATGATTTCAAATATAAAAAAAAATAATAAGTAATCTTTAAGACCAGTATTAAATCTGTTCTTGGGTTCCTTGAAATTTATTGTAAATATGAAATAAAAATATTTGTTAAATTAAGATAATAACAATCTCTCTAGGAACCTCTTACCCTCTGTTAGAGCATTTACAGAGACGGCTCAGAAGGCGCTTAGCCAGAGCTCAGCTCGGCTTTGCTGCAATTTTGTGTGTGGGTGTCAAGTTAAGAGCTGAGATGCTGAGAAGCTGGGGCTGCGGAGAAATCCCGAAGGGAAACTGCAGTCGCGAGACCGCACATTAAACGTGTTTAGGTCTCTTGGCTAACATTTCATCGAGTCACGAAAGATTTTCAGAGCCAGACGACAGCCAGCCAGCGCTTTTTGGATTTTTGGGCTGGCTGGCTGGGCTTTGACTTGGGCCAAGGCGCCGCCGACACGCCGACCATAATTAATTCCATTTCTGTCATTGCAGCGATATCTGTATACTGGGCTACATATATATGCCGCCTGGGTGTGTGCGCAGAGCGATATATGTTCAAGTTTAGAGAGAAACCGGTAACTGGCACTGGCTCTGGCCATACTTGTACATGTATGCAAATAAGTTTTCCAGTCGGAAATTCGTGAGTCAACCAATTCATCATAATGCCTCGGCTAGTCGGGATACATCCAATGTGATCCCGATTGAGAGTATGCAGCGCACCCCCGTCTCAAAGTATTTTTTGAGTGCATTGCAGTGTCGTGCATCCAATTAGCCCGGGGAAATGTCTTCCTGAAACCGCTTCTAAAAACACTTTGACATTCGATCGACTCGAGTTGAGCCGCGGGGCTCGATCTGATCTCCCGCCCTGTTATACTTAATGGCCCTGTACTGTAACCAGATACGGAAACACATTCGATTTGTTCGATTCTTTGGGGGGATAATTTATTGAAACATTTCGACGAAAAGTATCGCATGACCGAGCGATCTGAAATCGTAATACTAACGACGACGTTTTGTTAAAACGAAAACATCTATTAGTTCTGAATTTATTATTGCTTGAACGCTGTTGTTTTTCTGTGCTTATCAACGGGTTCATAGGCATGTGGTGTTTTTAAATAAAATGACCATTTCCCATGAGCAGTGTCCCCAAAAGCCACCATTTCTATATCAAGTTACACACTGATTTTATTATGTATGTATGTAGATGATGGACTGCAGCTGGCTGCCCATTGAGAGTCATCGATTTTGAGCATTCGAAACTTGAAACTGGGTTTGACCTGCAAATATCCAAAAATCCCTTAGAAGATTCGGTATTCCTCTCAAGATCAGTGAGTAAGCTAGAGCAACGGTATCTGCAAGGTCAGCTAATGGCATAAACTCAGGTAGATTCGCCTTGACTCCAGCTTAGTCTCTGTGGCAAATACCCAGAAATACCCAAAAATAATACACATTCATATCTCTGTGTTGTTGTTGTTGTTGTTGTTGTTGTTGTTGTTGTGAGCGTGGGTGGATAATGACCGAACTGTCTGGGTATAAATAGCCGTCGAGAACAGGAAGTGAAACGAGAGGATCGAGTGGTGCGTGTAGGTAGCAGGCATTTCTGTTCCCTTTTTTTTATCGAGAGGATATGGGATATGCTTACCCCTGGCGGAGCGGAAATAACTCAGCTGTTAACGAAGGCTTCATTAGGGTGGTTCGAACCAATCTCATCCGATTTCTGACGGCTATCTGCGGATCACGACTCAATCACATTTGTTGACCATTTCATTAGCATCACGAGTTGTGGATTTACGATCATGAATTCGCACGAAAAGTGCTCTACAGATATCCAGTTTCAAACCATATATATTATATATATATTAAGCAAAGAGAGTATCCTATTCGGTTGACTCCATTCTGGCACATAATTTCTGCAACGTTAATTTTTGCAGCCAGTCGCCAGATCGGTGTACAATGGTCAAAATTGCCCAAGGCGGGCACATAAAAAAATATATATATATGTATATAGTCAAAAGTATAAAAAAATGCCGACATTTGACCACACACAAATACACACACTCACTCACTCGCTGCTGGCTGTTAAAAAAAAGGGGAAACTGTTGGCTCGAAAAGATGGCCAGACTGGTTTTTGGCTCGCGGCAGCTGCTGTGTAAGCCAAGCTTGAGCGGCGGTAGCCAAAAGTCAGGCAGATGACTTTACGAGTTACGAAAATTCTGGCTAAAAGTCATTTCAATTTCCAAAGAGAATTTCTACATAAAGTCGTGAAGTTGCTTGAACTCTAAGCAAAAGTCACTCACAATCGCTGTGACAATAATTAATGTCTGGCATGTGCCACAATCGATTCATAAAGCCTCTATAATATAGGAAATCACCCAGCTAATCTTAGAAGGTCACTGGAGCTTGACTTGAGTATTGTTTATAAATTTCACAGCAGCAGCAGCAGCTGGCAGCCACCTTTTGTGTGAAAATATCTTCACTTGAAGGTGCCATTAATGTACTTCTCGATTCGTAATCCCTCTGACGATCAGTTGTACTTGAAATTCTTAATTTTCTTCCGCTGTTAAAGTGCTTTTTGCTGTTATCATGGAGGGAGAGGGAAGTTCCTGCCGGGTATTTCAGTTATTAAAAATTGTCATAAATTTGATTCGATTTCAGCCATTCGGCTCGGATGTTTATGCCTGCTTCCTTGCCAACAAGTGCTCTTTGTTTGCGGATCAGATCAACTATATTTATCGGGTGTATTGTATATATAGCCCCGATACTGAAGCAGGAAGCAGGGCATAAATTAAGAGCCCAAGGAGCAAATGAGAAACCGGCTTTTGGCCATGCGAGGGCGGTGTTCATTAGCGATATCTGGATCGCTCCTCGCCCTCGGGGCCTGTGCAGCTTCCGAGAAGGCTTGCTGGGGCACGACTTTTCCCCGACCTGGAAAAGAGCTTTTCATTGTGCTTCGCCTGGGGAAACCTGATTTGTTTAGCCGACAAAGTGTGATTTTTCCGACTTTGTTGCGCTAAACTTTGCACTCGACCGGGGGCTTTGTCGTCGTTAACAACAAAGGCGCTTTAGCCATCACGTATTGTTTATCGGTCGAGCGGGTGAGGTGGTTGTGGCGTCGAATGCCTGGAATTGTCAACCCACTGAGCCATCCATATATTTGTAAAGTGTCGAGAGGGCTAAGCACCTAGCAATCAGCATCGAGTATTAAAATTAAGTAAGCTCTGCTGTCAAGAGGCCTGCAATCTGATTTTTATAGCAATAAACAAATTACTAGGTGCAGTCGCTGGAGGAAAGGAAAAAGTGCTGGAAAAACTAGATCACCTTGTAGACTGACAATAAATATTTACAGATCTGAATACGTGTAGATATAAATTTATTATGGAAAATATTTATTTAGGATGCTATTTATAGGCTCTGTACTGGTATCAGTTTTTATCTTAAAAAAAAACTCTATCTTGTTATCCATCTGAATTCCTAAGGGCCTTAAAGTTCCTATAGTTTCTTGTAAGAAAAGTCTTTTGAGTTGAGAAAAATAATTCTTACTTGTTTATATAAGCTAAGGAGATTCAGTTACTTTCTTGTGCACTTGCTAGTCTGTTTAAAAGGCTGTACATCTTTAACTACATTTTATTCTCTTTAAGATACTATTCTCCATATTTTTTGTAAGGGTTGCAATTACGAATTCCGCTTGTAGTTGGGCCTTTGCCAACGTGGCCAAATGGCAAGTTGCAGGCCGCATTCCGAGCCGCGCACTGCCACTCGCATGGCACGTAAGCACACACACACACTCCTCTGAGTCACATCCCAGAGACAAGAGTTTCTGCATTTCATTAGCTTGGCCAACGATCCAAGCCCAGACGAAGAAGGAGACAGCGACAGAGACTGCGACGTAGACGCAGACGCAGACGCAGTGGCAGTGGCAGTTGCAGACCCTGAACCCAAACTTTGACTGAGCTGTGAAATCGGCTTAAGTCAGAGATCTTGAATTATGGCCTGGGCCAGAGCAAATCAAGGCAATCCGCACCGAAAAGGGGCTTAGCTACCAACACCCAAAAGTACGAGAACAATTGCAAAACCAGAGAAAGTTGCAGCCGAAAATAGGGCCAAGACATTGTTCCATTTGTCAGCTGTTTTTCCGTTGCGACCACCGACGATTCCGAATGACTAATGTTTTATGGCAGAAATTGATTAATGCTAATGCCACCACCACCACTCTCTGCCTCTGTATCTCTACCGACTCTCTGTCAGGCTTGATCGATTAGATTCAGGGTTAAGGTAAAACGTCAACTCAATGTGGGTGCGAAATATGCGGAGCGAGCGTCACGCTCAATTGGGCAGTGAAAACATGGAAAAGCCTCAACGAGCGAATTGCATTTGGCTTTCCCTCGACCGCTCTGCCTTTCATACCGCCCATTCCTCCCGCTCGAAACCCATTCAAATGACATCATTGTTGGCTGAGCTGTTAAAACAATAAGGTTAGATCGTTAAATCGCTCGAAATAGTTGGCTTTTTTGCTGTTTTCGTATGGCAATCATGCTTGTGTGTCTGCAAATAACTTCTGAGCGAGCCAGAGCACAGCAGCGATATTACGCATACGCCGCATGTGCCGACACTTAAGTTCTGTGTAAGACATGGCTCTAAACCAAGCTAACCCACACACCGATGAGGATGATCTCGACAAATGTTTGACTCCCCACTTAGGCCATAAAAGATGTGCTCAACTTTAGGTATTCATAATTCGCCGGAGACGGAGACTGAGCTCTACGTCAAATCGGTTCGGTTCGGATCGGAGTGGAGTGGAGCCACTACCTCCGGCCAATTACCAGCCATGAAAGCAGCTCGGGCTGAGCAGAGCGGAGAGTGCTGTGACCTCATTAACTCACGGTGGAGCGAGTCAAAGTCTCAACTGGCCCGTGTTTGCTTTTGGCTTTTTATCTGTATAAATAGGTACACTGAGGTTCCTATGTGGGGACCGGCTTATGTCGCGATTAGATAATGCCACAGTCGGGCAACTGGCGACAGTTTGACACTCTACATAGTGTACGTACATGAATATGATTGAAAGGTCCCTTCAGTCCCTGCTATTCCCTTCTGTCCCTCCCTAAGAACAATTCAAGTGGAGGAGAATTTGCATACAAAATCGCTTTCCAGGAATCCGCAGTGCACTCCTCCAAACTGGTTGATTACGTCTGGAAAACTGAGTCGCACCTCAAAATCCATTGGACGTGTATATGTTTATTGCCCAGATCTCGGTAAAATAATTTGTGTACATTTCATTTCATTTAAATTCCAGCTTCGTGCTCGCGACAGCGGAGATGGTTATAAACAGCGAACATTAAAATTGAAAATCGATTGGAACTGGTTCTGAATTATGCATAGAAATAAATAATTTATTTTTGGAGAACTTTTCGTGGCTGTTATCGAAGTTCGGTCGCTTGATTAATTATTGGCCGACGCTACAGGAAGCTCTGAAAACCGATTAAACACGTACACGCAAAGAAAAGTGGCATGAAATAAGGGTCAATCGGGATCGGATATAGTAGAGATGTTAAGATTGATTAGGCAGTTCAATGTGATTAAATCTGAAGGAAATTATCAGAGATCATAAATATAAGGTACATATATTGAGATAATCATTAAGAGAGATATCTAGAATCAAAATAAATGACAATTTAATCTTATCTCTTATCGAAATAAGGCTAAAACAATTAAAGCTGGTCTTTTATAATACCAATTTCCAAACTAAGTAATATTTAGCATGAAACTGACATTTTATTAGTGATATTTCTTTATTTTAAATATAATAAAAATCAAATACATGTTTCAAATAGTAAAAATTGATCTTAATAGATCATAAATCGGTGGTTGCTTAATTTTTTTGCGTGCAGTTTAAGGCCATAAATACGTCGATTTATGCAGCGACCTTTGGAGCTGAAAAACTGGGCTCGAGCGGAGCCCCAGCTTTTCCAATATTTATTCAAGCTCCGTTGCCCATCTGCCATAGTTAAAGACGAGTGTATGGCATATGCAAACTGCGATCATGGCCGGACCTAAACTATATAGATTTATCTCTCTCTCGGTGACAGTTGGGCATGTTGGGTTTTTTGCAGCTCAGCTCGGCGGCGTTGAATTTGTTATGAAGGTGACTTCTTTTGAGTAAATGCATTACCGGTTTGTTCACCCCTTTCCCTCTCGTTTTTCCGCCTCCCCTCTAAACACAGACAGACACTCGCATATGTATACCTCACACAGGTGTAATCTTATCTACCTGGCTGAAACGGTGTGTTGTGTGTTGAAAAGCAAATGTTTTTCCTTTCGGCTCTGGGACATTGTGAGTTCTCTTTTCATTTTCAGTGCATTTGCATTAACTGGGCTTACGAGCGGGAATAAGTCGGCCGATAAGGTCGCTGCTGTGGGGGTATCTCAACCCGAAAGTATCTGAGCTTTTGCTTGCAGAACTCATCCAGATAATTGCGACGCGGGTTTGAAAATTATATGTCACCACAGACACACACACACACAAGAGCAGCTGCATTTGGGGGGCTGTCAGAGTATGCGTGCTTCGTTATGTTTTTTGTAGGCGAACGGCACAGGTAAAAAGCCACAGGTAGCCCGCTCACACTCACTCACACAAGCACACCACGCACACAGATACTATGGGCCATGGAAAGATACGTTTGGCGAGTGAGACAACAGCTTGTTCAACGGAGTGCCACTAGCGTCGTCACACTTGCACTTGCACCTTCGCATGACGAAATCCTATGCCCCGCTTGCGCTGCACTTTTCTTCCAGTCTCAAAATCCCGAAATCCGAATCCCCGACTCACGAGCGAGGGATACGGGATTCGATCCGAAACAAGACTCACCTTATTAACGGTCTGCGGGCAGACGTCTGGCTGTTGGGGGAAGCGGGGTAATCCAAGAGTTGGTTTATGGTCGCTGCAAGAAACACACAATCTTTTTAGTCGCCAGGATTTTCACACCGAAGGATCGTATCGTCCTTTGTGGGAGCAGTTTTTAAATTAGAATGGATTTATTCGCCCGCTAGTATCACGTGCTCTCCGTTAATTAGAGTATTATTTGTTGTTGGCGTTACCGATTCCAAGGGAATTCGTAAGATCGCTTTCTATTCTACCGCGATATGACACCTGTTGAAGAAGTTAAAAACTCAACTGATCGACTATATAGCGCTGGCAGAACCATCGATGTGGTATCGATAATGGTTTGGTGGAAACATCGAAAAAATACACCTCCAACTAGAGATGCACGTACTTCAAAGATACTTTTTAACAGCAAGACATATCGATGTCAACATCGATGATTTAACTTCATAGTGAGATGAAAGATACATATATAAAAAATTCAAAATTTTTAAAGGGCTTTAATTAGATTTATTGAATTGTTTTTAAATGAAAAAGTAGTTTAATTTATTTAGGTTTTTGTATTTTAATACATTTTCAAATGAATCTTACGGATACTTTACACAACCTTATAGTTTGGTCGCTGTCCGCCAGGTAGCGCTCTCAACAAGTTGCCGATTTACGTTAAGTCAACAGAAACAAACTTCCAAATTAAAGAATATATATATTCTGCATTAAAGGTCTTTTTATATGTATATACATTTACTTTAATGTATGTTAAAAATTATTCAAAAGCTTCTTTTCAAACTAAATAAAAAACTATACAAAATCCTTTGTGTTTATAAATTTATTTGTATTTATCTTTAAAATAATTCATAAGCACTTTCCTTAACTAAATACAAAACAATTCAAATTAAGTGCTATAAAGTAATTTTTATTTATCTTAAAATAATTAATTAGCTTCTTAAAATAAATAAATTACATTACCAATTAAGGATTTTAAATTTAATTGTAGTTTATTTACACACAAAACCTTTAAATAATTGGTTCACAACAAATAGAAAATGGGAAACAAAAGACTTAGGAAACGAACTTGACGGCGTGTCGGCGAGAGGAAAGAGAGAGAAAAAGTGCAGAACAATCAAATCCATTGCGCTCTTTCCCTCTCTTTCGTCTTTCAACCTTCCAAAATATGTTTTAAAATATGTTAAACTAGTAAATCAGCAACTAACTCGATTCTAATCGACCCCAGCTTTCAATTTAAAAAAGAAAAAATTGCAAACCTATCTTCTTCAAGCTTGAATATTGTAACTAAAACTTAACGAAGCTATATATATTAATTTTATATAGCACCATCTGAGGAATTTGTGTGAACCATTTTGGTGGTGGTGCTGAATGTAAACTCCCAGATGGCGCTAATTTACATTTATATTTGTAAAATAAAGGCATAACTAATATCTCGCCTATTAAATTGTTTATATTCTTGAAATTGATCGGCAACATAACCGTTTAAAGTAATCAAATTAATTTTTTAAAAATTATTGAAAGGATTAGAAAGTTCGGAGGTTCGCTATTTATAAGCAGCCAATAAAGAGGAATAAACTTATATGTAAAAAGTTTTCAATATAAATTTATTTATGATTGTTTTTAATGTTTAATGTTTCACTTAAGTAAATATTGTTTATTTTTTATTTATTTCTTAAAATAAAATTTATTTACACTCCACTTACACAGGATATTAGTTAATTTGATTGCTTATATTTATTAGCACCTAACCTCTTGAGAACATTTTAGTATTCCAAAGGCTTCATGGGATTAAATATAATATTTAAAAGAAAATTTAAATCTTTTCCATTTTTAATAAATATTTAATAATTTAATTAAATTTGTCATAATACATTTATTATTTGTATTTCTTAATATCGGGATATGTGGTTTACAAACTGCCGAAATCGTATTGCAAATAAATGAAAGTCTTGCTGCCAAAATTGGTAACTGGTTGACGCAGCGTCTGGATGCTGTTGTTGTTGCTGCTGCTGCATGTGAGGTTTTTGCTGTTGTTTCTGGCTTTGTTGCTGCTGCTGTCACGCAAACGTCAGCGGCCGCAGCCTTAGCCTCCGAATGTCCGAATGTCTTTTTGCCCGCCGATTGCCAGTTGACAAAACATGCGCCTGCGCAGTTTTCGCCTTCGCATGAATATTTTCTTGTGAAAAATCTCAGCTTTGTGTTTGTCGATCATCGCAGTTTTTAAGCAAACAGGAGCGTAGTTTAAGCTTAGCTTTAATTGAAATTAAAATATGGGAAAAATAAGTTTCGCTAATTTACAAAGTAAATCTAGAAATCTGTCAAAAGTTAGTATTCAAGAAGAATATTTTCTATAAACGGTAGTCATAATTTTCAAGGATAAAGTTAAAGGGTTTATTGTCCTTTCAAAATTTCCTAATTATCTGAATAATTTCTACAGTGATCACTGGCTTTCTTTTACAATTCAAACCCCTTTCGAACTACAGCACTGCATTGGGCATGAATAATATCGCAGCAAATCGAAAACGAAACGAAAATCAATGAGGAACGCAGTTTGCAATGCCAGCACCAAATGCAGCAGCAGCAGCCGCCACTTGGGCGCTGATCGATCGATCTCTGGAGCATCGGAGGATTGCCTCCGATGGATGGGAACAGCCCGATGACGATGGCTATGATGGCGTTGAATGGCGACCACTTGATGTGTGCGTGCCTGGCATTGCGAGTAGATAGCTCCCACCATGCAGCAGCAATTTAATCCTCTTAGCTGGATTCTGCCAGCGAATAGGCCAGGAACTCCCAGCCCCAAAGCTGACCTTGACCCAGCTAAACGCTCGAGTCGCGGGCAACGGTAAAGCCAGGCTTATTGCCTAGACAAACCAGTCTTACAGTGGGAGAAAATATATATGACTTTAAAGGAGGTGTTAAGAAATGGGAATATAATAAAGAACTTGGCTTAACTTTACGTTTAGCTTTCCAAGATTACTATGCTTTCAGCGAAAATATTTTACAGATTGTTTTATAGTTATTATTATAGGATTGATTGATAGATTGTTTATAAAATTTCCATATTTTCTGTGTTATTTATTTAGTTTCCTTTCTAAAAATTCTCCCTCTGCACAGATTGAGACCACGACCAATTTGGTTAGAGCGACCTTCGCTTCCCTCTGCCGTCTCAGAAGTTGGCTAGAACTTGGCGGTGGCCTGATTACCATGAAGTCGCGTCTGCCTCGCCTAACGAGCTTGTTGCAAGTTGATTACGTTGATTAGCGACCACCTGCGAATGCCATTTGGCTGCTGCACTCGCTGCGGCGGGGCTTAGACTGAAAAATCGTTATCGTTTATTGAGGCAACAGGAGAGAGTCTTTGGGTAATGAATCAGAGGTTATGAGCATTTGTCAAAGTTACCAGTAAAATTTAAGAAGATATTCAGGTTTGCCAGGATAACTTATGTGAGAGAAGATCAGCCTGGGATCTCTTCAGTTATTTATCTTTTCAAGTTTATTGTTGACTGGAAGTTTCTTCCTCCTCAAGTGCACTTTAGTTAATTTTCAATATACCAAATAGTGGCATAGCTTTGTTGTTCAAGTTCTATAACTGGAAATCTGATTACCTTTTGACATTCCTCAGAAAGAAGCTCGCGAATGCCCCTTCATCGGTTAGTCACGTACGAAAACTCACCGCCGCTGCTCATCCAATTTCCAATCCCGTTCCCATTCCTTTCTAGGAATGGGCCCAGCCGAAAAAGTGAAACTACAGTTATCTATATTTAAGCCCGACTGCATTTACATGATATCATAAAGAAAATATAATAAAAATAATGGCGTGTGGCGACTCCAATGAACCCTCCCAGTCAGCGTAACTGTAATCGCCCCGTCCCCAAATAAAGGCGCCCACTTTGATAGTTGTCTTCGAACCCGAGCCGCATCGGGTGATCACGTTCCGCCAGCCAGATCATAATGTAATAATTTTTGGCCAGCCAGCGAACAAGCCTTTGTAGAACAACACGTACAAACAATTAAAATAACCAACCAACAGCCGCCGCCTCAGTTTGCTTGTTTATCCAACTTCTGAGGGCCAAAGAAGGCATCCGAAAAATTACACCTAGGCTGAAAAGAGAAACAAATAAATGTCCAGTGGCCAATGAGCCGTAACGTGCGATTTCCATATACGGATTTTGGATTCCGAATGCAACCCCCGCAGCCGATGGAGTCGACTCCAAATGCAGTTGGTTATGAAACAAGGCTGGGGGATTGACGGTTAATTGTGAATTTCCGGTTCATTGCAGGCCCCCATTAGCCAGAAGCTGAGCTTAGCTCCAGCTCCATAGACAATCCATTGTGGGACACAGTCAGTCAGTCAGTCACTTTTTCACCTAGTCGCCAGTGAGTCAATGAAAGCGAAACCCCATTATAGACATGGCCCTGCAATGTGGGTCAGCCCTTTGTCTTTGATGAGATTCCTCGTTGCCACCAAGAACCCTCTTTACAAATATCAGGCAAATGGAAACTTTTCCCCATCTTCGGTTATATAAGTTTTGCATTCGAGCCAAAAAGTAATCGGGAATGCACACACAACGCACAATGGCGGAGATATCGTATCAATATTTACACAGAAATTAAGAATTGTCAAAGCTGCAAAGTCCCCAAAGAAAAGTTAGTCAGGTGCTCTAATCAATTAAGTCAACGCTGGAAGTATTCCACGGAGAACACCACCCGACACCTTCGGAACTCCAGTCACACTTTTCGTTCTCTATTCCGTTGAAAGAAAAAGGAAACCAGCAACACCTTCACCTTGAAGTGCCAGATTTCCTCCCAATTGCACAAACAAACAATCTGTGGGCTTCTGGAAATTGCATAACTTCGGTTCGGCTCGTTGCCAGCTGATTGCCCATTGGCAAGGTGAGAAGTGATATATTTGTCAGGCGAGAGGGCTAATGTTATTAATAAATATCACGACTATCTAATCGAGAACAGAGCCAATTTTCGTCGAGTGTTTCGATCGTTCATGCGCCTTCGAAATCGATGAACTAACTCCGTGACGCATGACCCTCCTAGTTGCGCAAGGCTTTCGCCGGAAAGCGACTGAATGTGTAATATAATTAGTTGGTAAATAGAGCGTTCTCCAAACAATAATCTGAGACAAACAAAGCCCACCAACAGGCGATAGAACAGGCGCCGCGAAACTCTAGCTTCAGCCAGCTTCTCTATTAGTTCAGCTTTCGCAATAGGATCTAACATTGCACTCGGTCTTCCAATAAATATTTTTTCAGAAGTTTAATATATTATTCTCAACTTTTGGTCTGAGAGCCAGCAGTTCTTCCTTCGCCTCTGACGTCAGTTCTGGGTGGATTTGCAATTAAAATTTGGCAATTGCCAAAACAGAAACCCATTCAGCGATTCTCACAGTTTTTATCAGCCCGCCGAGGGGCGTTGGACACTTCCGATCAATTGACGTATACGAGAGCTGGAGAGGATCGCTGGCAGGTGCGTTGGCCGAGATAAACAATGGGCCCGAGAACCGAACCCGTCAAAAGTAGCTGCCTTTTTATCCGTCCATAAACAAGCGGATACTTTATTTTTGATCCACGGGATACCCAGTAAGCGTTCAAATCAGATGGCTATTTCGTTCTCAGTTTTCCACGTTTCACCTTTATATACAATAAATAACAATTCAGCTTGATTCTAAATAAATATTTATAAATGCAGCGGATTAGTCAGCTTTCAAAGGTGGTTAACAAAGGTTTTTTTTAGCTAGAAATTAGAGAGATGTTTCCTTTAAATATATTTATTTTTAATTCGCAAACAAACTTTAGGACTCTGTCTATGTAAAATATTACTCGATTTTCTTTAAATTATTATGTAAATTTTTATAACTTAGCAAAAGCAAATCTATTAGTTATAAACTTTGAGACTTATTCTGTTTAAGTCTAATGCTTTTTCTTTTATTAAAATTTCCTCCAATCCAGGCCATCGCCCAGTCGAACCACTGCCACATATCTGGCCAAAAGGTAAGCAAATAGCCAGGTCGGCTGCTGGCATTCAGTTTTGAACGATTAAAGAAAAGTTTCGGGTGTGCGAGTGCGAATATTTAAATGGTGAGATAATAATGTTGTTCCGCCACCCGAATCCCTTACTCTTCAACAAACATATGGATACGTATTTATGTAGTACAGGTACAGGCATATGTGAAATGGAAATCTGTTCAATTAGCATTCACATAAAATGGGCAAAGGGCTACGGCTAGAGCTACGGCTCCGTCTCCGTCTCCGGCCAAAAGCTCTGCCAAAAAAAAAGGGGTTTCGAGTATTGAGCGGGGTGATATCACCTGGAGGAGTCCGCCCAATCGAGAACAAACATCGCTGGCGATAAGATAAAATCAAACTCAAATATTTAACATTGGTATTAACACAAGTTTTGCCACTCAGCTGCCTGAAAGCTGCACACATTGAAATTCGTATCTGTGATCATGGGCCTCCCCTGAAGTTCATGCGATTCATTCACGAATGAACATTATGTTAACTTTGACCCACAAACCCAATAAAACGTAAACAAAAAACCCACCCACGCATTAACTCGGAGTTGTGGGAGTTTCACCTGGAGTTAATTAGCTGTCGCCAAAAAGAGACAAAAGAAAAGTAAAATTCGGTCTGTGTTTATCGTGTGGCGGAAAAGAATATTCGGAATGATAAGATATAACCAAAGTCTTGATAAAAACGCCAGAGTTTTATTTTAAAACATACATATGTCGCATTTTTTTACAGCAGGAAATGGAAAATGCAAACGTTGTAAAGGCGAACTTAAGTTCGTTTCGCACAAAACCAATTCGAAAAGTCAGCTCATCAATTGATAACGCCAGAGTGCCCTGATAAGCTTTTGCCGGAGAGCGCGAAAACCCAGCAATGTATCTTTGAGATTCATTTTTGCAATTAGCAAGCTTTTACCGATGAATTTCGTAATCCAAACAAAGTTGTGAGCGTTCTAAGGCGCGTGTGCCGCTGGTTATCCACGTGTTTCCTAGTATTATGCTTATATGGCAACGAGTTTTTGGCACTCTTTTTCGAAAATATCTTTCTCTTTTACAGGTCAACCTCACTCTCTAAAACACTGGGAATATAAATGGGTTGGAATATCTGAAAATTAAACCCCAAAGGCAAGGCTATATATAGGTTTACAGATATATTTCAGAAATGTAGAATGTAAATTATAAGAATTGCTTTTAGTATACAAAACATTTCATTTACAAGTTCATAGATAGCTCAAAATATATCTCAGTAATATATAAGAAATTAAAAAATGTATCTCATAGATACATATATAAAACAAATTAAAAAATGTATCTCATAGATACTTCCCTCAGTGTAGCTATCGCCATGGGCTTTTGCTCTCGCGCTCCGGTGAAGTTTCCGGCGCGGCTGTTGGGAACCGGGTGCACCGGCAGCGTATCATTCGGTGCTTAGCTCTCTCCGCGAACGGTCGATCCAATCCCCGATCCCTGAGTTACGCTCTCCGATCTCCGGTTTACGACCCCCGATTTTCGCCAGGTAATCGAGCTTTTGTTTCGTTCGGGCAACTCCAGTGCCGAGACGTGTTGTCGGGTGCGTGCGCGAATCCAATCCGAAAAGGCAGCGTTCCCAGTTCCCCTCGCCGTCTAGGTAATTAAAAATTATATAGTTTCCGTTGGCACACACTTGTCGCAACGCAAAATAAAAACCAAAAAATAAAGTTCATAAAATAAAATGCGAAAATCAAAATCAAACCGCCAGAGCTATCAAGACACTTGCATTCGGCGATTTACGAGGCTAAATTGTTTGTGACTCGCCGTTGTTTTTTTGCCTCATTGTCATCCCATCCCCCTCTCGGCATTTTTGTTTTGGGCGCTCTCTCTCCCATTTCAGATACGAATTTTGTATCTTTGGGATGTTGCCTCTGCTGCTGATGCTGTTGTTGTTGGATTTTTGCCCGCCATGCGACACATTCGTTGATAGCGTTCTGGGGAATCTCGGCGAGACGCGATCTCCGCCAGTCTCTGGCCGCCAGTCCGATCGAAAGAGCCCATTGGGTCGCATCGTGTGTTGAAGGACTCTTCAGTCTTGGCATCTTCAGTGCTTTACAGAACAATAGACAGTGGAAAATATGTACGAACAAACACATATCTGATCAAACAAAAGTGCTCTCAATACTGAAAAATAAAGATCGCAGAAAAACAGTGCTAAGAATTCAAGCAATTCTGCGTGTGGTGTGAGTTTGGCTTCTGCCTCGGGCCTTGATAAGCCTCCGAATTAATCCAAATCCCAGCAGACTGCTGGACGTGATAAGTAAACCGACAACCGACCGAAAAAAAAAATATAATATAGCGTCCAAAAATAAAGGGGCACCGCGAGTGTTGATTTAGATAGTGAATCCGCAAGGGACAAATCGCGGAATCTGGGCATTCCGAGCCATGTAAAAGGCCAGGGTTCAGGGCTGGGATTTTTGGAACTGAAACTGAGACAAGTTGCTTACTCGCTTGCCGCACTTTTATTACTTACGTACATATATCTCTGACTATATCTCTGACTTGCATTTGCGGTCGCTTTTGCGGCCTGTGGCAAACTTGACCCTATTTCCCAACTTGGCCGAGTTATATAATTGCCAAAAAGTAAGAAAGATACGAGAGCCAGGGATGAGCCAAGCATATAATAAAATCGTTACTCTTTTAACCCCCGGGCTCGAGTACTTAAAGCCCCTCGAAGCCGCGATTGCGAACTCAACAGACTACAAAATTTATATATATTTCGAGAGAGGCACGCATTCGCGTGAAATCTCCGCTACCTACGCAAGCTGGCTTCCATTGCAACTCAACCCCGATCCGATCTGTCCATATTATGATGTGTATATAGTATAGACGGTGTGTGCGAGAGTAAACCCACCCAGCTGGCGAGCTTTCGGGCCCTGCAGCTCGGGAATCGTTTACGTAAATCATTAGAAAACCGCACACGGCGAAGGCAGAAGCCCACCGACATCCAGGTTGATTCATCCGGACACGGATAGGCCAGCGATCCGTGCGATATATTCTTTCCGAGTTTGCCTATTGTGGTTTCCCGCAGCTTGGAACCCACTTGAAAAGCAGAGTGAATCACTGGGCCACCAAATGTATCTTTAAAAAGAAATATTAATAATACGCATACAACATTTTTGCTTGTCAGCTCTAAAAGCAAGCACTCATGCAACGTCACCGCCTAATGAGATTATCAATCAGCCCGGAGAAAGACAGGAAAAGAGAGAGAGAGAGCAGCGATCCCTGGTTGGGAAATCCAAGATCTGCGAAGGTGGATCGGAACTCCCATCCGCACCGAGTGGGGCCATAAAGCCCGGCTCTTGCGCAATCCTCCTCCATCGACTAAAGCCAAGGTGCTAATTTCCAGCGCATAATTCACAGAGGTGTGCGAGTGCGAACTGGAAACCGTTTTTCAGGCAATTTCCAGAAATCGGCTTTATGGCCAATAACTCGGCGTTGCCCAGCCAGCCAGGCAAGCGAAAAAAAGAGCTGAAGCTCCCGGGCCCCATGTTGGTGGGTGCTAATGTCTGTCTCAGACACACACTTATCTTTTTCCCGGGGTTCGTCAGGTTATCGGAAATGTACGGAATACCAGTGTCAAGCCAAATAACCCCTTTATATCTTGGTTAGCTGAAAGAAAGCGAAAGACGTCCTTGCTGTTTAGTTTTGGGTTTACAATTCTACAAAGATTTCAGTCACAAACTAATCTCAGTTTCTCATTAATAGATTTTAATTAATATTTATTTCATCAACTTCAAAGGAGTTGTCAGTCTATAAAGTAAAGTTGAAATTCTCTGGCCATTTCAGAACAAATTCATGAACATAAATTCCCCCTTAAACTTGCTCCAAATTCTGCCCTTCATTTCTGATCATCTTTCTCTGTTTCAAGTTCAATTCCACAAAGATTTTTTGCCTCATTTTCAGCTCAGCCTGGGTGAGTGATCGCAAATTGGCGCCTCGCGTCTGGGGTTTCAGCTTTCCAAGTTTTATGTTTCCGTCTCAATCCAAGGGAATCCGAGATCGAATGCAGTCAGTCACGTCACTCCATCAGCCCCTCTCCTCCGCCTGGCTGTTTTCGGGTGCACTTCATGGTTCCATTTTTGGTGGATGTGTCAACCTTGTCCCCATTAGATATAGAAGCAATGTTTGCCAAGGGGATGAGCACCAAATGTGTTTCGATAAGGCGAAACAAGCTGTTATCGAGGCGCAATCAAAACACTATCATTGGGCAACTCCACTGAGAGTATGGGGGAAATGGAAATGCTTCGACATTGGAGTGCACTGCATGCCATAGAATTTATGGATCATGGAGGACGGGGCCCAAGTTTTTGTCAAACGCAAATGAAATGCCCAAAATCCCAGGGCTCAAGTGCACATGACTCTGAGTTCTGTGTGCTTTTTTGGGGTTCGGCTCTATCTATAATTAGCAAATGTCCCGCGATAAGATAGGAGCCCGCCGCAGAGATAATGTGGAAAGCTCTTCGAAATGAAAGGAATTCCGCGATGGGGCATATGGAGAGTTCCGCTGTCGAGAGCAATACCATGGAAACTATGACGCAGACTGGCCCAGCGATTGTTTATCCGTTTTTCCGCAATTTCCCTAGCATAAACAACTCTGGAGAATAGTTTCGCTGTGCTGCCAAACTCAAGTTCAACAGCCAAGAAGCCAAGAAGAGTTTCCTTAGATTTCTCGACATCTGTTCTTTGGATTTGTGTGGGGGGCAGGTGGCAATCAAAAGTTCACAGAAGCCAACAAGTTCATCAATGACAGCTAATTTGAATTTGATGTGATGACCTCGTCGAAGATTAGATGCATTGTCACATCACTCCAGACCAGTCGGAGACCGCGACCAAAAACCACTCCAATCCAATCCATTCACAAAACCCGCACCGTGGGCGTTCGCGGATTACGTGACAGTATTTTCGGACACGTCCCTTGCATAGCAATCAGGCAACAGGTTGTTGGCTCTTCAGATCTAACAATGGATGAGCAACGCCCTGAGAATCGACGGAGCTAGTGATTCAGTCAGTCGTTTATTGTCTAAGTTGGGCTATTTTCAGCCCAGGGAAGCCGTAAATTCTTCACCTTGATGCTGATGATCGGCCTCATCTGCTATGAACTCTGCTAACCCTGGGCCGATTTTATGTAAATTTCCTTTTCATTTGGGCAAAACTTTCACACATGGCTGACCATTAGCTGGGATTAGGCAGCTGCTGCAGCTGAGTGACAGCCTGCCGGCGAAGCAAAGTTCGTTAAAAAAATGTATTTAGACGGCCGGGCAATTAAGGCTTTAATTGCAAACAATTAAAATCAAAGCCAAGAAATAATTGCCCGGATAAATCGAAAACGCTCAATGCAAGTCACTCGACTGCGGATTCGCTGTTAAAGTTTAAGGTTTCATTTTGCAATGCATCTCAGATACTAAAGCCTCCTCTTAACTGTTTCTTTCCAGCTCTGAACTGGCCATTAACCGAGGACGGATCGTATGCATGTCTTATAGAAGGTACGAATTGAGTTGTACACATTCCCCAAACGTGGTCAAGATCAGGCGGGGATATTTTTCGGCACTCTAAGCGGGGATCGAGAGAGCGTCATGCTGGGGCGTCATCGGCGTGGGGCTGAAACCAAAACCAGTTCAGTTTGTTGTGTGTGTGTGTGTGTGTGCTTTTGGTGTGTCTGTCTGTGGGTGCCGGCCGGCTTCGTTTTGCTTTTAGCCAGCTTTGCTTGCCAACTGGCCTAGCCGTTTTTGGCTCTAAAAATAAAACAAGTGGTCATAACTGTCAAATGCCGCTCTCCGCTTTATCGGGCCACCGTCTGTCTGCCTCCCCATTTCTACATCTTCTGGCCGGTGGCAATGGCCAAGATGCTGTGGCCACTTAAATGGCCGGCAAACGTGCGTGCTCTTAACGTGTCAACTGCCAAACGAAGCCATGAAAAACGGCCATAAGATCATGCGATCTTTGAATGCATCCACAGCTAACCGCAGGCTAATTTGTCCAAAGGAGTGTCCCAGTCATGCACTGCCATAAAATCTAGAAGCTAGGAGTCTTTGAATTAAGTTTTATTTTGTTAATGAATTTAATGGATTTTTAAAGATATTATTTATTTATCTTTTAGTTAGCAGATACCTTAATGTACCTTAAAGAAACAATTCTTGAAACATTTGGTTTTAATCGTTTATTTTATAGCAAATTCTTTGCTAGTTTAAATAATTTTTTATTCATAAAATTCCTTAAGAAATCATTAGCTTTTAGCTCTCCTAATTAGTTAAATTTTCCCTCAGTGAGTTCCCGAATTGATGGCCTGAACTGATGGGCTCTTCTGGCCTGGAATTCGCCTTCTGTGCATCGAAAACAACAGCAGCAGCCGCCAGTGGGAATGTGAATGGGTTACTGGCCATAATTACACTGCACTACACATGATAAACTCCTGGGAAGGTCAACACTTGCTCTTGAATTGAGGCCTCGGGCAAGGGGTTTCTGGTTTCTTATTGTTTATTTCTGGTTTACAGGGAAATAACCAAACAGCTGTGAAAATTCACGTTCAAAATGTATATATTTCGGCCAGCAATCGATGACGAGGCTTCTCAATTGGCTCTGCCATATTTTCGTCTATTTTGGCGAAAAATTTTGGCTAATTTCAGTGACGTCATTGGGGCCTTAATAATTTTGTGAAATTTCACAAGCATTGGGTCATGACATCACCCCACTAACTCGAGTGGTTTGAGTCAGTTTCCCTGTCACAAAACACCTCTCAGTGATTTGACATATTCTAGAGTAAAGTATTATTCTGGGAATTCCGTTTACAAATTGGACAAATAATGAGAGTCAACAATTAAATGTAGTTTATGGTGACTGTCAATTTTTTTTAATTGAATTAAATGCTTAGGATTCCATAGAAGCTGCTCATCGGCGGCATCACTTACTGTCACTTGTTTACAAAACACAACTCAAGTCGTGCTGAACTTGAACTCAAGATGTGCAGTGTAAATAAACCAGAGAACGACGTCGTAGACAGGCGGCAGAGGAATGCATTTCGCAGGTGCAGATTGGCAAATAATTTCTTGCTGGCCCCCCTTTTCTTTCAGAGGCGTCATCCCGGCATTTATGGCATGTAAAAATACCTCTCGGCTAGACACAAAAATTGTTTAAGCTAAAGACCGATTTCGGGCATAGATACAATCGATCGGCGGATCTTCAATTGATTTTTATGGTTGGAATGGAGGCGAACTCACCTCGGGCTGTAAGTAATTCCTCGAATTACGCTGTTAGTGTTCGCTTTCAATTTAATCGGAAGCAGAGGCAGACGTAGTCGCAGTGTTAATGAGATGCAATTTGCGCGGAAAAGGTCGGCCCACGAGTCCATTTCACGCAGCCCCCACAAAATGCGTTTGTTCAGATACAAATATATATATATATATATATATGTACAGTACAGTATAGCCAAGTCTGACTTTGGTTGCATCATCGGATGCCCAAAACGAAAATGAAAACGAGACACTGAAACGGAAACTCATGACTTTAGAACGATCTGCAGGGAACTCATTCGTTCGTTCGTTTTTTGCCAATTAACGAGAGTGTGGATATTTGTTTAACTCGACTATTAGCTATAGCATATCTGTATCTGTATATCTATAGCTGTATTTGTATCCACACGTAACACTCTAACTCGAATCAGCTAATTATGGCTACATGGCGCGAGTCCCGCTGTGCTGATTTGATCTTCGAACTAAACTTGTTATTGATAAACCTCAGACAATTATAAGGCATTGATCGGGGGCCAGCTGAGATCTCTGACTAATTTAACGTGTTTTTAATTGAATGCCAGGGAAAGTTCAATGAAAAGTCAGATTCAGTCAACATTTCCCAGTTCCTTTCTGCCAAGTGGAGCTAAGTTTTTGCACAAATCACTGTCTGGATCAGTCAACAAAGCAATTACAAATTAATCGCTCAACTTCTGAGCAGGGAATTATGGGTTTAGCAATTACTTTAGGAAGAGAATAAATAAAAATACAGCAAAGTCATGGTTAGTGTTGGGTTTTAGATTTATTACTCAAACATATATTTTTTAAATTTAGAAATGTAAATAAAAAAGCAATAATACAGATGAAGTACATATACATATTATATTAACACCTAGAAAATATTTTAATTGGCTCATGCTTTTAACTTTTAATTGGAGCATTCTAGAAATCTAATAGTTTCATTTTCTAAATTATCATGAAACCTAAAGAAATCAAGAATAATTAGCTAGCCCTGAAGTGGCTCTATATTAATCATTTACCATAGTAATTATGTGTCTTTCTGCCTTTGCCTTCAATTAAGCATAACAGCCAAGTTTCGGTTCAGAGGAAAATTCATTCAGTTTTTCTTCTGTGGCTTTTCTCCGCCCATTCTATCTTGGCCTTCGGTCGCACCTCTGGCCACTGACAGAAACACTCATCCGAACTGGCGTTTGGCACTAATCAGAATCAACACTCGGTGACACCCAAGTCCATCATCAATTCTCGAGTCTGTGTGTGTGCAGAGATTTAAGATTTCAGTTTGTGGGACGGGGCGTGGGTGTGAAATGTTTGCACAGATTGCAAGAGGAAGCCCGAAAATATAAAAAAGAAAATAAATTGGGAATGGGAATGGGAATGTATTTTTAAGGCTGCCTTTCTCTTTCGATCTCTGTTTATTTTGAGAATTCACTGAGAGGGAGAGAACATAATGTATTTCGAATGTCGAGATTCTTGGCGCTCTGAATTCCCGTCAGCGAGCACATTTTCTGGCCGCCTGCCCAAAGGCAGAACATCTCAAAAGATCAGCCGACAGCTGATAGTCGTAGCTGATTTCGTAGGTCAAGTTCAAGTGTAAGATGTGCGTACGGCTGTGTATTGTATTCCTTCACGCGGATTATCTGCAAAACGGGGTCTACGCGGCGTATACGCAATATTTGGCTTGAGCTTATGTGTATGGTGGAGCTGGTACATTGACTCCAATCTTTTTTGGTGGCTCCGTTTTTTGGTTTGGCCAACACAACACACGTTTTGCATAATTCACATAATTTCAGCTTACGCCCTGCACTTTTTCCCCTCAATTTTGGGGCTCATATTTTGGTTATGCAGGGGCCTCCGGTGATTGCTTTTCTCTCGCTTCGTGGAAATCAATTAAACACTGGCTCTGCTCTGTCCAGTCGAAAAGTGGTAAAAGACGAAAGAGAACGGCTTCAGACCTGAATATGGGAAAGAGTTTTTCAGGTTACGCCAGAATTTAGGCTCATTTGCACTTGATTGAACAGTTGAATTGCAAAATGCTTAAATGGCATTTTATTGATAATGTTGACGGCGGACTCCACGGGCAATGTGGGTCATTATGCATGGAAGTGCACAGCACAAATGCGAATTTATATACAAGTATATATATATATCAGTTGATCTGTCACCCGCCCGTCGGAGTCAGTCGGAAATTAGAATATGCTAATTTGTCTTTCCATTGCCGCCAACGACTCGCTGCTGACTCTTGAATGGGCATTGTGAGCACTGTGAATGGAGCTGCGAACTGCTAGCTGTGAGCTGAACACTTTGTGCTGGCCAAAACCGATGCCCTGACTGACTCACAAGCCTTGGCTTAGACGTCATCTCTGTCTGCTGGCAGTTTTGCCGCTTTTTTTCCCCTGGCCTAATGCGGTCAACACATTAACGTTTGCGGCAGCTTCAGACCCGCTCCACTCCGGCGTCTTTTTGGCCCGGCAAAATAACCAAATCACCTGATGTTTTAATTGCCTGGCGTCATCAGTTTTTTTTCTTCGCTTTTTTGTTTCTTTATATTTCGCAGAGAAAGAGAAATGGGAATGGGAATGGAAAGAAATGCGGCGATTTTGTAGAAGGTTCAATAGAAAAGTGGTTTTAATAAGCTAAAAGAAAACCTTTGGTATGCTAAACGAGGCCACTTTAGTTCAACAACTAGATGCAGTTTTTTTTCTATTTTCGAGCTGACTTTAATATCAATTTATTATATATATTTATATGGCCAAACAAAAGCCCAAATAAACACTTTCATTTCATTATTGTTTGGCTGCTGCGCGAGCGCTGCCTAATTGAAATGTATAAAAAAGATTTGCACAAACCTAAAAATACTCATATATAACAATTTATTTCAGCTGGCGATCGCAGCATGACGTGATTTAATTTTTTCACATTTTTCGCTGGCTGTATTTACTTTTTTGTTTGATTGCCAAAAGAACGAGTTGAGCTCGCTGGGAGGAACAGAGGGAGAGTCTTTATATTCCAGTTGAACTCTTAAAATTCAGCCCGTCGCCATCTCAGTCAAGGTTGAACATTTGTCATCGTTTAAGATTTCGCCGCTGTCTGGCGTTGATTTCTTCCAATTTGCAAAACTTGGAATACTAAGTTGGTCTCGTTTCAGATTCTGGTTGCCATTAAGTGGGCATTTGGTGGATGTTTTAGGGCACTCCCCCTGCCCAGTTCCTCCCCTTCTCTAATTCCACACTTCCTGTCGCCACAACATCAAAAGGCTCTTGTTTATAAGCTAATGCCCCGTCTGAAAGTAATTAACCAAGTCTTGTGATCGAATTATGATATCAGCCCAGATTGCAGATCGCAGAGAGCAGAGCTGAGATTTTAGAAAAAGGCAATTAACTGCATTGATTGCATTTTGGCTGCAACAGGTGGCAGCTGCAAATTACGAATTCAGCAATTGACAGATTTTGATAAATGTCCAGGTGAAAGTTCCGTTTATGCTTCGCATCCCCGCCGCACTTCATCGCGGAATCGCGGCAATTTGTCAACACCAAAGCCAAAAGAAGACATGGCCGGGGTGCCTGTTTAGCCAAAAGAAGTGACACAATTGCTGGTAACCACTTTTCTCATGTGTCGCCGTTGTCGTCGTCGTTTTCGTGCTGTGCCTCACATGAACATAATGACACTGACCTTGGGCTGGCTCCCCCTTTGCGGAATCTGGGAATCGCAGCGCAACTGAGAGGAGATTTATTTTTGCCTGGTCGTGTGACGCCTCATTTCCAGTTGGCATTTTCTGCCTCCGATCCCTATTCCCACTCCAATCCCTCAATTACTTGCCCAGCAGCAGCAGCAGCTGCAGATCTGCATGTTTCAGGGTTGTGACCAATTCCAATTTGCAGCCTCATTGCTTCAAGAATAGGGCGGAAAAAAGGGGCAGAGGAGAAGGGGAATCCCCGTTGGGAGACACGTGCAGCAGGAGGGGGAAACTAGGAGGTGGTCTCTCAGCATCAACCCTTGGCAGATCAGTGGCTATTCCAGCTTGCTACTTGCATGCAAATATAGTCCACAACTGTTGAATAATTCAGATCCGCGTTATAAATTGCAAATTGAGCTCAGCCAAGCTCAGACTACTCGGCATCTTTTCTAGATCTCGTCTATCGCATGATTAGGATTGGGCATCGCCATTGTGCCGCACAGATAGAGAAATGTATA
The DNA here is from genome assembly GCA_008042485.1 of Drosophila mayri. Lineage (NCBI taxonomy): Eukaryota > Metazoa > Arthropoda > Insecta > Diptera > Drosophilidae > Drosophila > Drosophila mayri. The sequence continues at coordinate 5,707 of VNJN01004575.1, read as the reverse complement.
TTTTATTTATAATAAATAAATGTATATTAATATTTATTAGGATATACTAATAATATATAGACACCAAGCTCCCAATTGGGAGTTTGTTTACAGTCTGAAAATTACGTATATGCTTGCCTTAAATTATATTTCGAAGGTTGGTTGTTAAATAATGCCTATTAATGATTTATTTACATTATTTAAACTCTTGAAATTCTTGACAATAGAAATAATTTATTAAACTTAATATTATAATTGGAGACTTTCAATTTACTGCCTTAAAATATAATTAATATTTATATATATCACGTAAATTAATTAAAAATTTGCATAAATACATCAGATCTTAGTGTTTCAGAGAGAAATGTGCACTGTTTATAATTTATTTATTAGCTAAACTAATTGACTTTTTTTGTCTGGATAAATGAATAATATAAAAACCAGTTTTGAATTTGATTTCTTAATCTTTGAACCGAATTTTTTTATTAGGTTGTTCTCTGTAATTCATATAAAATTAATAAGAAAAAGCAAATTTAAATATTTTTTTTGTTTGGGATTTTTCATTTCAGATTATACACAGTTAGTTTGTTCTCAGTAATTTTAAAAGAATTAATAAGAAAAAATAATCAAAAATCAAATTATTTATTCATATGCTATTTATGGTTTCCCAGAATCATTTTTTCAGATTACACACAATTCCATTAACCACATATCTAAAAATTTCGGCTCTGTGCACTCAGCTTTTTGCGGTCAGAGGCTGAGGGCGTTTGCTTATCAGTGGGAAGGGGGTTATGTGCTGTGGGGCCAAGGGGGGCGCCGGGGGATGGAGGCTTCAAGTGAGCGCCAGTTGCACTTAAATTGCATCCACGAGACAGCCGTCAATCAGTTTGCGTAGCGTGGCTCGTGGAAGGCGGACAATCGAGGCTCGCAAACCGAAGATGCGGATTAAAAGCGGGCCGCTGGCAATCTGCTCTGATTAAGCGAATGCGATTGCAAGTGCCCAAGGCTCCTCCTACCCAATTCTCTGCGATAACTGACTCATTCTGCGGTGGCTTTTCAAAGGGATTGGCATCTGGTGGTGGTGGTGGTGGTGGTGGTGGGTCAGGTGCCTGCCCAGCACTGCTGCTGATGTCACGGAACGAACGGGTGAAATATTAATTACCCTTTGGCAAAGATAGCGTCAAATACACAGGTGATAGCTGAATCTAACACCGATAACGATAAGGTCTGGAGAAAGAGCGAGGGAGCTCTGGAAGATGGTAGAAAACCAGCAGGGATGACGCAACCAATGACGCTGACAGGTTGCCAGGGGCAGAGATACCATAACTGCCAAAGCTCTGTTAGTTTCCGCTTAAAGGTGTTGCCGTTAGGATCGAAAATCTATAGCCTGGTGACACACGAAAGAAGCATAACGCACAGACTAGTAATTGCCTCATTTTAGACTTCAAAGTACACTTATCTTGTGGCAATTGAAGAGCTTTGGCCAACTTGTGATTCATTCATAATGGCAGTTGTTAATTTTTTTTTAACTGAAAAACCAAAGTTCAATATGAATTTAGCCAACTTCTTAGCAATTCTCGGTTATTTTTTTAAATTTCTCTGCAATCTCTAAACTATTTCTTTGAAAATCTCAATGTTAACTCTGAATTTCTTATCTTTCTTTCAGGTAAGACACCCCAGCGAGGAAGCCAAAAGGATTCACTGCCATCTCACCACCCACAGACACACAGCAAAAGCTAACTTCATAGCCATGGAGCACCACCATGTAACCGCCTGGCTGGCTCTGCTCCTCTGCGTGGCCGTGGCCGCCACTCCCACTCCTAGTGGCGGTCTGGACTGCCCCGCGGACTGCAGCTGCTCTTTGGCCCAGCACACCCACAAGCCGCTGTACCACCTGAAATGTAACAGCACCGCCGGCCTGCGTCTGGCCGAGAAGCCCTTCCAGACCTCAGTGCCCGTGCATTTGCTCGACTTGTCTCACTTGGGCCTCACCCGGTTGGGTCATGTGCTGGACAAGCTGCCCGAACTGACCTCCGTGGATCTGTCCCACAACGAACTCTCGGAGCTGGGACACCTGAGCAAGGGCCTCAAGCGACTGAACCTGAAGCACAACCTGCTGACCACCGAGAAGCTGAAGAAGTTGCCCCAGCACCTGCAGGTGCTGAACCTGCAGCACAACCAGATCACTAATCTGCCCTTGGAGCTGACTCACATGCGTCAGCTGGGCCAGCTGGAGCTCAGCCATAACGCCATCAACTGCTCCTGCCAGACTCTGGAGGTGCGCAACTGGCTGGTGGAGCGCATGGTCTACATGGAACACCCGGTGGTGTGCTCCTATCCGCTGGAGTACAAGGGCCGTTCATGGCTGCAGCTGAAGCAGGAGGAGATCTGTCAGAAGGAGAAGCACTTTTGGTCCGATTCCGGCGTGGAGGAGAACGAGCTGATGATGGGCGACCAGCCGGCTGCTGCTTCTGGAGAGCACGAGAATGAGGACGAGTTGGACAAGGATTTTCTGCCGCTCAGTGGCAGGTCCAAGATCGTCACCTCCAAGAAGGCGCGTTCTCCCCAGGAGCCCCTGCCCGGCGATCTGGTTGAGGGCTCTGGCGACCAAAGCGAGACCAACATGGAACTCTCTATGCCAATCGAGCCAGTCGCTGCCGAGTCTGAGATTTCCGAGGCAGTGGCCACCACCACCAAGCCGGAGAGCGTGCAGAGTATTGTGGAAGACGAGGAAGATGATGCGGAGGCTTCTGGCAGCGGTGGCGGTGTACTCTTCATTCCCGAGATTAGGATAACTAAGAAAGATGACCTGGAAGATGACAAGGAAGCGGAGAGCCCTGCGCCCCAGGAGAACGATGGCAAGCCACTGGAGAGCCCCGACAACGGCATCTTCAAGAGCCACATGGGCATTTTCGAGGGACAGCCGAAGGAGGACAAACCTGTCGAGGAAGAGGCCATTGTGCCCGTTGTGCAGACCAAGCTGGAGACCGATGTCAAGTCCGAGGTGGTCACCGACGGCCCGCTGGATGACAGCAAGGAGTCCGATGATATCCAGACCGCCAGCGTGAGCAAACGCACGGACGATAGCAGTGCCATCTATTATCTGCTGGCCGTGATTGGCGTGGTTGTGGTTGGCCTGGTGCTTTTTGTGGCCATCAAGCGCTGCAAGTACGACAGCAACGCCGCCGCCCGCGATGCCGAAGCCCAGCGCCAGACGGAGCTCCTGGATATGGACAAGAAGCAGCTGGGCAAGCCGCTGCAGAAGAATGGCCATGGCAATGGCCAGGAGCACTCGCCGCTGATTGGCGAGAAGACCAAGCTGGACGAGGCCCAGATTGTGAAGAAGCCCTACGAGAATGGCGACGCCAAGGACGGTGCCAACCAGCAGCCGCTGCTCAATGGCAACGGTTCGGCCAATGGCGGCGCCAAGGATGCCACCGCTCCCGGAGAGCCCGCTCCCCATGAGTATTACCCCATCAGCCCCCGCTATCCCACTCCCCAGTCGCCGCGTGCCTCCAAGTACGCCCAGCACCAGCAGCCCGATGCCGAGCAGAACAACAACAACGAGCCGGATGCCGCCTACCTGCCCTCGTCCCCGAAATCCGGCCGCTACTCGCCCGTCTACTCTCCGGAGACGGGACGCGTCAAAATCAAGCTTACAGAGACCCCCAAGCCCAAGACTCCCATGCTGGTAACACGCAGCAAGTCCAATGCCGGCGACATCATCACCACGCCAGTGCCCACACACCTGTCGGTGCCCCTCAATGGCCACTGATCGGGGCCCAAGCAGCCATCAGCTCTCGACACAGCCCGACTCACGACTCCACGACTCGCCCCCAAGGAGGAGCCTGTACCTGCCAGAGCTTGAATCGCACTCCTGCGCCATGGAGCATCCGTTCATCATCGTCCGAGACCTGGCCCAGGCACACTCAGGGGTGTGTATTCATCACCAGCAACACACACACAAAAACACAGACACACAACAACAGCAGCCACGGATGCAGTGCAGCATCCGGCGACGACAACAGCAAACTATTCGATTTAAGCACCCCGCTCCCCCTCTTAAGTGTAGCCGAGAAGTAGTGTCTAGCCATAAGTAAATTAATTACGCCTAAGCATAAATCTAGTGTAATACCAAAGCTAAAACATATATATTATGCCTGCTGCAACAGACGATGTCGAGTGAAAACCGAGAAAGTTAGAAACTGAATAACTGAAAATTACCGAGGAGCCGAGAGACGAATGAAACTCTTTTGGAAAATAATTGTACGAATTATAATTATGCCTTCAGCCTTCAGCTTCTTCTGCATGTGATGTACACATATTATACTTACTGTATATGTACTTTTAAATGTATGTATATCCTACCAACATCCTGTAAACGTAAACTACTTAAGCTCCCTTCTCTTGTGAAATTACAATGTGTTAAATCATTAAATGAGCGACTTTTCAAATATAAACAAAACGCTTGGTGTTTTTATTTAAGGAATTTGGGGGGAAATCACCATAAAAAGGGAAAGTTTATTGGAAATATCACCATTTTATAGCCTCAACAAAACCGAAAATGGGCTTTTTTTTTAACCGAAACCAATTTATTTGGGAAAAACTAACATTTAAATTTCTATAACTATGTCAAAAAAGCATAAAATTTACTTTGGAAAGCATTCATGTGCTAGTTGTTATCCTGTTAATTGTGGCCATTTTTTGCCAAAAAAAAACAAAGAGAAAATTTCCATTTTTTGCATATTTAATTAACAAACCTTAGAATTTTCATAACTCAGTAAAATAAAGTATAAATTTAATTTGGAAAGCATCCCTTTGCTATTTATTATCCTGTTAATAAATCTGCAAGCTCCGATCGCAGGCTTTTTGGCCATTTTATGTCAAAAAATAAGGAGAAAATTTCAATTTTTTGCATATTTATTTATCAAACCTTAGAAATTTCATAACTCAGTAAAATAAAGTATAAATTCAATTTGGAAAGCATCCCTTTGCTATTTATTATCCTGTTAATAAATCTGCATACTCCGATCACAGGATTTTTGGTCATTTTATGTCAGAAAACAAAGAGAAAATTTCCATTTTTTGCATATTTATTTATCAAACCTTAGAAATTTCATAACTCAGTAAAATAAAGTATAAATTCAATTTGGAAAGCATCCCTTTGCTATTTATTATCCTGTTAATAAATCTGCAAGCTCCGATCGCAGGCTTTTTGGCCATTTTATGTCAGAAAACAAAGAGAAAATTTCCATTTTTTGCATATTTATTTATCAAACCTTAGAAATTTCATAACTCAGTAAAATAAAGTATAAATTCAATTTGGAAAGCATCCCTTTGCTATTTANGTAAAATAAAGTATAAATTCAATTTGGAAAGCATCCCTTTGCTATTTATTATCCTGTTAATAAATCTGCATACTCCGATCACAGGCTTTTTGGCCATTTTATGTCAAAAAATAAAGAGAAAATTTCCATTTTTTGCATATTTATTTATCAAACCTTACAAATTCCATAACTCAGTAAAATAAAGTATAAATTTAATTTGGAAAGCATCCCTTTGCTATTTATTATCCTGTTAATAAATCTGCAAGCTCCGATCGCAGGCTTTTTGGCCATTTTATGTCAGAAAACAAAGAGAAAATTTCCATTTTTTGCATATTTAATTAACAAACCTTAGAATTTTCATAACTCAGTAAAATAAAGTATAAATTTAATTTGGAAAGCAT